>CM029436.1:48756480-49304663 GCA_017140255.1 Eucalyptus paniculata subsp. matutina | reverse complement strand
TAGCTTACTATTATGGGATTTCATCCAAAATCTCCTGAGATTTATCCCCTTCTTTCCAATTTTTAGTGGATTTTTGCCACACACGTAGAAAAGGCGAGGTGGTTGTCGATGTCATGACAACAACATTCGAAAAAAATGATAACAATTTGATTAATCGAAAATGAAAATCAATAAAATCCCAGCGTATCGCCAATTTGTTAGATAAGCGTCGCTTGTTCCAGAATGGTGGCAGCATATAATCGAGTCCACTACTCAAGCAGCACTTAAAAAAGGCATTAACCACAGAATATCAAAGTTGATAGTAGTCAGAATCCACATATACCGACAAAAGTTCAAGTCTGAACTTGGAAAAAGGGTCAGAGAGAGAAGATGATCGATGTTAGAAAGGGCATCATCTGATGAAAGATGTACATGTATTCCTCCGAAGTCATACTCACCGTGCAAATGAAATTCCAACGTGCTATTTGGAACAAACTCGTATACTAGAATTCTATGAGCACCAGAAATGCAGTAACCAACGAGAGAAACAAGGTGTCTATGATGGATGCGACTGATGATCTCAATCTCTGCTTGAAATTCCCTCTCCCCTTGTCTGCTTCCAGCTTTTAACTGTTTGATTGCAACTACTTTCCCGCACGAAAGCACTCCTCTATGAACGTGGCCAAAACCACCTTGGCCAAGTAAGTTGAGAGTGGAGAAATCATCTGTTGCAATCTTTATCTCTTTGTACGTGAATTTGTTCTGTGAAAAGCCTAATTCCATGCCTGGAGATGGTACGGCAAAATGTCTTACTAAACACGTTTTTGTTATCGAGAATGGCTCAGAAGGAGTCGGACCTTGGTAACTCGACACAGTAAAGTTACGAAGAATTTACAAACTTTAAGAACTCGCATTCAAGCATAAAAATCTCACCGTTAGGCCTCTGTGGAGGGTAGCTCCCCAACTCAAGGCGCCTCCTCTTCCTTCGATAAAAAATCACGAATATGCACACCCCAACCAGGACAATGAGCCCCCCAATCCCAATCCCCACTATCAGCGCCAGCTTCCACGGCGGCAACCTCCCCTTGGGAGACGCCGGTGGAGGAGAGGTGGAGTTAGTCGACGGGGGAGGACTCGCCATCGGGGGAGGCACCTTTCTCGCCGGCGGGGGAGGACGAGCCATCGGGGGAGGCACCCCCTTCGAGGGAGGCACCAAGAGACACCCTTTGATGGATTGACCCGTTGCCTCCTGAGCGCAATACCGCCTCAATGTCGGCATCGGAAGGCCACGAGTTCGATGCGTACGACGTTGCTTGGAGTGGAATGAAAATTGTTTTCAAATATTTTTGGGGAAGTTTTGGACGGATGGATGCGTTTCGAGTGGATGGGTGAGAGCTGGAAAAGTCGGTGAGAGAGCTGGAAGGAGCTATTTATATGGAATATGTTCTAAAAGTTTGTATTTATACAATAATCAAATTGTAGGAATCGTATGATTTAAATAAATAAAAAATCTTCAAGGTCAAAATTGTATGTCAACTCAAACAGATATGTTTTAAATTAGGTTGGTAGGATAAGAATTTTGCAATTTTTCATACTTTCCTAAGCCGAGTACAGACTGTTTGTGACATGGCTCGTTAAGAGTAAAGACGGATTAATCAACTTATGCATTTGCTAAATTTAATTCCAGGGCTCGTTATGCTATCTTCTTTGGGAAAATATAAGGGAGGAAGAAAAGACAAGTGGAAAGAATCGGAATTGGATTTGAGGAGCAAAGCATAAATTTCGTCGCATACTTGGGACTTACATACCAAACATTTTTGCAAGTTTTTAAGCCAATAAATTTTCTAGTAAGATTTGTTGAATTCCGGAAAATTGTCCAATAAGTCTTAAACATATATACTTTTATCAATCTAATTCTAAGCTATTCAATTTTGTCAATTGAATTCGTCCAGTCAATTTTGATAAAAAAATAACATAAGTGGACCCGGTCCTCCTATGTGATAGGGTTAGCGCTAATATGAAATTTTTTTAATATTCCTTTTTTTGGTGCTTTTTTTAGGTCTCACCAATGACCCTTGTTGGCCGTAGAGGATCACAAAGGCCCTAGACGAGGCCATCACAGCCCCACTGGCTATAGTCAAGGTGGTTTTCACCTAGATCCGACAAGGGCTGCCTCACCCTCGCCCACGGCTAGCGGGGTTGCGAAGCCCTCGCCTAGGGCCTCATCACAACAACCCAAAAAAAAAACACCAAAAAAAGGAAAAAAAAAAAAATTCAAAATAAAAATAAAATTTAATGAAATATTAAAATATCATTAAAAATTGTCTATGTCAACATCGAGTCACATTACATTAGCGGTTTCAGGTCAAATTGGCCATTTTCAACTAAAATTGACTGGATTGACTCAATTGGCAAAACATGAAAATTTTTAAACTCAATAGAGAAAATCAAAATTTTTATAACTGAATTGACAAAAATGTAATAAGTTTAGGACTTTTAAGACAATTTTCATGTGAATTTCTTTGCAAGATTGGGTGATTAAGTTTAATGGAGAATCGCAAGGACCAAACAATGCGATTGGCAGTTGAGAAATACCGAGAGCATTTGACTAATCTAATATGGTTGTAATGTCAGTTTATTGCTTGATCAATAGTAGAATCATGTGATACTCTTCTCGTGAAATCAGTCGCATTGATCAAGCAACTTAAATTTGATGTTCTATTTATTCTTTTGTTTTGTTTATTTTATTAATTGATTACTGAAGCAACGTTTATCGTAACCAATGGTTAACGTAGAACAAATTTCTGGAACCAAGCTAATATTATAGTAAATTTGTACTCTCAAACGCGAAATGAACCAAGCTGTCGTCTGGTCAACGGCGACCGCCGTGTTACGCACTTTCACTTTTTCCAAACCCACTTTCTTTTCCCTACTTTGTCGGACGATAAGATAAAGTGTGTCGTACGCCATGGAAAATCAAAATTTTCTAACGTGGGACATGGGAGCGTGGGTCATCAAGATTCTTGCCATTTTGTGAATGTGAAATGAGCTCAGTTGACATCACAAGTCAATCACGATGGATCAATCAAATCTAATCAACTTCCGTTTGTTTCGCAGAAAATGAAGGATGTGAAAGATATTTTCTTAAAAATGATTACTTATATCTTTACGAAAATGATCATATTGGCCATTTTCTGAAACTTGCTCTAGAGAGATTTAACTTTTTTTGCAATTTGGTGTGTGGAATGCTCCTTTCTAATAGAAGACGGGAAAATGATCGAAGGAAAGAAATGAGCAGGTGAAAGCTTTCTAAAATTATTATCGTGATTTTTCTTTTACCGTATTTATGCACTAAATTACAATAATATATTTGTGACGCTATAAAATAATTTTGGCAACGTTTTACGATAATTTTTATATCATAAACGTAAAAAAAAATACGACTCTCTTGATCAGTTAACATTAACAAACCCCATCATGATAATCAATGATTGCAGCAGAAAATAAAATACATTGGTACAGAAGAATTTTGCGGAATAGTGTCGAAATAATATCCGAAGGCTGCTGATTTGTTGGAGGATAGCCGCGAGTGGAGATAAACGCAACTGGTATGGCTGATGTTGTTGGCCACTAAGGGATAAGCCCCTTGGCCGCAATTTAGATAACAAAAGCTCCGATACCAAATTAGAAAATGCAATCTAAAAACTTAAACTGATAATTTGAAGAATATAAACCTCATGGTCAAACTTAATTGAGCTGTGTAGCTGTTATGGTAAAAAAGGCAATTATCATTCGATATGTTTAGTAATATCCAAATACAGGATGAGGGGGCTGTCACTCTTAACGCGAACTATAATGAGTCGAGTGCTCGAACAATATCATAAGTCGAGTGCTCCGGCGAAGAAAAAGGGAAGACGATCGCCCTCACCTGAAGTCGGGCGGCCCTCGCCGACGTCGAGGGCGAAGGCTCCCGTATGCGAGGAGGGGCTCCCGGCGAAATCGGCGAGCGGAGCCCTCTCCCCGGCGTCGGCTCCCGAGCGAGCGAGGCCCCCTCGGCGGCGCCGGCGAGATTATTGATAAATATCGAGCCCTGCGCCCGGCTCAATTTGATCCAATTCTCTTCCTCGCCGCCGGTTGCGAGCGAGCCCCTCGCGGGGCCGACGCCGTTGCGAGCGGGGCCTCGCCCGACGCCGGGCTGCAAGGGAGCCCCTTGTCGGCGTCGAGCGAGGAGCACCCCTCGCCCGACGCGCGAGGGGCTCCTCGCCAGATCTGCGAGGGCGGCCCTCGCGCGCGTCGGGAAGCGAGAGGCTCCCTCGCCGCAGATGCTGGCGAGGGAGCCCCCCCGGAGTCGGGCGAGCCCTCGCCGGCGTCGGCGAGGGAGCCCTCGCATCCGGGCGAGGGAGCCCTCGCGCCGACGCCCGGGGTGCTCCTCGCCCGACGCCGGAGGAGGGCTCCTCACAGATCTGCGGGGAGCTCCCCTCGCCGGAGCCCCGCCGGCGGAGGGAAGAGAGAATAAGCAAAAAAAAATTAAAAAATTAAAAATTAAAAAATTATTTTAAAAAATAAAAAATA
Source organism: Eucalyptus paniculata subsp. matutina (assembly GCA_017140255.1). Lineage (NCBI taxonomy): Eukaryota > Viridiplantae > Streptophyta > Magnoliopsida > Myrtales > Myrtaceae > Eucalyptus > Eucalyptus paniculata. The sequence continues at coordinate 49,300,112 of CM029436.1, read as the reverse complement.
AAAAGGAAAAACAAGTAACTAAGGACTAAATCGAATATTTATCAATAATTTAGGGACCAAATTGAGCCGATCGAAAGTTCATGGACCAAATTAGACATTTATCAAATAGTTCAGAGACCAAATTGAGCCGATTGAAAGTTCATGGACCAAATTGGATATTTATCAATAGTTCAAGGACCAAATTGAGCCGATCAAAAGTTCAGGGACCAAATTGCACATTAGATAATAGTATATGGACCATTTGTGACATTTTCCCTAAAATAAAAGTGCGTCGTCGTCGGGACCATATTTTCCGCCATGGAAAACGTGAGCGTGGACCATCAAGCGTCACAGCTCATATTGGGAATGCGATGTTGATCTGATTCCCGCCCTCAAAGTCCGGCATAATCGACTTCACTAGTCATCTGAGGAAGCATCAATCAATCATCGCTCGACAGATCATCCAAGCCAATGAACCAACTTCTTGCAGATTGATCAATAATACCGAAATTCAGAACACCATTAAAACACCGATACCCCCTATCCGCGAGCTACGGGAGAGTGACAGAGCCGAGGCAACGATCTTATTAAAACATAAGAACCTGCTATGGTCGGTCCGATCCATGAAAGCTAAACTGTACTTTATTAGAGCATGCCATAATCCTACAACACGGCAAATACGTAAAGACAGCAACAATTTGTCCCAAAGAGCTCCGAACTAGAGATAAGCTAGTTGCCGAATCCTCAATCTGAGTGCCAGGCTGGTTCAGTCCGATTCGTCCTCAGGAACAAAGAACCGGACCAATTATTCCCAATTTTAAAGATTTGAAACTACGAATTGGACCGATTATTCCTGCAGGAACCACCCAGAACCAGCCAGTTGGGTCTGGTTTTCAGTTTGACCCCAAGACCAGTGCTTACCCTAGTTGGACAATAGGACTATTTGCATTTCCTTGGCATAATTCTAGTAATGAATGACCATGATCATACCATAAAGGCAAAGATGTGGGAACATATCTAGATGAATGATAATTGTCTAATCATAAGATCAACAACATATCTGGATCTGGGCGTGCACACAGGAGGACGAAGCTCATTTTTTATGTACTTTAATATCGTGGATCGGAGAGACATCAGATCCCGCGAAGATAGAATCAATTGCAACGCACAAAAGCCACGTTCCATTAGGGAATGGAGAAAGTAATAACAAATGATAGAACATCACCGAACAAACATACCATACGTAAGAGTATTTCCCTATGTTTGAAATGTACATTCAACACTAAGAGTAAGCAGACATACTACACGTAAACATACTATACGTAAGAGTTATTCCTTATGGATAAAAGAAAAAAATAGCCTCCTCGAATGATTTGCTTAATTTTGCATGAATCGTCCAATAGGATTTATCGCATAGAAACCAATATAGTGAGAAGCCACTGCAGGTGAGTCTATACAGTTATGTTTACAATGGAAAATACTCTTACAATTAAGCAATGACGAATTCAAGAACTCTACTTGAGCGAGAGAAGAGAATTTGTAATATCTTAGAGGGGACAAAATACACATGTTGTGTGGTATTATTACTCAAGAAACTATACATGCAGGCCCTTCACATAAATTTTGCAAAACACAGGAGTTTTAAGGAAGTTTTGCATAAGAAACTCTACATGTATAAACCACCGTGACCTCAGTCGACTTCATAAGCAGTTCAGGAACACAATCCCACATTAATTACTGCATTGATTTGAACCAGTATGTGAAGGATATGAGCAACCATCTGTATGTTGGATTACACAAATGTACAGGTTCGTCCTTCAACAAAGTAATGGAAAGAGTACAGGATGATTACAATCATACACCCTGACTACACCTAGAAAGATTATGAGAGAAACTCTTGTGAGCATAATGCATTGAATCCGAATGACCATTGCTTCCGAACCTTCTAGCCAAAAATTACTGCAACCCACCCTTCCTCTGAGATCATGAGAAAAAGATTATACCGCCTTATAGTTTCGTCATACCAATCTTACATGTTGCTTTAGCAGTGACAATAATTGTTAATTTCTCAAACTATACTACTCAAATCAGCAACACAGACATACCGAAACCTGACGTGCTTTTTTTGTCTTTCCCAGATCTAATCCATTTCAATCTAAAAGTAACAAGTCAAAACATGCAGCCACAGCCCAGAGCACAGCATGAACTCTTATTTCCATATGATGTTTCTCATTAGAGCATGGATCTTGCACACACAACATGGAACCGTGGAAGGAGGAGCTGCCCTCTTGGTTGGCATTAATATTAAGTGCTTTCACTAGCATGACGACCATCCTCTGCCATTTTCCCCATAACCATCTCTTGGGTGGTCTGTTGACCCCCACTATTAGAGTTGCATGGTTGAAGGTCATAGTCGCTACTGGGGCCACTGAACTCGCTTGTGGCTTGTTCTTGACTTTCTAGGGCCATCATCCTGAGTATCGTTGAATCCTCCCGGTCTTGGTTTGTGTCATACTCTGAGCTCTCACAACGAGTATATACTCTGCTAGGTCCTGGCATAATTCCTTCTTTTAAATCGCTCAAAGAAAGGTTTCCTTGCAATGCTCGAACTATCTGATTACACGAAACTCATATATTATCCTCATTTGTAGAACAATTTGCATCACTCAGTCATGCCAGAAGGTGAGTTGTAGCAAAATTAAGACACTGAAAATAGTGTTTTCTGTTTTCTTTTTCTTGCTCAAATGAAGTGACACCCTCACAACTTTTCATTTGTAGGTGGAACAAAATCACTAAAGTGTTTTCTTTTTCTTTTTCTTGCTCAAAATGAAGTGACAACCCGCAACTTGTGATTTGTAGGTGGAATAAAATCACTAAATAGAGCATATAATTATGTCTATAATGCCTGCAGTTCCCCCTGGGGTGTGGGTGGGTGGAAGGTTTCTCAACTAGATGATGTACCTGTGTCATTGGTGGACGGTGTCGTGCAGAATGACGAACACAAGCAGCAGCACAAGTGATCATCCGAGTCAATTCCTCGGTATCATAGTCCTTGTTCAATTTTGGATCAACAATGGCATCAAATTTGTCACCTTCTAATGCTTCTGTGAGCAAAGGCCTTGCCTAAAATTTCGTTAGAGGATTCAATTTATATGACGGCATTCATGGTGGAAAGAGGGAAAGGATAAATAACATGAAGTGGAGGGGGTATGGATGCTCAAAGTCTTGAAATCAGTTCTTTAACCTATTAGATAAGATCACTAACAATGATATGCCGCAAGTAAATATGTTGTAAATAGACTACTAACCCAATCAACCAGGCTATCCTCATCAAAGGTTCGAGTTCTGTTTCTGGACGATGCCCGATTATCAACTCTAGAAGCACTACACCAAAAGAAAAGACATCTGATTTCTCGGTGAGATACCCACTTGAGGCATACTCTGGAGCCAGGTAGCTGCACTAGGTAGACTAAAATTAGCAAAAGATGATACAACCAATATATGCTCAAAGAGGAAATAAATAAATTCAACCATCATTGCTATTGAGAATATATCTTGAGTTTTAACCTGTAAAGGAAACCTAATCCAAGTAGATTTCTTAGTTTGAGTAAATTCCCTAGTCTGAGTGAGTTTTCTAATTTTAGTCGGTTGAAGGGGATTTGCTACTTTGGATGTGTGTGTGTACACAAAAGAGGTGAGTTTTGGTTTTAGCACACTAGAGTGAGTAGAGAAGCTTTTGGCCACAACAATTGACTATGGTGAATGCTCATGAATAAATTGCAAGTATTGTGAAACCAATAAATCTTGTTCGCCTAATTTTTATATTCTTTTGTGAGGTTGAGAGACTATTTTGTGAGAAATTATGTCGGCTAACACTATACGAGCTATTGGATGTAATTGAGGGGTGGGAAATATTGAGAGTATTTGACTAACTTGAATGTGGTTGTAATCTCTATTATATTGCTTCAACTATAGTCGAATGTTGTGCTACTCTTCCCTTAAAATTGGTCCCATCAACCAAAATACATAAATCTGGTATTTGATTATTCCATTATTGCATTTATTATCGTGTTTGATTGCTTGTTTTTCGTAACAATTAGTATCAAAGCTAGGTTTGAATGAGCTGAAGTAAATAGATGGCAATTGAAGTAGGAAAAGTAAAAAACAATAGATTTGATGGGAATGATTTTGGTTTCTGGAAAATGCAATTGAGGATTACTTGTATCAAAGGAATGTGCTCATCTTCCTTTATGAGGAGGTGAAGCAAACTAATTAGGATTTGCTAGATAGACAAGTGTTAGCTATTATTCAGCTAACATGGGCGCATAGCATTGCATTTAATATTGTGAAAGAGAAAACCATGGAAAAATTTATTAATGCCCTATCAAACATTTATGGAAGCCACTTGATGTGATATCCGTTGCACTTAAAAATAGGCAAAGGTGTGTCAATTGTCAAGCATGTGGTTGCTAGTCAATTGAATTTGGTTGAAATTGACTTTGATCATGGGGTACATGCTTAAATTCGATTATCCTCATTGTTCGATAGTTAAAGTACTATTGTTATTGTCATTAGTAATTCATCTGGGTCAAGAAACTTAATGTTTGATGAGAATTGCAATTCGATTCTAAATGAAGACATCCATAAAAGAGAATTGATTAAACTTCTATGTCTGCTGGTATAATAAGTCAAGGTAGAGGAAGAACTATTATTCGTGTTGGCAGAAATAATGTGAACCTAAATAGACAAGGTCAGTCTAGAATTGTGGTGTTGACTGTTGAAATTGTGGCAAGAGAGGATATCTTAAAATGGATTGCCTTAAGCCAAAGTGTTGGAGAAACATCTTCAAGTGATTGTGATAATGCCCAAATTATCCTTAGTATATTGGTTACTATATTGTTTGCAAATGTTTGGACCAAAGGACTACGCATCCATGATGTCATTTATCGCAAAGAAGTTTGTAAATGTCTTGTTATTACAAATAGCACCAGTCAATCAAAAAGATCAGGCACCAATGATATTTATGTCAAAATAGTAAAGATCAGGTTGATGGTAATGTGACAACAAAGTACATCAGTTGATGTTGGTTGGGTTAGCTAAAGAGCCATTGAAAGATCAAGATTGGCAAAGCAACAAAATCAAAATAAAGCATGGAGCAGAATAGCTAGATTGTCTAATAGGTAAACAGTAACAATTACTATTTTTGGTTGGTCTGTAGAAGTCCGAGGAAAGAAACTACCTTTTGAACAACAATTCAATGGAAAACTCTCCAATGGCCACCTGTCTTTCTAAACTAACCTCAACAAATAGATTGAGGAAGGGTATTAAAGGAGAAGGCCTTGAGGAACCAAAAGAGGGTGCGGCACCTAAAAAATCAAGTAGCTTATGTACATTTGTTCTCAGCAGAAAGCTTCATGTTTTATTGATTTGTTTATCATGTTGTTTAATAATTGTGCTACAAATTAAGTGTACAAGTGTAAGAGTAGCAACTAAGTCCAGATAGTATGATTTACCACGTGAGGGATCGATGCTAATCGGTTGTAACTTTTCAAGTAGATTGTCAGTGGAATCTAGCCCATCTTGAAGCTATCAGTCTAAAGAGTGGACCTAAGTTTGAGGATAAAGCCAAACCACTACAACTTTATGTGTCCCATTGCTTTTCGTCTTCTTATATACTTTGGCATACGGTTAGTAAGTGTTTGCTTATCAAGTCAAGGTGATCTTTACTTAGTAATTAACTAATTTCCGCAAAAGATCATCAAAGTTTGAAAACAACATATTCATCCCCTCTCTAGGTTGTATTGTTAGCCTCAAAGAGAGAGAGAGAGAGAGAGAGAGAGAGAGAGAGAGAGAGAATGGTAAAGGAATTAGAGTCGAGCCTACTAATGATATTAATGCAATAGCTTATAATAATTTGAATAGTGCAAATTATGTCATGATTGTCACTGAGGATTTGTCATTCGATGGGTATGTTATGGATTCTAGTTACTCATTTAATGCGACATCAAACATGAACTGATTTACTGCTTATCAGTGTGCGGATGTTAAGGAATAATGCTAAGTGTGATGTTGTGAGTGTTGGCATTGCTAAAATCAAAATTTACTTGAGTGAGAAACATCCAAAATTGAAGCAAAACCCGATTTTCTTGCACCCCTAAATTTACTAGGTGTCAATGTACTTCGGAAAGTGTAATTTTTGAAGGTTGTTCGAGATACTCTGGTAATAATAAAAGGAATAAAGCACTATGGCCTATATGAGATCAAGGGGAGATGGTAACCCATTGGATGCATTTGTTTGAGATTATGAATAGTGCCATATGCATTGAAGGAACACTATAGAGAGAAGCTTAAAGGTTATGAATAAAAGAAATTTGATTTGTGGTTATGTAGCTGAGAGACTAAATGTATGTAGGTGTTATGGCTTAGGCAAATGGCAGAAACCAAAATTTTATATGACTATAAAGAAGCCATAGAGATTGCAAAATTAATTCATTTAAATATGTGCAAGCCGTTGTAGTTTGGGAAGAGTATTGATTTATATTGACAATTGTGGATGACTAATCAAGGAAGATCTGAATGTTTGTGCTGAGATAAAAGTTGGATATTATTGTCAAAGTCAAACAATTAAGAGCCTTAAGCGAAACAGAAACTAGTAAGATGATTAAATACATGCGAACTAATAGTGGCATGGAGTTTTGCTCATAACAGTTAAATGAATTATGCATGAAAGAAGGTACAGTGAGACACTATATTAGTGTGAGTGAACAAAAAACAGGTTGCAGAGTTAATGAAGAGAAATTCCTAGCGGGTGCACTTAATTGGGCAAACTATTTGGTAAATCGATTCCATTGGCTACTATTTCATATTAAACTCCCAAAAAGTGTGGTGAGATAAATATTGACGGTGAAATTATATTTGATGAGTAACTAATACTACTAGGTAGGAGAAATTGTGGCAATATTTAGGGTCCATTCGTTTCGTGGAAAACAACTTTCGGTAAAATATTTTCTAGAATTTCCATTGTTCGGATGGCGAAAAATAGATAGTTAAAGAAAATGTTTTCCCGTCAATGGAAAATCTCCCCATCAAATTGTGGAAAATGATTTCCTCTTTTGAAAAGATGAAATCATTTTCTCGTCCCTACGCATGCGCTACTTCTTTCCTTTCTCACGAAACCCTTATGATTTCATCTCCTCCTCCTTCTACACCGATGATCGCAGTAAGCGGAGAGCATCCCTCATCGGCGGTCTTTGGATCTGCGCCCCCACTAAGCCCTAGTTTTTTTTTTTTTTTTTTTTTTTTTTTTTTTTTTTTTTTATCTCATCCTCCTCCTCCTTCAATGCCAACGATCAGTAGCTGTAGAGTGTCCCATCGTCCAATGGTGCTTGATCTTCGTGACGTGCCCTGCTTCCTCTTCACTGCTGATCGTCAGCCGCACCACAAGCCAGCTCTAGCCTCGCCCTAGGCTAGCAAGGCTCCGCCTAGCTCGATTTGGCAAAGTTGAGCTCGGGCCTCGCCAAATCGGGCAAGGCGGAGCTCTCGCCCTAGGCTAGCAAGGCTTCGCCTAGCACAATCTAGCAAAGCTGAGCTTGGGCCTCGCCAAATCGGGCGAGGTGGAGCTCTCGCCGGCCTTGGGCAAAGCTTGAGCCTCACTAGATTTGGCGAGCTAGGCGAGGCTCGGGCCTCACCCGAGCTCGCTAGAGATTCGCCAAGCTCTGGTGAGCTCACGGTTCACCAGAGCCTGGAGAAACTCTGGCAAGCTCGGGTGAGATCGACCGAGCCTCAAGCTCGCCAGATCTAGCAACCAAGTCTTGGTCGGCTGCCGGGTAGCTGGCCATCGTTAGGCATGCGGTGGCAGAGGAAGGAGGAGGAAGGAGGAAGGAAAAGAAAAAGGAAAAAGAAAAAGAAAGAAATAATAAAAAATTTATCAAAATTTTGATTTTTTTAAAAATAGAAATAATTAAAAAAATCATTTTTTTTTAAAAAATATAAAAAATAAAACTAATTTTTTGGTCAATTAAAAATATTAAAATTCAATTTTTGATAGTTTTTCCTAAAAAATTAAATTAGATAACGAACGGTGGAAAATATTTTCCACTTAAATTTTAGGTTTTGGCCGAACATCGGAAAATAGAGTCATTTTCCTGGAAAATGACTTCTAGGAAAATATTTTCCGGAAACATGATATGTTCCACGAAACAAACGGACCCTTATATGAATCTGGATGATGTTTTAGCTCAATGTAAATTTGCAACAAAAAACTAGCAAGTATTGCGCTAACGAGACGAAGCTTGTAGAGGCTACAGTTGTTGTAGTTGCTAAGTTTGACAAGTTGTGTGTTTGATCTCCTAGCATTTATATAAATACAACTGTGGCTTTGTTTTATTTGTGGTTGAGGAGGTTATATCAAAATGTTCTTGTGGAGTAATTAAAGTTGTAGATAGAGTTGGTGTCTTGATAAGGTCACTAAATGAAGCTTCAGCGCAGCTTAGGCTCGACAGATTCCTAAGATAGGTGGGCCCATGATTGGTTGTAGTATAGTAACAATGGTCAGTTTCCATCAAAGTGGTTTTGATTTTGCTCATGTCTCAAGCAAAGATGGATATTGTTGAGAATAAGTCACAAATTTGAGCCTATATATAAAATTTGTTCTGAGTAGTCTCTAATTTAAGTAGGTTTCCTAGTTTGAGTGATTTTCTAGCTTGAGTAGGTTTCCTAGTTTGAGTTGGTTAAAAGGGGTTTTTCTAGTTTGGATTCAAGTATATATACGGTAGATTTTGGCTTTAGCACACTGTAATAATCAATTGCACAGTGTGCTTGTGAATTACATCCTAAAGAAATTGCAAGTGTTGTGAAGTCAATAGATCTTATGGTAAGATTTGTGATTCCTTTGTGAGATTGAGATTTTTTTCTTGAGGATATTTGAGTGACTCAAACATACTTATAATTACTATTGTATCGCTTGTTTTATAGTAGAATTCTATTATCTCGATCTCTGCTTGAAATTCTCTCTCCCCTTGTCTGCTTCCCCAGCTTTTAACTGTTTGATTGCGACTTACTTTCCCCCTCGAAAGCACTCCTTTATGAACGTAGCCAAAACCACCTTGGCCAAGTAAGTTGAGATTGGAGAAATCATCTGTTGCTATCCTCCTTGTACGTGAATTTGTTCTGTGAAAAGCCTAATTCCATGCCTGGGATGGTCCGGGAAAAAGGTCTTACTAAACACGTTATTGTTATCGAGAATGGCTCAGCTGAGTCCGGACCTCGGTAACTCGACACAATAAAATTACGAAGAATTTACGAACTTAAGAACTTTCGCATCAAGGATAAAATCTCACCGTTAGGCCTGTGGAGGGTAACTCCCCAACTCGCCGCCTCCTCTTCCTTCGATAAAAAATCACGAATATGCACACCCCAACCAGCACAGTGGAGCCCCCCTAATCCCAATCCCCACTATCATCAGCGCCAGCTTCCATGGTGGCAACCCCCATTCGGAGACGCTGGTGGAGGAGAGGTGGAGCTGGTCGACCGAGTGGCGGAGTTCGACGACGGGGCATCGCCAGGGAGGATCTGCACTTGGCAATGGGCGCTCGCCATCGGGGAGGCCCTCCTACGATCGGCGGTGGGAGAGGGCTTGCCCTCGGGGAGGACCTGCCGTTGGGTCAGGAGGAGAAGGGGAACAATTTACGGTGTTGGTATTCACCGGCCGTCGAACGCAATTTGCCGAGAGGCCCACGAGTTCGATGCGTACGACGTCGCTTAGAGTGGAATGAAAATTGGTTTCAGGTATTTTGGGGGAAGTTTTGGACGGACGTGTTTCGAGTGCATGAGTGTGAGCGCTGGAAGGAGCATGCCATATATATATAGAAAGAATATCTTCTATAACTTTTCGTATATTTTACAAAAATCAAATTGTAGGAATCGTTTTGATTTTAAAAAAATTATTGAATGTTAAAATTGTATTTCACATCGAAGAGATATGTTTTAAATTAGCTGCTAGATGAGAATTTTGCAATGTGCATACTTTCTTAAGCCGAGCATTGACTGTTTGTGACATGGCTCGAAAAAATAAAGACGAATTAATCAACTTATGCCTTTGCTAAATCTGGTTCCCGGCTTGTGGTATATGTTGGGAAAAAATATAGGTGTGAGGAAGAAGAGAAAAATGGAAAGAATCGAGATTGGATTTCAGGAGCAAAGCATGAGCAGTTTGATTTTGACTATAGTTATGCTTTGGAAATGCGCGGTTGCGGATGGAAGATCAATACAATCAGTTTTGAAAAGAGAAAAAAGTGGGAATATAGTGTGAATGACCAGTCCCATACACGAGACGACTGACACCATTTCTATCACAAGTCGAACCCATAAAATCCAATCTTGGTAGAGATTTCAACTCTAAATAGGAGTTGTGGTTTGACACCCAAAGGAGAAAATTACTGAAAATATTTTCCAAATTGAGTTGATTTCCTAGTTTTAGTCGTTTTTAAAGGAGTTCTCCTACTTGCATCAAAATATTATCAAAATATTATCAAATCGGAGTGATTTTGCCCCGCCGTGGTGAGTAGAAAAGCTTGTGCTGTAACAATAAATTGTGTTGCACACTAGTGACTTACACGGTGAAGATTTTGGAAGTTTTTTAAGCCAATAAATTTTCTGGCAAGATTTGTGAATTCAAAAAAATTGTCCAAGAAGTTTAAAATTTATTGTATTTTTGTCGTTGATTCTAAACTTTTAAAATTTATCAATTAAGTCCATCTAACCAATTTTGACGAAATCGTTGTTGCGGATGTCGATCATCCTATGTAATAGGATCGATGCTAATGAATAATTTTTAATATTCCTTTTTTTTATGCTTTTTTTGGGTCTCCACCCCAAGAACCCTTGCTAGCCATGGAGGCCTCACTGCGAAGAATGTTTATGGCCAACAAGGCCCTAGACAAGGCCTATTATTTGTGAAAGGAGGCTTTCACCAGATTTTGAGGGCCGCCTCCACCTCCCACTTTCTGACTAGTGGAGTTTCCTTCAGAAAAATACACCAAAAAAGATAAAAAAAAGGGAAATAAAAAATTAAAACCAAATAAAAATTAGATGAAATATTACAATATGAGTTGTCTACATTGCGCCGACCGCATTACATCATGATTTGGCCAAAATTAGCAATTTTCAACCAAAATTAACCTAATATACTGATTAAGAAATATAAAGGTTTAGATTCAATTAAGAAAATTGAAAGATTCATGTTTGAATTGACAAAAGCACAATATATTGAGAACTTTTGGACAATTTTTAAGTAAATTCCTTTTCGCGTAGATTGGTGATTGCTTTAATGAGGAATCGCAAGGACCAAACAATGCAATTGGAGCGGAAATACCAAAAGGCATTTGGTTGATTTAAAGATGGCTTCAATGTGCATTTTATTGCTCAATCAATAGTAGAATCATGTACCCTTCTCACATGGAATCAATCACACTAATCGAATCACTTAAATTGGGTGTTCTATATATTCTTTTGTTTTTTTTTTTATTATATGATCACCGAAGCACATTTGCCGTAACCAATGGTTAACGTAGAACCAATTTCTGGAACTTAAACTGTATTAAAGTAACATTTCTTGTGCTCTCAAACGTGAAATGAACCGAGCTATTTGTATGGTCAATGACGACGGCCGTGTCATGCACTCGCTTTTTCTAAAGCCACTTCTTTTTCTACACCACTTTGTCGGCAGATATGATTCGGTGTGTCGCACCAAGGAAAATAAAGATTTTCTAACGTGAAACATGGGAACGTGGGTCATCAAGAATCTGTCCCTTTTTGTGAATGTGATCAAGATCATTTTCTCCAAGTCCAGCTCAGTTGAGGTCACAAGACAACCATGATGAATCAATCAATCTAATCAAATTCCGTTTATTTTGTGAACAAAATAATTACTTATATCACTTATAAAAAATAAAATGAATGAAAAAAATTCATAGAAATTAACTATAGTTAGTAATCAAAACATTTTTTTATTAATTATTTCAAATAATACAAACAATTATTTTTAATAAAATATTTTCAAAAAAATTATTGATTCTCAATGGAACAAACGGGCGCAGGATCAAATCTTTCTTATGCTGTTAATATGTGCATATCGACAAAAGGTCCACGTTGATTATTCAAAATGCATTTTTGTTTAAAGGGTTTTGGTTTGAAGCTTGATTTGGTTTGGCATCTTGAAAAGTAAATTGTGAATTGCTTGACTAGCCCGAATATTGCTCTTTGTTTATGATAATGAATTTGACAAAACTTTCGCCTAGGAAAAAGAAAGAAAAAACAAAGAAGCATTACTTTATCGGACAAGAACGTTATCTAATTCACCATGCCATGAATTTTTGTTAGAGAGACGAATCAACAAACTTTGTTTCACTTATCTATAAATTTTACTCGTAAAATGTGTTATAGTGTAGATTAATTAGTCAACTTTCAAATAATATAAATGATCATATTCAGAAAATATTTTTTTTTTCAAATCATTCATTTTTCATAAAAAATCAGTAAAAAAAAAATTATAACAATTTGATTGTGAACTTCATACATCGATACATGTAATGTCTAACCTTAATTTCATTTCGACCAAAAGAGAGTAATTTCATAATTATCCCGGTTTCTTGTCGATTGATTTATTTTGAATGATTATTTTCGGGTTATGGTGTTTTGTATACTAAGATGAAATGCGTGTGGATAATAAAATAATGATTTTGTAATTTCATGGGTTTGCTTTTTCTACCGGAACAGGAAAACGTCGAACATGAGTCGTTCCAATCGACCTTTTTAGCGAGAAGGAGTCATTTTTGGCCGTTTTCTGTAGTTTCAATCGCGAGAAACATCCCTCCTGCTTTGAGTTTTTTGTAGTTTTCAATCTTGCACATTACCGAACCAGCGATGACTGTTATTAGGAATACCTCAAACTATACTGCTCAAATCAACAATATAGACATAACGAAATCTGATGCGCTTTTTTCCTTTCCCAGATCTAACCCATTTCTATATACAAATAACAAATTGCGAACACGGCCTTACGTCAAGTGCATGGAATTGTGGAAGTAGGGTTTGTGCTCAATTCCTATTAATATTAAGAGCCTCACTATGCGTGATGACCATCCTCTGCCATATCTGTAATCAAATGGTTGAAGGCCATCCTCGCTGTTGTGGCCATTGAACTCACTGTGGCTTGTTCTTGGCTTTCCAGGGCCATCATCCTGAATTTCTTTGAATCCTCCTGGTCTTGGCTGGTTTCATAATCTGCTTTGACAACGACTATACTCTACTGTGTCCACCAGCATATTCCTTCATTTAAATCATTTTAGAGAAAGGTTTCCTTCCAATGCTCGAACTACCTGTTACACAAAGCTCATATATTATTCCATACTTGTAGAACAATTTGCATCAATGGATCATGTCAAAAAATTGGGTTGTCGCAAAGACACTGAAAATAGTGTTTTTCTTTCCTTTTCTGGCTCATTGAAGTGATAACCCATGATTTTCGTTTGTAGAATGAGCGAGACCATTAGATAGAGCATAAGTTGTGTCTATGACAAGGAAAAAGAAGAAGCGCCCATTCTTCTATCAAAACAAAGAATTTTCAACTAGGCACTGTACCTGTGTCATTGGTGGCGGTGTCGTGCAGAATGACGGACGCAAGCAGCGGCACAAGCAATCATCGAGTCATTTCCTCGGTAACGTAGTCCTTGTTCAGTTTTGGATCAATCTGCGACATCAAAATGCCATCTTCTAGAGCTAGTGTGACAAAGGCCTTGCCTAAAATTTTATTTAGAAGAGTCAATTTTATAACAACATTCATAGTGGAGAGAGGAAAACATGGGAGGAAAGGATAAATAACGATAGGCCACAAGTAAATATGTTGCTGATTGACCACTAACCCAATCAACCATGCTATCCTCATCAAAGGGTCGAGTTCTGTCAAGCGGACGACGCCCGCTTATCAACCCAGAAGCACAACACCAAAAGAAAAAACATCTGCTTTCTCAGTGAGATTCCCACTAGAGGCATACTCTGAGCTAGGTAACTGTGCATTAGGTAGACTTACATTAGTAAAAGATAACAAAACAAAACTAATATATGCTTAGACAGAAAATGAATAACCTCAACTATCGTTGGTGTAGAGAATATTTTCGAAGTTTGAACCCGTAAAGAAAACCTCATCAAAGTAGATTTTTTAGTTTGGAGTAAATTTCCTAGTCTGAGTGAATTTTCTAATTTTAGTTGGCCAAATGGGGATTTCCACTTTGGATATATGTATATGTATTAAAGAGGCGGGTTTGGTTTTAAAGCACACTAGAGTGGGTAGAGAAGCTTTTGGCGCAATAATCATTTTTGTGGCTTGCTTTCGTCAATCACATTTTGAGTAATTGCAGTATAGTGAAACCAATAAATCTTGTTCGTCTGATTTGTAAATTTTTTAGAGATTGAGATATTGCTTTCGAGAAATTATATGACTAAACACTGTATGAACTATTGAGTATAATAGGGGATTGGGAAACATTGGGATTGTTTGAATGACTCGAAAGTATGGTTGTAATCTCTATTGTATTACTTGATCTATAATGGAATGTTATGCAACCCTTCCTTAGAGTAGGTCATACTAATCAAATTACCTTAAATTTGGTATCTGATTTATTTACACTATTGTCTTTATTATTGTGTTTAGTGTATGTTTTTGAACAGTTAATATTAGAGCTAGGTTTAAAAATGAGTTGAAGAGATTAAATGGAAATAGAAGAAGGAAAAGTTAAAAAAGTCAATTGATTTGATGGAAACGATTTCAGTTTCTAGAAAATGTAATCTATTAATTAATACCTATATCAAAAGGAATCTGTAGTTATTACTATCTAGGAGATGAAGCAAGCTGAATTGGATTTGTTGGATAGACAAGCGTTAGTCATTATTTGGCTGAAGTGGGCTCATAACGTTGCATTTAATATCACAAAGAGAAGACCATTGCAATCTTGAGTAATGCCTTCTTGTCAAACAATTGCAGAAAGTCCTCTATGATCAGCAAGATCAACTTGATGCGACATTTGTTTCAATTAAAAATAAGAAAATGTGTGTTAGTCGTGAAGCATGTGGTTGCTAATCGCCAAGTTAGGTTGAAATTAACTTTAATGATAAGTTATGTGCTTTGATTCTACTATCCCATGACCCAATAGTTAGAATACTACTGTCATTGTACTAGTAATTAATCCAGGTCAAGAAACTTAATGTTTGATGAGTTCGCAAAATTGATTTTAAATGAGGACGTCCATCAAAAAAGAATCAAGTAGAACCCTCTAATTGTAGAGTAAGTCAAGATAGAGGAAGAACTACTATTCATGTTAGTAGGAATAAAGTGAACTTGAATAGACAAAAATCAGTCTAGGAATTTGTGTCAATTGGAATCGTGGCAAAGAGTGCACCTCAAAATGAATTGCCTTAAGCCGAAGAACAAGAATAGTAAAGGAATTAGAGTCTAGTCTATTGATGATATGGCTGCGATAGCTATAGTAACTTAGATAGTGCCCGACATAAGTTGCTTGTCTTTAAGGAGTTATTTGATGGATAGGGTTATGGATCTAGTTGCTTATTTCATGCTATATCAAACATGAACTAAATTCTTATTAGTAACGATAGTGGTAAAATGATGTTAAGGAATAATGCTAACCCAGGTGTTGAGAGACACATTCCAAAATTGAAGTTGAACTTGATTTCTTAGCGTGCTCTACATTCAGTTGTATCGATGTACTTCAAAAGGTAGAGTTTTGACGATTGTTGGAGGTGACATAGCAATGATAAACAAATAGAGCACTATTGCCTATATGAGAACAAGGGGAGACACTAACAAATTTCACCATGAACATTGGATTCATCAATTCAAGATTAGTGACCTAGCGTTTAGGAACACTACCAAGAAAGCCAGAAGTTTTGAGTAAAGGAATTTGATGTGTAGTTATGTGGCTAAAAACTAAATGTATGCAGTGTTGTAGCTTAGGCAAATGGTTTAGTGCAATTTTCCAGATAACTATAATAGAGAAACCATGGAGATTGTAGAGCTGATTCACTTAAATTTATGGCTATCACAATTTCCTTTGAGGAAGAGTACGATTGATGCTAACAATTATAGATAACTACTTTGATGAAGATTTGACTATTTGTGCCGAGGCACAAGTTGAATATTATTGTCAAGATCAAATGGTTGAGAGCTCTAAGTAAAAATGAAGGCTGAATGCGACAATCAAGTATAGCGGTGATAGTAGCATGGAGTTTACTCATAGTAGTTAAACAAATTCCTATGTGAAGGAAGACACGGTGAGACATTGCATTAGTGCAAGTGAACAAGAAGTTGCAGAGTTAATGAGGAGAACATTATTAGAGAAGGCCCATAAAATGCTACTCGTGTTGGTATGACTAAAGAAATTTCCAACGAATGAGCTTAATCTGCGAACTACTAGGTGAATAGATCTCCATCGACTACTGTTGATACTAGACTCATGAAAAAAGTGTGGTCAAGTAATTAATTATATTGTTATTAAAACATTTGCTTACATGAGTTATGTTCAAGTGAATGCGATTAAGATCAATAGCACAACAAGAAAGTACATATTCCTAGGTTATGCATAAGGTGAGCTTGAGCTATCAATATGTAGTACCCATAATTAAATTCATGACTAATGCTAAAGAAAATATATTTGATGAGAATCCATCGTTAGGTAGAACAATTGTGGCAGTATTTATATAGATTTGGATAGTGTCCAACTCAAGATAAATTGCAACTAAAAACTCCTAAGGTAGCGAGTACTTGTGCAATATTAAACACGAATTATGCTTGTAATGAGGTGAAGCTTGTGAAGTATGGCGGTTAGTTCTAGTTACTGAATTTGACAATGCGTGTTCGATCTCTTAAGATATAAAATGACAACAATGGTTTTGTTTTTTTTTTGTTTTTTGTTTGTTTGTTTTTTTTGTTTTTTGTTTTTTGTAGTTGAAGATTGTGCACGACCAAATTCTTGTGAAGTGTTTAAGGTGCAAATATTAGAAGTGATCGATCTACAGAGGTCGGTTCCTAGTTTGTGGAAACAGAACTGGCCCACCTAGTCCTAGACCCAACCAGGAACTAGACTGACTGGTCCAATCCATTCCATCCGGTTTTGAGATGGACCCAGAAACCGGCCTTACCTCCTCTTTTTTCTTCTTTTTTTCTTTTTTCCCCTATTCCCTACAATACTTAAGTGTTTTTGCATAGTTTTTAAACTAATATGGTGAGTTCAAAAATAATGATCATCTCCATGAAAAAAGTTATAATGATCATCAAGAACCAAGTCGAGAGGCATCGAATCTTAAGGGAGGCGTGAGCGTCATGTGACTAGACCGAGAGAAGTGATTGAAGATTCGCAAAGCAACAAGCGTGCATGATTGAGTTTGAGCAAGAAAAGAATGGGAATTAGATTTGGGAATTTGGAATAATAAGAATTTAAAATCAATCTGATCTAGGTGGTCCGGTAAATGCGTTCACACTTGGAACCAAGAATCAAACCGATATTCACTAGCTCTAAATTCGAGAACCTCCCAAAACTAACCAATTCGTCCAATTCCCGATTCAATCCGGTTCTTTTGCTCACCCCTAACAGATAAAGTTGGTGTTTCGATAAGGTCCACGCCTTGATGAAGTTCAAACATCGCTTGGAATTGGAAGATTCTCGTGATGGGTGAACCCATGAGGGGTTGTGGGAGAGGCATTAAGTTTCTATCAAAGCAATTGTGATTGGCTCAAACCTCAAGCATAAGTAGAGATTGTTGAGAATAAGTTATATTTACGTGTGTAGAAAATTCGATCCAAGTGAGTTTCCTAATTTAAGTTGGTTTCGTAGTCTAAGTGATTTCCTATCTTGAGTAGATTTCCTAGTTTTAGCTGCCTAAAGGGGTTTTAGTTTGGATTCAAATATATATAAGGTGGATTTTGGCTTTAGCACACTCGAATGAGCAAGGAACTTAGGTCATAATAATTGATCTTGTGGTGTGCTTTGTGAATTATATCTTAAAAGAAATTGCAAGTGTCGTAGCCAATAAAAAGAATGAAAGATTATTTTCATATGGAATAATGAGAGACTGTTTTTCCAAGTGTATTTGATTTGACTCAAGTATACTTGTGATTACCATTATATGGCTGTAAAATTCTATAAGTCTCCCCCATGATATAGGTCACTAACCAAACCTAACCGAACCATGTAAAGTCAATATACAATGTATTTCTGTGTTATATTTATTATTGGTTATCTATTAGCCAACCTAAGATATTTATGACAAATATACTCAAATTATTTTTTTCGACCTCCAAAAACTCGTATCTGGATATCAAATTTAACCGTCGCGTATAATATAATTCAACAATTTGACAATAAAATTTAATGAAACTAAAAAATGGTAAATTCATTACAAATGTACCAATTTAGGATTTTACTCTCTATTTATCATAGTCTACTATTCTTTGTGGTTTTTGTTGTATTAATACAATTTAATGAAGGGTACATTTATCACAAATATATCGGTTGGGGTTTTTTGAAAATCGAACAAATTAGTTTTAAGTAAATTTGTGTCTCAGCATACCGATTTTAAGGTTTTTGCTTTCATTTTAGGTAAATTTGTCACAAATGTACCAGGTTAGAGTTTTCATGGTCAAAAATTGGGTTTTTTGTAATTTTATTACATGTGTATCCGTTTGGGGTTCAAATAGTATTAACCATTTAATAATAATAATAATAATAATTAATTATTATTATTATTATTATTATTATTATTATTATTATTATTATCATCATCTTTACCAAAAAAAAACCCCTTTATTATTATTGCTTGTTTTTGCAACATTTAGTATCAATTTAGACTAACCATATGCAAGAGAAACTACCTTACCCAAAAGTTCTATTACTCAGTGGATACATGAGTATCTAGATCGGAAATGCAAACTTGCAAGTCCAAATCTCGCAACCTAAAATCAAAATGTCAACTTTTTAAATTCACATCCAAATAGCTTCACACAACAATATTATATTATGTATCAAAAGTTCATCATAACTCAAAAAATAATTTCAAGACGAAACTCTCTATTATTTAGCTTTCCAAATGATTTTCATCAAGAAACCAACTTTTGCAGCCTAAGGATCTTTTGCCATTTCTCTTAGCTTGACTTATGAGAGGATGTTGGAGGATGCAAAGTTTTTCAAGATATGGAATAGATCATAGCCAAGAACTAATTGAATAATGTAGTGAATTCCATAAACAACTAGATGACCGATGTTATGGTAATGATTAAACAGTTGCATATCGCGTGCACCTTCGGGCCAAAAAATTAGATTCACTGAATATTAGCAGCCTTGATGTCACGGTGAATGATTTTGATTACTAAAGTGAATCCAATAATGATGAACCGCCAAACTTATCATAAGAATAAGATTTAAAAGAGCATAATTTACATTCCTCATGCAGATATGCCAATCCCCTTGCAGAACCTAAGTAATCTTCATCCTTATGGGCCAAGTCATAGTTGAATATGATCCTTCCCTGCAATGACATTTGCCAATTCCAACGATTATAATGTTTTTCAATCAAATAAAATAACTACGCATCCATTGTTGCCTATGCATGCGTATTGCAGTGGAGATCAAGTTAGTTGATTATTATGAGATTCCACCAAAATCACCCGAGATTTTTCCCTTTTTTCTACTTTTTAATGGACTTTTGCCGCATACTTGGAAAAGGCTAGGCAATTGTCGTCGTTACTAACGACAGCATTTGGAACAGTGATCGCAATTTGATTAAGTGAAAATGAAATTCTACATAATCCCAGCATATTGCCAGATAACTTTGATATAAATCCCTTATTCCAGATTAAAGGGGAACATATAAACGAGTCACAATTCCAACAGCAGTTAAAGGCGTAACCATAGAATATCAAAGTTGTTCCATGAGAAGAGAGAGAAGAGAGAGAGCAGGGGGATGAAAGACGTACATGTATTCTCTGAAGTCATACTCACCGTGCAGATGAAATTCCAACGTGCTATTTGGAACAAACTCATATACCAAAAATTCTATGAGCACCGGAAATGCAGTAACCAACAAGTGCAACAAAGTGTCTGTGATGGATGTGCTAATGATCTCAACCTCTGCTTGAAATTCCTTTCCTTGTCTGCTTTCAGCTTTTAACTGTTTGATTGCAACTACTTTCCTGCTCGAGTACTCCTCATGAACATAGCCAAACCACCTTTGCCAAGTAGGTTGAGATTGGAGAAACCGTTTGTTGCTATTTTTAGTTCTTCATACGTGAATGTGTTCTGTGAAAGACCTAATGCCGTGCCTGGAGATGATACCGAAGAAAGTCTTAATGAACATATTTGTTATTGAGAAATGCTCAGAAGGAGTCAGACTTCTGAACTCGACCACAATAAAATTCACGAAGAATTTACGAATTTTAGAGCTCGCAGTCAAGCATAGAAATCTCACCTGTAGGCCTCTGGGAAAATAACTCCCCCAACTCAAGCCGCCGCCTCTTCCTTCGATATAGAATCACGGATATGCACCCCAACCAGCAATAATGGAGCCCCCCAATCCCAATCCCCACTATCAGCGCCAGCTTCCACGGCGGCAACCCCCGTTCAGAGACGCGGTGGAGGAGAGGTGAGTTATTCGATTGAGTGGGGGAATGGATGATGGGCATGGCCCTATGGAGCCCGCACTCGCCTGGGAGGACTGCGCCAGGCACCAGACTCGGTGGCGGGGAAAGCACCTTCGGAGGACTCGCCGGTGCAAGACCCGGTGGCGGGGAAAGCACCTTCCTTGCCGGCGGGGGATAACATCGGTTTATGGCATCCCTCGGATCATCAATGCAATGCAGAACCCCTGACGGCTCTGGCACTCCCACCATCAGAGGCCCACGAGTTCGATGCGTACGACGTTGCTCGGAAAGGAATGAAAATTGTTTTCACATATTTATGGGGAAGCTTTGGACGGATGTGTTTCGAGTGGATGTGTGTGTGTGTGTGTGTGTGTTTGTGTGTATGGGATGCTCCTTCCAGCTCTCTCCCTGACTTTGAGGAGCAAAGCATAAATTGTGCCGTGTACTCGGGACTTACATACTGAAGATTTTTGCAAGTTTTTAAGCCAATAAATTTTCTGTAAGATTTGTGAATTGCAGGAAATGTCCAGAAACTCTCATACCTATTGTACATTTTGCTAATTCCGATCATAAACTTTTTTATTTTATCAATTGAGTCAATCCAGCCAATTTTGGTCCAAAAATAACTTATTTACATGCCCGTGGAGTCTTATGCAAGTAGATTAATCGCCGATACGGACATTTTAATATTCCCTTTTCTATGCTTTTGGGTCTCATGTTGGCCGTGGAGACCTCGCCATGTGGCCAGCGGGCCACAAAGGCCCCGGGCGGAGGCCATCATATCCCCCCACTACGGGCAAGGTGGTTTTGTTAGTCCTAGCAAGGGCTGCCTCACCCTCACTTCGCGGCTAGCGGGTTGCAGCTCCTCACCTAGGTCCTTGCTGCAACAACCCAAAAAAAAAGCACATTAAAGGGAAAAAAATTAAAATTCAAAATAAAAAATAAAAATTCAATGAAATATTAAAATATGACCCAAGTTATTGATATGCCAACACTCAACCATTTACGTTAGTGATTTCCAATCAGAATTGACAATTTCTGCTAACATTGGCTAGATAGACTCCATTGGCAAAATATGAAAAGGTTTAGACTGGTGAGAAAATCAAAAAGTCTAGAATTGGATTAGCAAAAGTGCAATAAGCTTATGACTTTTTGAATAAGTACATGTGAATTTCTTTGTGAGATTGGGTGATTAAGTTTAATGAGGAAATGTGAGGACCAAACAATGCAATTGAGAATAGGAAAATACCGTGAGCATTTAACTGATTTAAATATGGCTGTAATGTCCGCTTTATTGCTCAATCAATTGTAGAATCATGTGATACATTTGTCGTAGAATTGGTCACATTGATTGAACCACTTAAACTGTGTACTATTTATTCTTTTGTTTTGTTTATTTTTATTATTTGATTACCAAAGAATTATATTAAACGTCTGTCATAACCACAGTTAACTTAGAGCCAATTTCTGAACCAAACTAATATTTATAGTAAATTTGTACTCTTTAAACGTGAAATGGCAAGCTGTTGTCAGGTCAACAACGACCGCCGTCATCACCCCACTTTTCTAAACGCACTTTTTATTCCCTACTTTGTTGGACGATCTAATGAAGCGTAATTACTGCCGTTGGAAAATCAAGATTTTTCCAACGTGAAACATGGGAGCGTGGGACATCGAGAAACTGTCCATTTTGTGAATGGGAACATGATAATATTTCTCAAGTCAACTCAGTGAGGTCACAAGACAGTCATGATGGATCAATCGATTCAAATCAATTCGCTTATTTCACAAAAAAATAAAAGATTTAGAAAATATTTTTCCTAATCAAAATGATTACATATATCGTTTACAAAATGAATGAATAAAAAAAATAGACATTAACTGTAGTTGATAATCGAAAAATTTTTATTTTACTAATTATTTTCAAGTAATACAAACTATTATTTTTAGTAAAAATATTTTCTAAATTATTCATTTTCTGTAACAAAAGGAGAATAGATCAAATGCTTTCCCATGCTATTAGTATGTACATATTGAGAAAAAATGGTTGGCATTGATCATTCAAAATGCATTTGGTTTAAAGGATTTCTTGAAGCTCGATTTGGTTTGGCATCTGGGAAAGTAGACTGAATTGTTTGACTAGCCCGAATATGGCTCTCTTTGTTTATGGTAATGAATTTAGCAAAACTTTCGGCCCACAGTGAAGAAAAACGTACTTTATCGAACGAGAGCGTTATCTAATTTTACGCCAAGAATTTTTGTTTAGATAGACAAATCCAGAAACTTTGTGTCACTGTTTTCATATATCTTTAAACCTTACTTTAAAGATGTGTTATAGTGTTGACCTATTTTCCTAAATCATTCATTTTTCACAAAACAAATGGAATTTATAAAAAAAATTATTACATTTTGATTGTAAATTTCACACGTCAATATATAATGTCTAACAGTAATTTCATCCATTATCCTGGTTTCTTGTCGTGACTTTTTTTTTTCTTATCAATGATCATGTCCGCGTCGTGGTATTTTGTAAATTAAGAACAACTGCGTGTGAATAATAAAATGCTGATTTTGTAATTTTCATGGAGTTTGTTTTTGTTCCTAGCAAAATGGGGAAAATGTCGAATATGAGTCGTTCCAATCGACCTTTTAGCGAGAAAAGGAGGGTCATTTCGGTTGTTTTCTGAAGTTTTCTGGAGAGATTTGACTGTTTTTGTCTTTTGGGCGTGCAGAATGCTCTTTCCAGTGGAAGACCGGAAAATGATCGAAGGAAAACATTAAGCAGGTAAAAATTTCTAAAATTATTACTTGGCATTTGTTTACCCTGTTTTTGCACTCTTCATTACGTAATATATTCGTGACGCTATAAAATAATTTTGGCGACGTGTTACGATATTTTCTATATCATAAAAGGGAAAATCACTATTCTTTTGATCAGTTAACATTAACAACCCCATCATGATAATCAATGATTGCAGCAGAAATCAATACATTGGTATGGATGAGATTTATGTGGAAGAGTGTCGAAATAATATCCAAAGGCTGCGGATTTGTTGGAGGATAGCTGGTGAGTGATAAACGCGACCCTTGCGGCTGAAGTTACTATGACCCTCAAGGGATAGGCTCCTTGGGTGCTTTTTAGATAACAAAAGCTCTAATACCAAATTAGAAAATTTAATCCAAAAACCAAATTAATAATTGGAAGAATATAAAGAGATAAATCCCATTGTCAAGCTTTTAATTGAGCCATGTGGCTGCTATGGTAGAAAAGGCAATTATTATTCAATATATATAGGAATATCCAAAAATAGGATGAGAGGACTATCACTCTTAACACGAACTATAATAAGCCAGTGCTTTCGAACGATATCGTAAGTCAATGTCAATTAGAAGAGAAAATGGATAAATGACGATGCTTCTGGCTGGTGTCGATGGTGTTGTATAAAGCTCAAATGCAGAAGCAAAAGCGGAGGAACGGTGAGAGGACCTCTTTGAGGAACAGAGGATTTTCATGAACAAAGAGATCTCCTGAACAAAGATGCTCGATGATCAATGAACGAAGATGTTCGGGCTTAATGACTTGCAGATGCAGCCAGATGATCAATGAACGAAGATGCTCGAGGCTTAATGACTGGATGTAAAGTCTTAAAGCTTAGTCAAATAGATTCTTTCTGTTAAAAGTAGTTACTATATTCGTTTTCCTTTGTAACTGTTACGGTCACATATCGGTATAAGTACTTTGCTTTACTTACATAAGAAGTAAGAAAGACAGATAGAAATATAGCAAGAGAGAGAAGTCGCAGTATGAGAGAACAAGCTATCAGATTATCAACGATTTCGAGCGTAAGGGATCTTGATATAGAAGAGAAGAAAGTTTCTGAGAATGAAGAACAGCTCAAATGTGAAACACGAAGCAAATTAAGTAACGTTTGATCTAGAAGATAGAACAATAGAAGTTTATTCACATTCTATCTTTCAATATGCGAGATGCAAACAATGATATGATCATCATTTGGAAATACAAATCGTCCTGAATGTGTGATCTTGTTTGAAGTTCTTCATCTTTCTCAACATCTTGTTTGAAGTTCTTCACATCTTTCTCATGGTATCGAATGGCAGGTTGTTTGTATAAACGTGATTTGATTCAAAATGGCAATAAGATCACCAAAATATCCGTTTCCAATTCACGTAAACATCTCAAACTTTGTTACAATCAAGCTCAGCGAAGACAATTTTCTGTTGTGGCAAGCTCAAATTCAAGGTTTCAAGAAAGTCCAACACTCTTCGGTTTTGTTAATGGTGATGTTATAGCTCCTTCACGAATATTGCACAACGATGATGAGATGTATTTCTAACATTGTTAATTACATTGATTGGACAAGAACAGTCAAGTTGATCTCATCATGGATTAGTGGGGCTGTCGAAAATATTCTAAGCCTAATCATTGGTTTAGAAACATCTTTTGAGGTTTGCATTCCTCTTCTAAACGATTTAAGCAATCAATAGCAAAGGAGTTCGGAAAGCAGAGGAAAATTACAATCGCTGAACTTGATCAAAACCTCTTATCTGGAGTACAAAATATATGTGATCGGTTGAATGCTATTGGTAAACCAAGATGGATGAAATAACCAAGATCTTTGGTATACTAGAAGGACTAGGTCAGGGAATATGAGCAACTTCGGACCACCATATACTGTTTGAAGCTAACCCGAATTAAGGAAGTTATATTTCAACTAGAAGAGATTTGAATCTAGGAATGAAGACCTACTCCGAAGTCGATTCAATCCTAGTTTGGCTTATTTTGGCCAAAGAAAGATTCAAATGTATCCTAAAGAAAGTATTGATGAAGAATATCTTTCACAACCTCTGGTTTTCTAGCTCGGAGAGAAGCTATAAGAGGTGGTCGTAGTTTTGTCGAGGCGACAGGTAACTGTGCTGACGAACATTTGGTTATACCGAAGAAATCAGAATTCTGAGAGAAGATGCAGTTTTCAAAGACCAGGAGATCAATATCTAAGGCAAAAGAATGTCTTTCCTCCAACTACACAGGGGATTTCACCTTATGCCACACAACCTCAAAGGTATCAAAAAACAAATCTTATCCTCCTCTGTTAAACTCAAAAGAAAAGTTTGCGGGATGAGAAAGATCTGGAGGTTGCTAGACTAGAATGTCAAATATGTAAACACCTGGGCATGATGCTCTCAGTTGTTGGTACCGTTTTGACAATTCCTATCAAGTAGAAGAAATTCAACGCTCAACGACAGCAATTCATATTGAAAGATCCGGACAGTGAATGGTACCGACACGGGAACCCATTGCGA
Organism: Eucalyptus paniculata subsp. matutina; assembly: GCA_017140255.1. Classification (NCBI taxonomy): domain Eukaryota; kingdom Viridiplantae; phylum Streptophyta; class Magnoliopsida; order Myrtales; family Myrtaceae; genus Eucalyptus; species Eucalyptus paniculata. The sequence continues at coordinate 49,274,110 of CM029436.1, read as the reverse complement.
CACATCAAGCGAATGACTGGTATTCTTCATACCTCTTCTAAATATCACGGTCTCGATCTGATAATGATTGGAAAATGGATCTTGTTTGTTACACACATTGGTAACACTTACCTCTAAAACAGTAAACACATTACCTCTTAATGATGTTCTTATAGTACGAGAAATAAAGAAGAATCTTCTTTACGTATCTAAACTTCGATGACTACCTTGCACTTTTATCTTTGATAAACTTGGTGTTTATGTAAAGGACAACAATACCAAGGCAACAATTCAAATTTCTAAAGAAGACTAAGGGCCTTTATCAAGTCAATACACGGGTTGTAAATGCCTTTTTCACTCAAAGCGTAATGCGCAACGGTAATGGCATCAAAGATTGGCTCATGCTAATACTCAAATAGTGGATTATCTACATCATCGGCCCATTCATGTTGCTCCAGTTACTTGATTTCTTCAAATATTTGGCAGCGGTACTTGTCAAATAGCAAAAGTACAGCTCTATCATTTCCTTTGTCCAAATTCCATGTCAACTTCATCTCTAGAAAAGGTCCACTTTGTGACATCGGGACCATCACCAAGAGACTCCTTGCAAAAGTTTAGATACTATGTGGTTTTGTTGACAATTTCTCCACGATCGATTGGTTATATCCAATGAAGTTGAAATCTGAATTCTTGATATCTTTAGTCGATTTAGACTTTAGTGGAAAAACAATACAATCACAAGATTAAGATCTTTCAAAAAGTGATGGAGGGAGAGTTTTGTAAGTAGAAAGTTTCAAGATCATTCGCAACATTGTGGAATAAAACAACTTGATTATCTTGTCCTCACACTCACGAACGAGAATGGAGTTTTCCAAAAGAAAACATAGACATATTGTTGAATGTGGATTGTCTATGTTATATCATTCCAAGATCCCACTGAAGTTTTGGGTCGATGCTTTTGTTAAAAACTACATAATAAACCAGAACTTCCAACACCAGCTAAACATGGATACACCATATAGAAAGATTCATAATACTCATACAGTATGATCACCTACGGGTATTTGGCTGTGCTTGTTATCCATGCTTAAGATCTTATTCCAAGACACAAGTTCGATCCTAGATCACTTCCTTGTATTTTTCTGGGATATAGTGATATACATAAAGGCTATAGATGCCTTGTACCTCACCACGATAATCGTATAAGACAAGAGACATGTTACCTCGATGAAACATCATTCCCTTTCACAAAAAGCGGGATCAATGAATATGGTCAATATACTCCTTTGTATAGACAATGGATTGAAGAGTCAAATTGCTCGAATCTTAAAAAACGAGATACATAGCAGTATCTCCCATCGATGTGGCGGAGAAGTCAATATCATCCTACTATGGATAATTATGAAAATCAGCAGAATACATCAACAATCTTCATCAAGAGATCAATGCGGTTCCAAGATATTCGATATCAAGGCAAAATGATGATATCCCGTGAAACTCAATCCCATCGAAATTCTACATCTCTCTCAGTACTCTTACCTAGCACTACTAACTCGACCTGAACAACATATTCATGATGCTCTTCTCGGAGAAATGTTAGTAGTCATCCTATCTGCAGACCTCCAGATCGTATTATCAAGCCAAATCCAATATATGCTTGTTTGGGCGTATCATGTTCCTGTGGAACCAAAGATCCATTAAATGCATTGGCGATACGGATGGTACAATGCTATGCAAGAAGAGATGAATGCCTCCATAATAATCATACCTGGACATTAGTCCCAAGAACAGACCGGATAGAATGTTATAGGCTGTAGTGGGTATTTAAGACTAAACTCACATCGAGATGGTAGTCTAGAAAGACTCTGTCATTCGTAGCCAAAGGATTCCATCGAGACGGTGGATCGATTTTCTCAAAACATTCAGTCCAGCTTGTCAAACATGCCACAATACGTATAGTACTTTCTATAGCTATCACAAGACAATGGACAATACATCAACTTGATGTGAAGAATGCATTTCTTCATGGAGATTTAAATGAAACGGTTTATGGAACAACCTGGCTTCATTGATTGTAAAAAAAATCAAAGCCATGTGTCTTCTTCACAAGTCATTATATGGACCGACAAGCACCAAGAGCACGGTTTGACAAATTCAGCAACTTTCTTCTTGAAATTGGCTTTGTGCCGCAGTCTGGTGATCCATCTGTTTGTGCTTCATAATCAGTCGATACGATATTATTACTTCTGTATGTTGATGATATCATTCTTAGGTGAAAGCTCCACTCAATTCTTAAAATCATTAGTCGAGAACCTTAGTCTTCACTTCCAAATGAAAGATCTCCGCTATATTCATTACTTTCTAGGTATTGAAGTGAAGCATACACTACACCATGTTCTTATGTCAAACAAAATATGCGCTGATCTACTCAAAAGAGCACCAGTTGATAGATTGCAAACCAATTCTACACCTCCGCCATCGGCCAATTGCTATGACAAATGCAAGATCCCCGATGGATCCTCAATACGAAGCTTGGTAGGTGGTCTTCAATACTTAACCATCACCGACCGAATCTAGCATTTGCAACAAATCTCCTCTCGTCAAGACGTAACATCCCACAATGGCCGATCTTCATCAATTAAAACGAGTATTACGATATGTCAAAGGAACTGTTCATCTTGGCTATTATCTTCACTCTAATAGTTTAACAAATCTCTATGGTTTTTCAGATCTTTGATTGAACTGAGTTGTCCTTACCTCGACGATCTACTGCAGGATTTTGCACCTTCTTAGCTCAAACTTGATTTCATGGTCACCAAGAAACAAACTTGTTTCAAAGTCCTCCTACGTAGAATATCGAGCATTAGCATCTACAACCGGATTGAGTTAACTTGGATTGGTTTTGTTCTACGCGATATTGAATTCCTCTCACCAAAGCTACATCATTATTCTCGTGATAATAAATCAGCTATTTCCTCACAACCAATCCGTCCTACATGCAAGAACAAAAGCACATGAAGTTGATTTCCACTTTGTTCGGAAAAGTATCATCTGTTCCATTTCTATTCAACATGTTCCAAGTCATCTTTCAAGTAGCTGACATATTCACTAAGTCTATTTCTCCACTCAGCTCATCTGTCTCTTAGCACCAAATTAGAATGGGATTCAATCCCCTTCCCAATTTGGGGGGATGTTAAGTATAAAGCTCAAATGCAGAAGCAAAAACAACAGGAACGGACCTCCGAGAAATCGCAGGACCTCATGAACAAAGAGATCTCCCGAACAAAGATGCCTCGGATCGATGATCAATGAACGAAGATGTTCGAGGGCTTAATGACTTGGATGCCAGATGATCAATGAACGAAGATGCTCGAGGGCTTAATGACTTGGATCGCCAAAGTCTTAAGCTAGATCAAATAGATTCTTTAAAAGTAGTTACTATATTCTGTTTCCTTTGTAACTAAGTTACATTTATATCCTTGAGTATAAGTACTTTGCTTTGCTTTACATAAGAAGTAAGAAAGACAGATAGAAATATAGCAAGAGAGAGAAGTCGCAAGTCTTGAGAGAACAAGCTATCGAGATTATCAGACAGCGGAAAGGGATCTTGATATAGAAAAGTTTCGGAGAATGAAGAACAGCTCAAATCAAAACACTGAAGCAAGTTAAGTACGTTTGACGAAGAAGATAGAACAATAGAAGTTTATTCACATTCTATCTTTCAAGTGTACTGAGAGATGCAATGATATGATCATCATTTGGAAATACAAATCGTCCTCAGAAGTGTGCACTTGATCTTGTTTGAAGTTCTTCATCTTTCTCAACATCTTGTTTGAAGTTCTTCATCTTTCTCGATGGACTTAGGCACAATGCCCGACGCGCAACAACCACGGAGAGCACCCTATGCATGGAGGCTTGTCAATATATTCTGCTTTAAACAACGGAGGAGACTTGACTTGCGCTTGGACATTAAGTGAAAAGAAGAACAACGACATCCGGGCGCACGTAATACGCGCTCTCTTTTTTTCAAAGCCACTTTGCCGTCCCCGCTACACAAAAGGTCGCGGTAACGATAAAATAGAAGTCCGTCGTCAGGACCATTTTCCGCCATGGAAACGAGAGCGTGGGCCATCAGCGCGACAGCTCATGTTGGGAACACTGATGTCGATCTGATTCCCGGCCTCCAAGTCCAGCACAGTTGACTTCACTAGTCAATCGATCATCCATCACGACTTCTGTAGGAGTCGCTCAATGGATCATCCAAGCCAACGGACCACCTTCTACTGATCTGTCAATGTTGCCAATGATTCAGAACCCCATCAGGACCCCGATACCCCCATGGAAAGACTATCCAGCAGTCTCCCTTCCTCTATCCATACCTTATGGTCCAATGCCTGAAGCTGAGGGAGTTACTCCAGGATGGCCTCCCTCCCTCCCTAGAAAGGCTCTCTGATCTTTGGTTGTGGGATTCTGCAGAAGTGATGCACAAAATGGTTCGAGCTCTAATCATGAAACCCCAGAGGTTGAATTATGGTGTATAATAAATTTCTGAGCTGGCTCTTTGAAAAGGGTTCATATTTTAATTTTAGACCGAAAAATTGTACGTGTACCTAACTAGTGGTTTTCCCCTAATTCAGGATATTTTTAGTGAGCTGAAGCTTTTATGAGAGTTCATCTCCTTCCCCTTTGTTGTCTGCACCTCAATCACCTCTGCTTCCGCTCTCCACTCCGTCGTCCTCACTATCATCTCCTCTGTGTCACGTTGCTGCTCCTTCAGCTCTCCCATGATGAGGACGGGGTATGAAGAAGTGTCTACTATAGTTGGAAGTACAATCTGGTAAGTGGTCTAATTACTGAATTCCATTGGTCCATTTAAACCATGTCAGTAGTAGGTTACGTTTTAGGGCAAGTCTGCTTTGAAATAGGGGTGGATAAGGCAGATTCTTTACTTAATTATGAAGTTATTGCGCTAGGAAGTGATTGCTTTGTGGATTTAAGATGAGTACAGGAGGACCCTTTGATCATGAAATGATGTTCTCCAGATGGATTCAATGTGGTGATCATCCAGGAAATCCATCTTGTTGCAAAGATAATATCTTGGGGAAAAAAAACCCTGAGAATCAACTGTTTTTATCATTTTTAAGTAGGCAATTAAGTGAAGGTGTGAGCGGATGGTTTTGTTTATTTTGTAAAAATCAAACACACAGAAGCAAGAGAGCCTATTTAAGTACTCAAAATGCTGTCGAATATAAATTCTGCGTTAAATGTAGTTTTAGAGGACAATACATTTTTGATACATGAGTCATATTTGGGATCCGACTGGAATTGACAGAGGATTTTGCTCCTGAAAAGCAGGGGTTTGTCATGATACTGTTCAGTTCCTGATGTTGTGAGAGAAGCTGATCGATTTGGGAATTCTGATGTTGATAGGTGCAACTTCAAGGGTTGTTCAATGAAGAAGGGCGTGAGGCACAGCTATGGTTGAATGAAAATGGAAGCCTTACGTGACAGATAACTCAAACTTCATTGTGGACTTGTATTTCAAGATTCCAATTAAGGACGGTCCTGTTGCTGGAAAGAGATATCTTCACTGGAGGGAGTGGTGGAGAATGGTGACGGGAAGCCTTACATTACAGATAACTCAAACTTCATTGTGGACTTGTATTTCAAGATTCCAGTGGATGGTCCCACTGCCATGGAAAGGAGATTTCTTCACTGGAGGGGAGTGGTGGAGCATGGTGAAAAAACGCCATCGGTGTGAAGACATAGCAATGTTTTTGTCCGGCAGTCACCTAGGTGAGAATTGTAATCTTCATTAGATTCAAATAGATAGTATCTTGCATTTCTCTAATGGGTAATCATGTTCTGTTTGTTCTAAAACAACTGAAATGTCCAGATGGGTCCCTCCCATCTTTAAGTGTAAATCATTTAATTTGCAAAGCAGCCCTTGTAACGCACATTATCAAGCAATTTAAAAAATACTTTACCATCAGTTTCTGCTGCTATAATAAACAATTGCATTCATCGTTATTACTTGTGGTTACACTCCTGTTGACTGTCGCATATCCTTTGTTTATTATTCAATGTTGCTAGTAAGACTATGGAAGTGATTCAACTGAAGGGAGACGAAAACCAGAGGTTCCTGTTGTGAAGCGATTTGGCCTTCAATTTTGAACCATTGCATTCATGCATGATACATGTCAATACTTTTTTTTTTTGAAGAAACTGAAATTCACAAAATACCGGTTACTGTTGAGGATGTTAAGAATTCTAGTTTAATATTCAGGACCCAGCAAAGTACCATGGATTCATCTTTGTTAGATTCCATTCTCCCTGTTTGCTATTGGACTATGGACCATAACGTACTGCTCATAAACGGTTATATTGTAGGTTTGAGCCCATTTATCACCTTAATCTGATCAGAATCTCTCTTTGAAGATCAAATCTTTCTGTGAAATTATCTAGAGATGATGCAATGAGCCTGGCTGAACACAAGGGGTGCCCACCCCAAGACACGTCTCATGATTTTGAAAAACAGTGCTCTGCCTAGGCGTCAATAACTCTCTGCTTGCTAGGATGAATGCTAAAAGAAAAGCAAAGAAACTTAAGGTCAAGATGTTTCACAGAATGCCAGTTCCGTTTGATCCTAGAATGGTTGCAATTTTCGAAGCCTCAGTGAAGGGAGGAGTGAAAGCACCATTCTCTTTTATTCATGCAATACAAGGTAGTGTAACCAAACAATAGATAGTAAACCAAACAATTCAACACATGAGTAAGCCTCAGTCTCGTGATGCTCTCTTCTAGTCCAATAGAACCAGTCATCCTAGTCCATAGAACCAACTTCCACAGGTAGAACATGTGCACTGATGAGAAACAGAAATTAGGCCTAAGGTTTGGTGAAAATTTCACCAGATTGTAGTTCATAAATGTCATGTTTATGTTCTTAAAGGAAGTAGTCTTCATTCAACACCAAATGCACGGTCAAAGGCTGTTTATTGCTGTAGGAGGTGGGACTATATTGAACTACATGGTCATACTGATTATGAAAGACGAACTTCTCTTTTTTGACTTAATCGAAATCTTAGAAAACAAGTAACCTGTTCTTAGGAAAACTTGTTTTTGCCATAAAAAAAGATAAGATCGAGAGAGAGGATTTTGGAATCTCATCATAACTTCCGCTGTCTGATTATGTGGTTGATGAGTTGGAAACTTTTTTCTTTTCAGAGCTTTCCAGTCATTTCCGATTGTGCCTTTGGAAAGTCCAACACGAGACCATATTAAGGGAAAGCATGCATGAGTGGAAAAACCGGGAATTAGGATGAATTGCAGTCTTGAGTCTTTGAGTTTATATCTTACAATCACTGAAGCATGGGAAGACGATGACATTCGTGAGAAATTTGTAACCACATCGCACCGCAAGTGTGCTCATTAGTTGCGAAGCAAAGATGTTTTGTGATCAAGACAGATGTGTTGTATGGAACGGATGGGACCGAGGCGGCGGCATGCAGGTGTACACGACAGAACCTGCAAAGAGAAGATTTGCAACTTAATCCTGTGACGACAAAAGCACCACAATTCATATAAACCTCAAGCATATGGCTCTGAAAGTTTGAAGTTTATGTGAGTTAATGCGCAGAGTCTGCAGACGAAACCCTCGAGCTTCACGTTCGAGGATTAGATTTGTTCTATCTTCCCAGAGTCTCATCATCCATGTTTTTCACCATTTTACTCTAATGAAAATTGGCAAATTACACTTTTTTTTTCCATTCTACCGCAGAGAACTAGTCAAATGATTCTGCTTTAAGGCAAAGTGTTTGCTTTACTTATTGTTACAATTCCTGCAACCTTGTGCACACCAAGATGGAACTTGAGGTCATCTTCATTGTCGGGGTGCGTCTGCTTCCAACCCGATTTGTACCAGCATTCGAAGCCAAGTGGAGCGCTAGTGTACACATTTCCATATTGCACTTCGCCGCATAGCTCCTCTACAACATCGATTCAAACCAAGCAACAAAATCAGTCCTTCATTTGCTGTAATTATTTGTGAATGCGATGAAGATTGATCAACGGCAAATAAAAATGAGAAGCCGTTATTGCAGGCCCTGAGTACGGCAACAGGCTCTAAGAAAGAAGTGCGTGCAATTTATACCAATGAAAGGAGCCAAAATGTCGGCAGCACTAGCAGTCACTGGCAGGAGGACCATAAGACGAGCTAAAAAAGCCATGGTTGTTGAGGAAGCCATCTCTTCAGGAGCAGAGAAAATGTCAAAGAGGATATGATCAGTACAGAAGCTTCTTCAGATATTGGAATACATCAACGCTTGAAACACGTTGAGGTGGTCAATTTTTTAAAACTCTTTTACAATTACCCCTTTTTCTTTAATTTGAATTCTTGGTTGGAGGTATACTTCATATTCCCTTAACTCTACCAGTGGCGGGAGGCATGGACCTGAGCTCAAGCTCTGCCTTCACCAGCTAAGCTCTGAAGATCTGGTATGAGAGATGTGGCAGTTGGTGTTTAGTCGAATGTAATGTGTGATTTATCTGTGTAATTAAGCATAAGCTTGAGCTCTAGCTTCATATAATAATAGCTGTATAAAGGTACTGGTTCACGCTGGCATTCATCGACAAGATTGGAGGGCTCGCAATACAATTGATGGGCTTCTTCTTCATGACAGTGTTCATGTTCGCTTTGGCCACCCCTAACCACCATTGGACCTTCCGAGACAATCGAATCGGGTTTGTGATCATGTACTTGTTCACCTTCTTCTTCACAATCTTCGGCCCTAATGCCACCACATTTGTGGTCCCCACCGAGATCTGCCCAGCTTGGCTCAGGTCGATGTGTCATGGCATTTTTGCTACAGCTGGCAAGGCCAGGTCCTTATGGGTACATTCAGTTTTGTGAATGCAAGGTCACTCTCCGCATGACCAATTTCTTTGGGATAGTCTTCACCTTCTTGGTGCCGGAGTTGAAGGGCCATTCACTTGAGGAAATATCTGGAGAGCATGAGGAAGATAAAGCAGCTGAGTTGAGGACTGTCCCTGTTTAAATCGGCCTCAAAGTCTAGAACATATGAGCTTTTGGCAGGCTTCGTTAATGTAAGTTAACTTCATTACAGTTTTAGACAGTATAAGCACCGATAGCTGCCTTTTTCAGCCTCTGATCATGTTGACCTTTGATGAATAGATTCATGCCATCATCCTTAAAGCTTGAACTATGGTCATTGAAGTAAAGGCAGATGTATCTCCATGGTCATATAATCTCATTTTGACAAGTTAATCTAAGTTCTTAGTCCAGTATAAATTTTCAGATACCTTCCTATTCCTGCTTGCAATTTCCTTCTTGTACTTCTGGCTTATCTGTGCAGATTGCTAGATCTTCTATCATCGACTGGGTCATTAGGTAAGCATAGAGAGAGAATTCCCTTTCATCTTAAGTTTCCATGCTTATCACCCGTCAAATTCATGAAACTTCCAGCCGGATAGTTTCGATTCATATAATGTATAAGCATCCACTAGACAGAGAAATAGAATTGATGATGATTGTGATAAAAGACCAGTCCTCAAGTCCTAATTAATTCGAAGTGGAGCTTCAAATTCGCACACAAGCAAGAGTTGTGCTCCAATGAGAATTTTGAAAGATTGAGCTTTGAACGCAAAGCATGCATGCACGGTTCATTTGATACAACCATCATCGTTTAGGCCTGGACTAGTATAGTCCTCAAGAAGCATCTTGTTTTCCTCTTGCGATGAAAAACTCCTTGGATAATCTATCTTTCGTACAAGATATGAACAGCATAGCATGAAAAAATCATTGAAGAATTTATATCAAGCACTTAAATTGATCATTCCTTAGAATTTAAAAGGGTAAAGACAAACTTGACATCATTCCTGTTGAATGTAGAAAGGGTAACTTTGAGATTCTTGGCAACTTACCCGCAAAGACAAGCTGGTCAAAAAAAAAAAAAAAAGCAATGCAAAGTCCCCAATTAGGGACATAAAAGGGGAAATAAGGATCAAGAGAGTAGCAGAATCAAAAAGAGAGACATGCAATCAATTTTTCACTCGATTTTTCTCACTACATGAATTTCTTGTATCTGAAGACAAAAAAATTTCAGAGTCTCATAACTAATTAAAGCTTAATTTGAAGCAATTCATACCCTCCCTGCATTAATTCCTCAGTTCAGTAAATCTATAAATTTCAAGCCTTCCCAGCTGGGCCCTTTAATGGCATAGAGTCCTATCCAAGCCTGCAGATGAAGGATCCTCGAGACCATCTTTAGAAAAGTAAATTGAAGCGCCAAGAAACAAGTGTATCTTAAAGCCGGTAACAGGCACATCACTTGGTCAAAAGGAAGTCACATGTTGATCATATGGAAAGTGGCTTCAGCCGATGTGCTACGCTCATCCTGCAGAAATACTCTCCAAACCCTGAAATCCAAAAGCTTAAATCAAGTTCATATCACAATGGAAGAAGGCAAGGAAGGGGTTTTTGTCCATTTTAGAGAAATAGATGGCCTGGCCAACCATTGCAGCTTTTAAGCAATGCAGATCCCATGCCATCACCAGTTCTTAGTCAAACATGATCTGTGCGAAAACTAAGATGTTGTAGGAAAATGTTGGGCACAATTGAAGAACATTAACATCACTATCCATTGAAAGCAGGGAATAACCATGTTTATTTCCCATGAATGGTCAGTACGCAAGTTCAACAATTCAAATCTGCTCCTAAAAACTCCAAAAAAAAAAAAAAACTGATAATTAAAGTATTAATTGAACTGTTAGAGCCAAACCAGCAGGGGCAAACTCTTACCATATCATGAAAATGTTAAGCAGAAACCGGGAGCAACTTATAAATCAAGTCAAGACCCAGTACTAAACCAGTAGACATGCAGTCTATACGTGCATCTGAAATGGAGCACGGCAATTTATGATCCCAAATCAGAATCACCCCTCATGTACCATCAGACCTAGGAGACAAAACATAGATAACAATCGACAAAACATATGCAATCATTTTAGCTCCCCGCCGTGAGTCTTCCAGCAACGCTTGCAAGCTTTGCCAGACTGTATAGTCTCAGTTTCTATCTGAAGACAGAGGGAGCCCAATAATGAATACATCCGTCCACTGCAGGTTACCACGAAAGCATCGCTTAGAGAAGTCCATATCTAGCTTACTGATGATGATAAAGTCAAATTACTAACTCAAGGATGCCATAAAAACCGACAAGAAAGAAGAACTTCGACCCCCTTTTCGACAATGTCCTTAAAAGTCGCTAACCTTACTGTTAAATTCACCAACGAGCACATTTGGCAAGTGTACAAACAGTTCATAGATCACAGCAGTGAGAAAAGCCAGACATCGGAGCTTAACATCAGAGGGCGAAAACAATATTCTCTAAATTTTGATTTAGCACATACCTAAGGATCGTGAAATTGTAAGTGTTGCAAAATTAAAATTACAAAATTGTAAGTTTCCTTTTTCTTTTTTTCTTTTCTGTCTATCTAGTATTAACTAAGTCATCATGAAATTTGTAAAAAAGTTAAATATTTGTCCAAATGATCTTTTCTACAAGAATGAAACAAATTCCAAAAAACAAAATGTAAGTATTGAGGTGTAAATTTCAATTGATCATGTACCATCGCACCGGTCAAATTACAAGTGTTTCCAAAGCGAGGGCAATTATTAGGTCTGTGTATATATATATTTACTTTACTTAATAAAAAATATCCATTTTCTAAAAAATGGGTCCTACATTTTCTAGGGAAAATCGGTACAATAAAATTTTTATTAATTGATTAATAAGCACCCTAAAAATAATTCCTTTAAAATTCAATTCTTGGTTATTTTGATTAAAAAAAATTGTGGTTAGGATCAACTTTTTTGTGTCTAATCAAATGATGTTGACATCAATTTTTGTCATCCTTTAGGTATCCTTTCATTTTACCAAAATAATAAAAGATTATATAGAAAGATAAAAAGCATATTAAAAAAGAATGAAAAAAGTAGGAAAAAGAGAAAAAAGGAAAAAAGAAAAAGGGGAGGGATAATATCGGGCGGACCGGTGTGTCCAGCCCACTTAGCAAAATTTTCAGCCCATCTTCTTGTGTCTTTCCAGGCTCAATTTTCTTTCTTTTCGGCCCGATATTTCTTTTCTCTAGCCCATGAGTTAAGCCCAAGAGAGCATAGACATGAAGCCAGGCCCCAACTTTTTCCTTCCTCCTTGGCACGCCCGTGAAAAGAGCGTCCCAGCTGATCTCTGACCTTTTTCCTCGCTCAAGGACTTCAATGATCGTCTATTTTCCGAAGTTCATCAATTCTGCTGCGATTCAAGTTCAATCCGGCACGGCTCCAGCGATCTCTTTCCAGCATCAATCATCATCATTCAAGCCCAGTTACCTTCAATTTGTGGCTGTTCAGCGGAAGAACCAGAGCTAAGTCTCCTCTGTTTTTCTGTGGCTTTTGATTCTGGTTTCAAGCTATCGTGCTGAACTCTCGGTTTGGTTCTCGCGTTCTCAGAAATTTCGTCTTCTATTCTGGAGTTTATCTTCGCGGACGTGTTCGTAGCCTCCTCTGTCCGGACTTATTAGGACGTTTCCGCATTGTTCTTGGAGCGCTGTGATTGTAATGTTCGGAGGCGTTGGTCTGGCGACAAGGTGGTGGTAAACGACGGCGAGGTTTCGTTTGGTGCACGAGATGGCCGTCCATCAGCGGCGCTTTCTTTCCTCGATAGCAAGTTTTAATATTAAGAATTGATGTATTTATGTTATGGGGAGTGGGGAGGACGAAAGAGAACTGAGGAAGGAGGAAGTTCTCCGTGCTGTGGAAGTGGGGGCCGAAGCTGGATTTTGACGACTTTGGGCTCATTTGAGCTTTGTGTGTTTTGGGTTCTGAATAGGTTGGATGGGCTTGTTAGATTAGCTTCGGCCCGAGCTTGATCCGTTGGGATTGGGTTTTAGTTAAATACTGGAGGAGTTGGGCTTAATTCTATGAGTTGAACCCCATTGGTTTTTTTAATCGATTAAAGCCTTTTAATGTGTAAAGCCCATTCGTGTCCTTGAGCCTAATTCGTATGACCTGCAGCAGCCCTTTTTCGGGCTGGGCCACAAGTAGCGGCCCAGGTCCATATTTTAGAATAAAATATTTTTAAAATATATATTAAAAAACCAAAATTTTTCAAATAAAAAATATTGAAAGATTCAGAAAAATCATAAAAAAAAATTTTAAAATTCGAAATTGGACAAGCCTTTAAGGCTTTACAATAGAATTCTTTATTTTGAATCATCATTTTCTTTTTAGAGACAATATTAGGATGCTTGCATGCTTTTTTTTTTGTGATTATACGTGGTTGTGCATTTTAATATATTGGATATTGTTTTCTTTGTTTTAGAAAGGTTAGAACAAAACCTAGGTTTCTTCGATAGGTTGTTATGGCGTTTGCTAGTGTTTAATCGAGTTAGTTATCAAAATGGCATTAGTCTTAGGACTACTGAAATAAAGTCCCTAAATCTAGAGTCTCTGATTATGCAAATAGTAAATTATCATATTATATCTTACTTGGTTTCTAGTCAACCTAATAAGGCTAGTGATGGCTCCTTAGTTGAAATTCATGTAGGAAAGATTGTTTATAATTTGAACATCCAATATCACGTGACCTTTGAGTTTAGGAGAACCCGAATCAGTGAAAGGCCATCGGCCTAAAATTGGCAATACCGATCTACCTAATTTCCCCCTCCTTAGTTCTAAGTGGTTAGGTTGCGACAAACGTTGCATGGCCAGTAGAGACATCAATGTCACTTTTGGAAATAGCAAAAGGAAAAGTAGACATAATTGTTCTCTAAGGACCTATAGTGGACTGGATTTTATTCATGTCCGAATAAAACAATGGATGGACATGGGAGACGTTAATCATTTAATTTTGTTAATGTAATTATAAAAATTTTCATTATTTTTTTATGTGGTCATTTTGGTCAATTTTTTGTCTAAAATTATTGAGTGGCTGTCCAATCATTGTGGGACGTCCTGAGAGACCTCGGTAGCAATCTAACATGGACGAATTTCGGTATGATTCATCTGATAGTATCTAATCACGAACTCGATTACCATTTTCTTGTCAAGAATTGGGTTGATTAGGTTACCAATATTATTGAATTCGAGTTAATGATAAGATTTTTGGTGAAAAAATAAAAATTCAAGAATAAAATGAGAGATTCATATAGCCATTGTGAATCACATTCAATCCTATATGTTTAAGTATCATATTTAAGAAATGCTATAGACTTTGAAGATATAACATTGAATATAGAAACTTTGAGGAATGGTGACATTTTAATATTGTCCCTATTACCAAGCTACCTTTCCAAACTCACTACTTAAACTAACTTCTATGGTTGTGTTTGGTTTGTCTTAATAAGCTAATGTTCCGTAGAATGAAATTTGATTGAAGTGAAAACATTATCAATTTTGTCATACTCAATCTCGTGTTTGAAGAATGATAGATCTTCTTATGCACTCCGATGAATATATTCGTGTCTGAACTACTTAAGTATGGACGAAATGGAGAAGGCCAATATCAAGTCAATCCATAGTTGAGTTAATTTGTCGGACTATGAACAATTGTTAGCCGGCACTCTCCACTTTTAGAGGTTACTAAGCTAGATAATGTTAACAACCGGTCAACTAGAGTGATATGTACAACAAAATGCAAACGGACCTTTAAACAAATGATCATATGCAACATTAAAGAGAAGTTTGAAACATCGCATAATTGTTCAATTTAATAAATCAGTTTTGCCATATCTTTTTTTTTTTTTGGTAAAAAGTAATGTCATTCTTTGATCATTGAAGAGCCGTATGGAAAGACATAATTTGTTGGAGAAACGGGAGGACCAGGCTGCACTATATCTTGGCCTTTCCTGGAGTAGAGCAGAGCATTATGGGCTTTAATTGGATTTTCCCAAGCTGCTTTATCCATCAACAACGGGCATTTCACAACGTTTGAGCTCGTTACTTGTAATTACAACACGAGTTACGATTGCAAAGTCAAGCCTTTCTTTCTCCTTTCGGCTCCACAGACACTGGTTTGCTGATCACACGCTTTGATTCGGTGTAGCTAGCACAACTTTACAACATCTAGAAGAAAGAATTTGTGCCCCTTGTCCGCCATTATTAGTGGTAGGAAATAAAAGAACAGAATAGAGGTGAACACACGCAGGCTTGGTAAAGAAGGAGACGGTGAGGAAGGAATCGTTCCATCTACACACCAAGGCAGCCCATCAGATGAAAAGCCAAAGGTTCTATTCTGCCTTTGCTTTGAGATGAAGCAAGAAACTATGCTGGAAATCTTTGGCAAAACATATCTGATTCTTCACCTCGGGTAGAATCAACGAATGTCGCATTGCTAATGTTACGAGGAAGATGACAGATGCTATCCTAAACATTCGTTCGCCTAATTCTATGAGCTTTTGTTCCACTGGAGGAAGATCTTCCTTAAATCGATGCTCTGACAAATATGTCATGTGACGATGGAAATAGTCATGAGGCGAGCAGATCATGGTCAATCAACCAACTTAAAAATCATGCCACATGACTATCAAAATTTAATAATCGAATATTATCTAATCGTAGATTAATACTAATATGCTAAAAAAGTCTAAAGCTATGATAAGCAATCAACTATGGAAATTGCTTGAAAAATCTAAAGCCTTTGTAGCTCCCACAGGTAACATTCCTTGGGTCAACTCACGATTGGGATAGTAAAGACACAAGGCGCAGCATGTTCCCGTGCTCCAAAATAAGCTTTTAACATAAATAGATTTTCTATTTCTATTTATAGAAGAGTTTTAAACAAAAAATAAGTTTGATAATAACACAAAATTTCTTCCTTTTGATCACGTACAATGGACAACCGTAATAACCTTTAATATAAAAAATAAAAATAATTTAGTAACAAAAAATAAATCATAAAAAAATATATATATCATTTTATTTTAAAATAAAAATATCCTTAAAAATAAATTTATTTTATTTATTCTATTTTATTTTATTTTACAAATAAGTTTATTTTTTAAATGAATAAAAAAATTTATTTGAAAATAAACTTATTTGGCAAAACACTCAAGGCAACTAAAACTAAATTTATTTTTAATAAAAATAATTTATTTTTATTTATCATAAATAATTTATTTTTAATAAATTTATTTTAATAAAAATAATAATAATATGATAAATAAAAATAATTTATTTATTTTTAAATGAATAAAATGAATATATTTATTTTTATTTATTTTTATTTTTAATAGAATGAGGAGAGGCGGAGGAGGAGGAGGAGGAGGCAGAGACGTAGATAAGATGAGGAGGACTCACTTAAAATTAGGGTTAGTATTTAAATTATTTTGATTTCTTCCACAAATCAATTTCGGAATGTAAATGTTATTTTAGAAATAGAAAAATTGAATAGGTTTATCAGCAGATTTCTATTCCACAAATAGGTTTGGAATAGAAAAATTATTTACGGAACAGAAATTTTGAGTTATCATGCACCCCGTACGCTGTATACATGAGCAATAAATGTGTCGTTGCACATCGAATCTTAGCAAGTTTCTTTTAGGTAGGTTTGCGATTGGAGATGGACTGAACGGCCTTAGTTGATCCAATGAAGCGGGGAATGATTGCCGTGACGTAAAGGCTTGAAAAAGTGGGGCTTTTGGCAGAATAGAAAATGTCACTGCCTACTATGAGTTGACAATGAAGAGATATTAGCATTATAAGCGGGAGAGTTTGCAACACTCCAGATCTCACATGAAATGGTAAAGAATTGAAGAAGTTGAAACCCGCTCCCGAAAACCATCACCTAAATACTTTTTTGGAGAGTTTGACCCGTGTTAATTGCTTCGAGTCATTACATGTGTTTTTTCAAATTGAATAAATTCATGTCATCGAGCAAAATAAGGATAAGAACTTATCTATAAGTAGCCCTACTATGGCACATAAAGTTAATTCTAAACCTGATTGACCAAGCATCCGGTCTAAATGTGGACAGAACGTGGATACTATTTTTAACGCAAGAGGCCCTAGCCACAAGCTTCACAACCTTGAGGTAATTGAGCAGGTCAATCCCCATTCCATGCTAATGGTCTGAGCAGGAAATGATTGGAGACGACATGTTAATTAGAATTGCAAAGTCGTTGTCCCTAAGTGATGAACATGAGAAACGTCAAGCCAAAATTTAAATAGAATTATTCATTTGCATGGTTGCCCAATGCCGTGTCTTTCTTTGGGCTCCTATGAAGTAGCTTGCGTCATTGTCTTCTGGTGAGTAGTGAATAGTTCAACTCAATTTGCAACGATCATACTCTCCACTTCCAAAGAAGGCTGTTCTGGGAGGGCCTTTTTGTACAAGTTCAATGAATACTTCAACTTCAATATGCAAGGTTGTGCATAAGTTCGTGAATTATATTGGGGGAGAATTGATCACTGAATGTTTGATAGTTCTGAAAATCTTGATAAGATTTAGCGATTGTTTTGCAAGGAACTGTGCATGCCAAACGCTGTGTGAGTTGTTAAGTGTAATTGGGAGCTGAGGAATATTAAGAGTGTTTAAATGGCTCGTACTTGGCTATAGCTTCTGTGGTATTACTCAATCAATAGTGACATTTTATATCATTCTCTCCGAAGAAAAGGTTGTACCGACCGAATCACGTAATATGGTGTTCAATTTACTTTTTTGTATTATGATTTATTATTGCTCAATTGCTTTTTTTTTTTTTAATGCAACTATAATATAGATAAATGTTATGCCATGTAGATTCTCTTCTTACAAGTTTGACTTGCACGTATTTTCTCATATTAGCTGGTTTTTTTTTGGGTCTATTGTCACCATGAAATTTGTAACACAATTTAAATATTTTGCAAATGATCTTTTCTACAACAATGAAACAAATTCCAATAAACAAAATTTAAGGTGTAAATTTCAATTGTTTGCGTGGAACCGCACGGGTCAAATTCCAGTTCTTTTGAAAGCAATGGCGATTATTAGGTCCCTGCATATGTTCACTTTACTTGATAACGAGATATCAATTTTCCAAAAAATGGTTCCTACATGTTCTAGGGAAAACCAGTACAACAGAACTTTTATTAATTCATTAATAAGCACCCTAAAGATAATTTCTTTAAAAGACAAGTCGCGGCTACTATGATTAAAAAAAGCCATGGTTATGCTCAACTTTTTTATGTCCGATCATACGTTGCATGGCCATTAGTGACATTAGTGTCACTTTTGAAAAAGCAAAAGGAAAAGGAGACAATTATTGCCCTCTATGGACTTGTGGTGGCGAACCTTATTATAGAAACTCTGCAATTTTGTGTCCAAGTTAAAAACTACGGATGGACATGCAAGACATGAAAATATCAAGATGGCCCTAATTTCACTTAAGTTCCTCCAAATTAAACTTTGAATATCCATGTGCAATGCGCCGCGAATGATTTGTCATTAGTGTCACTTTAAGGAAAAAGCAAAAAAAGAAGCAAACATTAATTTTACCTCGGGCGGAATCAACGAATGTGGCATTACACAGACTGTGGCCTCAACGTCCATTTTTCAGCGTGACTAGGACAAAGGCCACCTCGAATCTGACTAGAGTACTTAATGATTAAAAAGTCTTTTATTCATACCCATCATCTGATGCTATTGTCCCGGACGTAAGGACTTTTGTTTCCTCTCCACTCGGCACACTTCCTTTCAAACCATTCAGGCACTCTTGTTTAATCCTCCGCCGCTCCCGGATCAAGCCATCATGCCCATCGCGGAGCTCTTTCTTGGCGCCCTTCTTCCTGTGCTGTTCGAGAGGTTGGCCTCTCCCGAGCTGCTCAACTTTGCGCGCCGTGAGGGGATCGATAAGCTGCTGAAGAAATGGGAGAAGATGCTGATCAGCATCAATCGAGTGCTGGCTGATGCAGAGGAGAGACAACTGACCAGGGATCCTGAGGTGGAGTCGTGGCTCAAAGATCTCGGGAACTTGGCCTATGACATCGAAGACTTGCTTGATGAGTTCACCACAAAGTCTGCGGAAAATAATTTCAAGGCAGGACTCGGCATTAGCAAGGTGCGCTCCCTTCATTTGAGTCGTCATGTCAAAGCATTTATGTTTGACCGTAAAATGAGATCCACGATCGAAGAGATAGATGGCAAACTACAGGATATCATCACTCGGAAAGAAACTTTTAACTTCAGAGAGAATAATGGGAATCGATCAGCATACCGTCAACAGGATAAGCAGCCTCCCACCACGAATTTGTCCGAGGCTGGTTTTGTTAGTCGTGAGGTTGAAAAAAGCGAGATCCTTGAATTATTGACCAGAGATGAAGATGATAGAACAAATCTAAAAGTGATACCCATCGTAGGGATGGGGGGTGTGGGGAAGACGGCTTTGACTCAGCAAGTTTACAATGATGTGAGAGTCACCGGCTATTTCGATGTGAAAGCATGGGCTTGCGTTTCTGAAGATTACGACATGCATGCTATCACAAAAAGTATCCTCGAAATAACCAACGGCCATTTGTCTTGTGAAGGTAAGGACTTGAATTGGCTTCAAGAAAAGCTCAAAGAAAACCTTTCGGGGAAGAAGTTTCTTATCGTTTTAGACGATGTTTGGAACGAGAAGTATGGAAATTGGACTAGGCTATCGAAGCCTTTTGAATCAGGAGCGAAGGGAAGCAAGATCATCCTCACCACTCGTAACCGCGACGTTGCTTTATTAGCCAGTCCTCAACCATATTATCTCAAAAGATTGTCACAAGAAGCTTGTATGACTCTATTCGCATTTCATGCTTTCGGAGTAGGAAATCCTGATCATGATCCAAATCTTGAAGTATTAGGCTGGAAAATAGCGGAAAAATGCAAAGGGTTGCCATTAGCCGTAAAAACATTGGCCGGGCTGCTACGCAATAATAACAATCCCCAAGAATGGAACAAAATATTGAATAGCAAAATTTGGGACCTACCAAGAGAAAAAGATGAGATCCTTCCGGCTTTGAAACTTAGCTATCTTTATCTCCCTTACAATCTGAGGAGATGTTTTGCTTATTGTGCTATATTTCCAAAGGACTACGAAATTGAACGAGACGACTTGATTCATTGGTGGATTGCAGAGGGCTTGTTGGAGGTAAAAGAAGCAAAGAACCTTTGGAATGTAGGTTTAGAGAATTTTAATAAGCTAGTATCTAGATCATTATTTGAAAATTCGAGTATAAAAAAATCACGATTCTTGATGCATGATCTTGTGAATGACCTTGCAAAGCTAGTCGCTGGTTCAACTTATTTTAGCCCAGAGGAGTTTGAGGGTAATCAAAGTAATGCATCTTTTGCTCGTCATGCCTCATTCATTCCCAGCAATCGCATTGTGCAGAAAAGACTCGAGATATATCATCGAATGAAGGGACTTAGGAGCTTCATATCATTTCAAAAGCAATACTACAATAAGTCCATTTTGTCCCAGAAAGTGCTATGTGACTTGTTGTCAACAATAAAGTACTTAAGGGTGCTTTCATTGAGTCATTATCAAATAAAAGAGGTACCGGATTGCATTGGCAAACTGAGGCACCTAAGGCACCTTAATCTGTCATATACTGATATTGGAATGCTTCCAAAGTCGATTGTTGCATTATATAACCTAGAGGCTTTGATGTTGCGGGCCTGTCGATATCTCACCGAATTACCGAAAGATATGGAGAAATTGATCAATCTAAAATTTCTCGACATTACCCATACTCTAAAATTAAGAGTGATGCCAATGTATATAGGTAAATTGGTGGGTCTTGAGATGCTATCCAAATTTGTAGTGGGAACGACAAATGGGTTAAGATTGAAGGAGTTAAAAAACTTGAAAGACCTCAAAGGGGAGTTGTGCATCTCTGATTTGCATAAGGTTCAAGAAGTTGGAGATGCTAAGGAGATCGATTTAATCACGAAGGAGGGAATATGTCGCTTGACCATGCAGTGGAGTCCAGATTTTGAAAATTCCCGGAATGAAGACCTTGAAGCAGAGGTCCTCGTCTTTCTTCACCCTCACCAAAACCTTGAAAATCTCGTGATATCCTACTATGGTGGCCTAAAATTCCCGTCATGGTTAGAAAGTCCCCCACATCTTAACATTGTGCATTTACGTTTACATGGATGTCGTAGGGCCAAAACGTTGCCATCACTCGGGCAGCTGTCTTTGCTCAAAGAACTATACATTGAAGGTCTAGATGCTACATGCACGATAGGGTCTGAATTTTATGGAACTGATGAGAGTCCTTTTCCATCCTTAATAACTTTGGAATTCAAGGACATGAAATCGTGGAAAGACTGGTCTTATTGCGTCAGGATTGAAGAAATAGGAGTTTTGTTCCCTCGTCTTGAGCATCTCCTCATTCAAGATTGTCGTGTGTTGATAGGAAAATTGCCTAGTCAACTAGGCTCCCTCACAAAGCTCGAAATCAAGTTCTGTCCGAATATGGATGCGTTGCCCTCCATCATTAGCCTTCCATCTCTCAGAGAATTACAATTCAAAGGTTGTAATGAGAGGGTGCTGAAGAGTTTGGTAAATTTGACATCTCTAACATCTCTTGTCATAAAAAATGTCTTTGAATTGACTTGCTTAAATCATGGGTTTACAAGCTTCTTGATCAAGTTGGAGAAGTTACAAATCAAAAGATGTGAAAAGTTAACTTACTTATGGCAAGATAGAGATGTGATCCAAAATCTCACTTGTCTAAAGAGGCTAACCATCAACGAGTGTTCTGAATTCATGTATTTTGTGGCTGAAGAAGGAGATATAGAGCTGCCTAGCAACCTCGAGAGCATTAGCCTGAGTAATTGCATCAAATTAGAGAAGCTCCCAAGCAAGATGCACACCCTTTACTCTCTTAAAGACTTGTCGGTCAATTACTGTCCAAATCTCATGTCCTTCCCTGAAACAGGTATACCGACATCTATGATATCATTACAAATCAAGCGTTGCAATAAGTTGCAACATTTATCTAGAGGATTAAATGTTGACCCAGATGAACTAGGC
Organism: Eucalyptus paniculata subsp. matutina; assembly: GCA_017140255.1. Taxonomy (NCBI): domain Eukaryota; kingdom Viridiplantae; phylum Streptophyta; class Magnoliopsida; order Myrtales; family Myrtaceae; genus Eucalyptus; species Eucalyptus paniculata. Next base: position 49,252,072 of record CM029436.1, on the reverse strand, counting down.
AGCATCAATACCCAGGGGGACAAGATGTCTTGTCTGCAAAGTTTAGAGATCTGGGGCTGCGCTTCATTGCCAGCCACTCTGTTCAGCGGAGGCATATTTTTACCTATAACCCTCAAGAGTCTCAAAATTTACAATTGCCAGAACGTGGAGTCGCTCGCGCAAATAAATCTGGACTGTCTTCAGTCGCTTCAAGAGATTGAAATTAAGGGGTGCGATAAGTTGAGAAGCTTACCCCAGGGCCTAAACACACTCTCCAGCCTCAATTCCTTGCTTTTGCTTGACTGTGCTGCTCTAGAGCTGGAGTGCTTCCCTCCTCTTCCTCCCGGCATCTCGACGTTTGAACTTTGGAAGTGTCCGAAGATAAAATCGTTACCTAATCAGTTGCATCGACTCACGAGTCTCCATGAGCTGGCAATTGATGAGTGTGAGAGTATTACGCGCTTCCCCGATGGAGGATTGCCGCCCCAGCTAGAGTATCTTTCGATGGATAAATGCGAGAATATGAAGCAGCCGGTGAGGGAGTGGCTCACCCCTCTCACCTCCCTTCAATTTCTGTGTATCGACGGCAACGTGGGAGGAGTAGGAGAGGAGGAGGATCTTGTGCTTCCGCTCCCTTCCTCTCTGCTCTATCTCTATATCTGGAGTATGGGGAAAGTGGAAAGACTGTCCAACAGTCTCCCTCCCTCTCTCAAGGTCTTAGACTTTCGGAATTGCCCGAAGCTAAGGAAGTTGCCCCAGGATGGCCTCCCTCCCTCCCTAGAAATACTCCGGATAATACAATTGCCCGATTCTGGAGGAGCGATGCAGGAAAGGGACCGGCTACTATTGGCCCCTCATCCGTGAAATCCCAGAAGTTATATTGAGAGAAGGGATTCGGACTCTGAATATTCTACGCGGAAGAGATTTAGGGTATTTTTAATATCTGAGGCCTTGGCTCTTTTCGAAGAAGGAAATTCCATAGTGTCGATCACCTCCGCTTTCGCCTCTGTCGTCTCTGCACCTCGATCGCCTCCCTAGGCTCCGCCTCTCCACTCCGTCCTCGTCCTCACCTCAGATCACCCCAAGTCTCCATCTCCCGAAGATTCCTATGCCTCGGACATACTATTTCCATTCAAAAATCAAGGTATCGATCGATCTCTGCCATTTGCTACTCCTCTACTCGTAGTCACTTTTGTCTTAACGGACCTGTTGCATTTGGATTTGGATTTCTCGACTTATTTTTGTGCATTCCATTCCAGCAGTTTTCTGTACTCATCCAGCAATTCTTTTCGTCATCTGCTGTGCTCTGCCCATTCGCCAAGAGTCTCTAACTCTTGCTCGCCTTGCAGATTACATTGGAATTCCCCCTTTGATGAAGTTTGTCAGTACGGCACAGGGACCCATGGAAAGGTCTATGTTAAGTCTAGGAGTTAGAAGAGGAGGAGGAGAAGCTGCTTTGGAATCAAAGATGCATAGCCATGGACTCTGGAGATGCTGGTTGCCAAAGTTAAAGGGTGAGTAGATTTGTTTCTGCTGTTTCTTTTGACTGGCTGTTTGAAAGACACAGGTAATGGTAATGGGGTATGATCATAATCTAGGAAGAATCTCTTCTGAAGGATTAGCGTATTGTCGGCATTCTACTTGTTCATTTTTAGCGTTGTATCAAAGCACATGTCAATGGTTTAAAATTTATCGTCTGTTATGTTATTTGTTATCATTCCCCAGTTATCTCATTGATGTGATAGTGTCCACATTCTGTTTTTCTGTGTGTATGCGTGTGTGTAAGGGATCAATTCTATGCAAGGGAAGTGTTAAGTTATATGTTACATATGCATTGCTTAGCACGTTTCTTAACAGCTTAAATTTATAAAAATTGGATTTGTGTGACATGCAACAATTGAATCAAATAGCACGACCAATCAGCCCACCCTATGTTCTTGTTTGGTTCTTTCTTTTGGTAATTGTGGATTGTCCGGAAGACTTTCAGACAAGGATTATAAGGCTCATAAATCATCAAATTGCATCAAGATTTAAAGCTTGGATTGTTAAAAGCCGCTCATTTGCCAGAAAACTTTGGCTTATCAAATCTATTATTCATAGTTTGATAAACAATCATTGTCAACTCTTTTTGTTGCCTAAGAAAGTTTTTGAAATGATTGAGCGTGAGCGTAGAGCTTTTCCTTTGGAGGGAGATCCTGATGCTAAAGAGGGAGCAAAAGTTAGATGGACTGTCTATCCTCTTAAGCAGTTTGGAGGCCTTAGCATTCGAAGACTGGATTTGTGAAATCTTGCTTGTATTTTAAAGTGTCTGTGGAGAATTTTGTAGAGGTGTGGTCTCTATGTTTTGCCTGGCTTTATAGCTATCATCTTGACTGTAAACCAGATGCTACTTATACTTGGAAGAATTTATTAAAAGTTGGGAATATTGCATTAGATATATAGTGGGTGTTGGAGATAATATTTCTCTTGGTATGATTTGTGACACCATGCTGGGATCTTGCCAAAATCATTTCTCAAGGAAAATAACTTATGACTCTTCTCTTCCTTTGCAGGCCAAAGTATCTGCTGTAATTCGTTATTCTCATTGGAAATGGCCCGCGGCTAGGTCTAGAGGGTTGGTCTCTATCCAAGGATGTGGTGAGATTCTAAAGGAGCGATGCACAAAACAGACCAGTTGTGATTGGCACCTCATTGGCGAAATCCACTAAGTTCATATAATTTTAGCAGATGGATGAGTAAACTGAAGCTTTTGAGCATAACTACACTAGGGGGGTGCCAAGAATAACCCACCCTTCTTCTTTCAACATCGTCTCCTTACCCCCATGTTGTCTTGTCCACACCTCCATCGCCACCTAATGCTGCTTCACCTCTCCACTCTGTTGTCCTATTCCCTCTTTTTTTGTCACACCGCTGCTCCTTCAGCTCTCATGTGCCGCCATCACCCCCTCCGTGTTTCCCACTAGAGCCTTCCCTCTTGTCGACAAGGACAAGGTACAGAGAAAGGTTACATAATTTCTTGGAAGTACAATCCGGTAAAGTGTCTCGATACTGCAACTCAATCGGTCCATTTAAACCATGTCAGTAATAGGGTTACGAATTAGGGCAAGTCTGCTTTGAAATGGGGTAATTAAGGTGTATTGTTTTTTTCTTTCCAATAATTATGAAGTTATTGCACTAGGAAGTGATTGCTTTGTGGATTCAAGATGAGTTCAAATCTATACTCTCAACAGGTTAGATATAATAATTGTGGTTAGTGGAGTCGAGATGAATGTTGGAGCATCTGGATTGTGAATTCGGTTCTTAGATGGATTCAATGTGGTTAATGTTAGACGATTCATCATGTTGTGAAGATAATGTCTTGGAAAAAACTCGAAAATCAGCTGCGTTTCATTTTTTAAGTCGGCAATTAAGTGAAGTTGTGAGCATATGGTTTTGTTTACTTGTAAAATTGAACAAACAGAAGCAAGAGCCCTTTAAGTACTCAGAATGCTGTCGAATAGAAATTCTGCGTTAATTGTGGTTAAGAGTACATTACTATTGTCAATACATGGGAGTCATATTTGTGATCTGGCTGGAATCGATGGGGGATTTCGCTCCTGCAAAGCAAGGGTTCGTTGTGATACTATTTAGTTCTTGATGTTACAAGAAGCTGATTGATTTGAGAATTCTGATGTTGATAGGTGAGACTTCAAGAGTTGTTCAATGAAGAAGGGTGTGAGGCAAAGCTACGGTTGAATAAAGATGGGAAGCCTTACATGTACATTGTAGATTTGTATCTCAAGACTCCATTTAAGGACGGTCCTGCCACAGGAAAGGAGATATCTTCACTGGAGGCAGTGGTGGAGCATGGGTTGTTCTTGGACATGGCAACCCCTGTGATTATGGGGAATGTGGAAAGACTGTCCAGCAGTCTCCCTTCCTCTCTCCGGGCCTTATGGATCTTCCATTGCCCGAAGCTTAGGGATTTACCCTAAGATGGCCTCCCTCCCTCCCTAGAACAACTCTGGATCTTCAAATGTGGAATTCTGCAGAAGTGATGCATGAAACGGTATTGGCACCTCATCCGCAAAACCCCAGAAGTTGTATTATAGGTATAATAAATTTCTGAGCTGGCTCTTTTGAAAAGGGTGCGTATTTTAATTTTAGACCAAAAATTATGTGTACTTAACAAGTGTGTTTTTTCTGTTTCATCAGATTTTTAGTGAGCTGAAGCTTTTGGGCATAAATAGGGTTCATCTCCTTCCCCATTGTTGTCTGCACCTCAATTACCTCTGCTTCCACTCTCCACTCCGTCGTCCTCACCTCCATCTCCCTCTTTTTGCACCGCCGCTCCTTCAGCTCTCCCACAACAAGGACGGGGTATGGAGAAGTGTCTATTACACTTACAATCTGGTAAGTGGTCTCATTACTGAACTCCATCATCCATTTAAACCATGTCGATAGTAGGTTACATATTAGGGCAAGTCTGCTTTGAAACAGGGAGGTGTGGAAAAGGCAGATTTTTTCTCGTAATTATGAAGTTATTGTGCTAGGAAGTGATTGCTTTGTGGATGTAAGATGAGTATAGTAGGACTCTTCTATCATGAAATGATGTTCTTAGATGGTTTCAATGTGGTGACCGTTAGACAATTCATCTTGTTGCAAAGATAATGTCTTGGAAAAAAACTCGAAAATCGGCTGTGTTTCATTTTTAAGTCAGCAATTAAGTGAAGTTGTGGATGGTTTTGTTTACTTGTGAAATTGAACACACTGAAGCAAGAGCCTTTTAAGTACTCAGAAGACTGTCGAATAGAAATTCTGCGTTAATTATAGTTTAAGAGGACAACACGTTGTCAATACATGTTAGTCATATTTGTGATCCGACTGGAATTGAAGGAGGATTTCACTCCTGAAAAGTAGGGGCTCATCATGATACTATTTGGTTCTTGATGTTGCGAGAAGCTGTTCAATTTGGGAATTCTGATGTTGATAGGTGCAACTTCAAGTGTTGTTCAATGAAGGAGGGCATGAAGCAAAGCTACTGTTGAATGAAGATGGGAAGCTTTATGTGATGGATGACTCAAATTACATTGTAGACTTGTATTTCAAGACTCCAATTAAGGACGGTCCTGCAGCAGGAAAGGAGATGTCTTCGCTGGAGGGAGTGAAGGAGGAGGGGTTGTTCTTGGACATGGCAACCGCTGTGATTATGGGGAACATGGAAAGACTGTCCAGCAATCCCCCTTCCTCTCCGGACCTTATGGATCTTTCATTGCCTGAAGCTAAGGGAGTTACCCCAGGATGGCCTCCCTCTCTCCCTAGAAAGACTCTGGATCTTCGGATGTGGGATTCTGCAGAAGCGATGCACAAAACGGTATCAGCACCTCATCCGCGAAATCCCAGAAGTTGCATTTTGGGGTATAATAAATTTCCGAGCTGGCTATTTGAAAATTATGTGTACTTAACAAGTGTGTTTTTTTTCTCAGCAAATTTTTAGTGAGCTGAAGCTTTTGGCGTAACTAGGGTTCGTCTCCTTCCCCCCCGTTGTCTGCACTGCAGCTTGATCACCTACGTCTGCTTCTTCGGCTCTCCACACCATCATCCTCACCTTCATTTCCCTCTTTGTCATGCCGCCACTCCATCAGCTCTCCCATGACAAGGACAGGGTACGAAGAAGTGCCTATTACAAACTTGGAAGTACAATCTGGTAAGTGGTCTCATTACTAAATTCCATCAGTCCATTTAAACCATGTCAATAGTAGGTTACATATTAGGGCAAGTCCGCTTTGAAACAGGGAGGTGTGGAAAAGGCGGATTTTTACCCATAATTATGAGGTTATTGTGCTAGGAAGTGATTGCTTTGTGGATTTAAGATGAGTGTAGGAGGACTCTTTGATCATGAAATGATGTTCTTAGATGGATTCAATGTGGTGAACGTTAGTTAGACAATTCATCTAGTTGTGAAGATGATGTTTTGGAAAAAAAAAAAAAAATCTCCTAAATTTGGCTGTGTTTCATTTTTAAGCTGGCAATTGAGTGAAGTTGTGAGCGGATGGTTTTGTTTACTTTTGTAAATTTGAACACACGGAAGCAAGAGCCTTTTTTAAGTACTCAGAATGCTGTCAAATAGAAATTCAGTGTTAATTGTAGTTTAAGAGGACGATACGTTGTCGATATATGGGAGTCATATTTGGGATCCAACTGGAATCGACGGAGGATTTCGCTCCTGAAAAGCAGGGGTTCATCATGATACTATTTGGTTATTGATGTTGTGAGAACCTGATCGATTTGGGAATTCTGATGTTGATAGGTGCGACTTCAAGAGTTGTTCAATTAAGAAGGGTGTGTGAGGCAAAGCTACAGTTGAATGAAGACAGGAAGCCTTACGTGACGGATAACTCAAACTACATTGTAGAGTTGCATTTCAAGACTCCAATTAAGGACGCCCGCTGCAGGAAGGAGATATCTCCGCTGGAGGGAGTGGTGGACCGCGAGTTGTTCTTGGATATGGCGACAGCTGTGATTATTTCCATTAAAACCGGTGTAGATGTGAAGGCAAAGTAACATTTCTGCCCAGCAGTCACCTTGATGAGAATTGTATCTTGCATTCTTTTTGATGTGTAATCATGTTTAATTTGTTCTAATCAACTCAAATGTCCAGATGGGTCCTCCCATGCTTTAAGTGTAAATCATTTAATATGCGGCAGCCCTTGTAATGCTCATTATCAAGCCATTTCGAATATACTCTGCTCATCAGTTTCTGCTGTTATGATGGACAATTGCCTTCGTGGTTGTGATTTGTGAGTACACTCCTGTAGACTCTTGGGTATCCTTCGTTTACTATTTAATGTTGCTAGGGAGACTATGGAAGTGATTCAACTGAAGGGAGACGAAAACCAGAGGTTTCTGGTGTGAAGCGATTTGGCCTTCAATTTTAAAACATTATTGCATTCATGCATGATACATGTCAATATTCTTTCGTTTGCGTTTCTTTTGAGGAAACAGATATTCACAAATACTGGCTATTGGTATAGAAATGGAGAGAGTGCGACTAAAAGATGGACCTGCTAATTGAGGATGTTGAGATTTCTAGTTTTATTTTCAGGATTCAGCAATATGTCATGGATTCATCCTTGTTATCTGCCATTCTCTCTATTTGCTATTATATGGACTATCAGTTTTCTATGATTTATCACCTTAATCTGTGACTAATATTTATCAGCATCAGAATCTCTCCACGAATATCAAATCTTTCTGTGAAATTATCTAGAGATGATGCAATGAGCCTGGCTAAACACAAGGACTGTCTCCCCCAAGATACGACTCATGATGCAATGCTTTGCCTAGGGCGTTGATAGCTCTGTTTGCAGGCTGAAAACTGAAAGAAAAGTGAAGAAATGCGCAATCAAGATGTTTCGCAAAACGCCAGTTTCGTTTGATCCTGGAATGGTTGCAATCTCCGAAAGCCTCAGTGAAAGGAGGAGTGAAAGCACTGGTCTCTTCTATACATGTAATATAGTGTAGTGTAGTGTCAAACCATACAATAGACATGTTTCTATAACAATTTTACACAAGAATGTCACTTCCACAAATAAGGAACAAAGCGCAACATAAGCCATTGCACGAATGGAAATTGAGTATAATCTATACGTCTTTAGTGCAACTCCACATGAAGCCTCAGTCTTGTGATGATGCCCTCTTACTAGTTCCATAGAACCAAAGCCATAGATGGTGTGAAGATGGTCATCCACAGACACTTCCGAGGTAGGAACATGTGCCCTGATGAGAAACAAGATACTAGGCATTAGGTTTGGTAAAAATTGTAGTTCATAAATGCCCTGTTTAATGTTCTTAAAGGAAGTTGATGACTTGGATTGTCTTCATTCAACACCAAATGCACTGTCAAAGGCTGTTGTAGGAGGTGTGACTATGTAAATGTGACTGTTAATAGCTGCCATTTCAGATTGAACTACATGAACTTCTCTTTTTTGACTTAATCAAAACCTTAGGAAGCTATTAACCTGTTCTTTGGAAAACTTGTTTTGGCCATTGGAAAAAGATAAGATCAAGAGAGAGACGTTTTCAGAATCTCACCTTAACTTCCGCTGTCTGATCTTGTGGTAGATGAGTTGGAAACTTTTATTCCGAGCTTTTCACAGTCGTTACCGATTGTGCCTTCAGAGAATCCAACACTAGACATTTAAAAGGAAGGTATGCATGAGTGGAAAAACTGGGAATTAGTATGAATTGCAATCTCAAGTCTTTGAGTTTATATCTTACAATCACTGAAGCATGGGAAGATGCCAACATTCACGAGAATAGTGTAACCGGCATCGCACTGGCAAGTGTGCTCATAAGTTGCAGACTTCGTGCATGTCCTTCCTCCACGATATATCCAGTAGCAAGCTGCCCAGAAATTCCTTCAACACGACTTATGTACCAAAAGGATGAGGGAGGTGAAGATGATTTACGATCGAAGACAGATGTGTTGTATGGAACGGATGGGAGTGTGGGAGGCTCGGGCATGCAGGAGTGCTCAACAGAACCTGCACGAAAAGAAGATTTGCAACTTAAGCCTATGTCCACAAAAGCAAAACACAATTCATATGAACCTCAACCATATGGCTCTGAAAGTCGAATGTTTATGTGAGGTAATGTGCAGAGTCTGCAGATGAAGCTCTCGAGCTTCATGTTCTAGGATTAGTTTTTCGTTTATCTTCTCAAAGTCGCATCATCCATGTATTTCACCATTTAATTGGAGCGAAAATTGGCAAGTTACACTTTTTTTCCCATTCTACTGCAGAGAACTAGTCAAATGATTTCTTACTTAAGGCAAAGTGTTTGTTTTATTTACTGTTACAATTCCTGCAACCTTGTAAACACTGGAACTTGAGATTGTCGAGGCACATCTGTTTCAAAGCAATGCACTGGCATTTGAAGCCAAATAGAACTTGAGGTCATCTTCATTGTCAAGGCGCATCTGCTTCCAACCTGCTTTCACTGGCATTTGAAGCCAAATAGAGCACTGGCATTCAGGACGCACGACCCCTTTCCACTTTGCACTTCGCACATAGCTCCTCCAACATCGATTCAAACCAAGCAAGAAAATCTGTCCATCATTTGTTGTAAAATGAATGCAATGCAGATTGATCAACATCAATTAAAAATAATACGAGTACGGTGTTAGGTGCTAAGAAAAATGCAATAAACTTATAAGTACAAAAGAGCCATTCTTCAGGAGCAGAGAAAATGATAAGTGAGGATAAATTGGCTTCTTCAGATATTAGAATCATCAACGCCTCAAATGCAGGTTGTTGAGGTGGTAAATTTTCAAAAAACTCTTCTAAGTGCCTGTTTTTTCTTTCACTTTGAATTCTTGTTTGGAGATATATTTCTTAATTCATATCCCCTTAACTCTGTCAGTAGCGGGAGGCATGGGCCGGAGCTCAAAGTTCGGCCTTTACAAGCTAGGCGCTGAAGAAAATGTACGAGAGATGTGGTAGTTGGGGCTTAGTTGAATGCAATGAGCGATTTATCTTTGCGTAACTAAGCATGAGCTCGAGCTCTAGCTTCGTATAATAATAGCTGTGTAAAGTTACTGGTTCACGCTGGCATTCAACGACAAGATCGGAGGGTTCGCAATACAATTGATGATGGGCAACGGACCTTGCCAGACAATCGAATCGGGTTCATGATCATGTACTCATTCACCTTCTTCTTCGCAAACTTCGGCCCTAATGCCACCACATTTTGGTCCCCACTGAGATCTTCCCAGTGCAGCTCAGGTCGACGTGTCTTGGCATATATGCCGCAGCTGGCAAGGCTGGGTCCTTGGTGGATGCATTCGGTTTTGTGCATGCAGTGGACGGGATCGGTGTCAAGAAGACCTTGATCACACTCGGCGTGACCAATTTCTTTGGGATAGTCTTCATCTTCTTGGTGCCAGAGTTGAAGGGCCATTTGCTCGAGGATATCTCTGGAGAACATGAGGAAGATAATGCAGCTGAGTTGAGGACTGTCCCCGTTTAAATAGGCCTCAAAGTCTACACATGAGCTTTCTAGCAGACTTTGTCAATGTAAACTAGCTTTGGTACAGTTTTAGACTGTATTACCTCAGAGAGCTGCCTTTTTCGGCCTCTGATCATGTTGACCTTTGTTGAATAGATTCATGCCACCATCGTTGAAGCTTGAACCATGGTCACTGAAGTAGAGGCAGATGTATCTCTGTGGTCATGTAATCTCATTTTGACAAGTTAATCTAAGTTCTTAGCCCAGTAATAAATTCACATAACTTCCTATCCCTGCTTGCAATTTCCTTCTTGTACTTCTGGCCTATCTGCACTGATAGTCAATCTTCTATCATCGATCATAGAGAGAGAAATCCCCTTCATCTTGAGTTTCCGTACTTATTGCCTGTCAAATTCATGAAACTTTCAGCCAGATAGTTTCAACTCATTCAGAAGAATATCAATGTATAAGTATCCACTTCACAGAAATAGAAATTGATGACAATTGTGATAAAAGACCATTCCTCAAATCCTGACTAATTTGAACTGAAGCTTCAGATTCGCACACAAGCACGAGTTCTGCTCGAATGAGAATTTTGGAAGATCGAGCTTTGAATGCAAAGTATGCATGCACGGTTCCTTTGAGACAACCATCTTCGTCTGGGGCTGGGCCTCGAGAAGCATCTTGTTTTCCACTTGCAATGAAAGACACCTTGAAGAATCCATCTCTCGTACAAGAAATGAATAGCATATTGTGAACCAACTCTTAGTACTTAAAAATGCGACATCATTCCCATTGAATGTATAAAGGCATAAAGACAAGCTTACAGCAATGTGAAGTCCCCAGTTAGGGACATGAAAGGGGAAATAAGGATTAAGAGAGTAGCAGAATCGAAGAGAGAGACACGCAATCAATTTCTCACTCGATTTTCTCACTACATGACTCTTCTCTACCTGAAAACAACAAATTATTTCACAACCTCATAACTTATTAAAGCTTGAATTGAAGCAATTCATGCACTCACTGCATTAATTCCTCAGTTCAATAACTCTATTAGTTTCAAGCCTTCCCAGCTTTGCCCTTTAATGGCATAGATGAAGGCTCCTCATGACCATCTTTAGAAAAGTACATTGGCGTTCCGAGAAACAAGATCTTAAAGCAAGTAACAAACAAATCACGTGGTCAAAGAGAAGCTACATATTGATCATACGGCAACCGGCTTCAGCTTATGTGCTATGCTCACCCTACAGACATACTCTCCAACCCCTGAAATCCAAAGCTTCAGTCATCTTCATATCTAAATGGAAGAAGGCAAGGAAGGGGTTTTTGTCCAAAGCTAGACAATTTTAGAGAAATAGATAGCGTGGGCAACAATTGCAGTTTTCAAGCAATGCAGATCCCATGCCATCATTCAGTTCTCACATAAACATGATCTATGTGAAAACCAAAATGTTGTAGGAAAATGTTGGGCACTATTGAAGAACATTAACATCAATATTTATGGAAAGCAGGCGATAACCATGTTTAATTCCCATGAATGGTCAGCACACAATTTCAACAATTCAAATCTACTCCTAAAAAAAAAAAAAAAAAAAAAAAGAAAAAAAAGCTGATACTTAAAGTTTTGTTTTACTGTTAGAGCCAAACCAGCAGAGGCAAATTCTTACCATATCATGAAAATGTTAAGCAGAAACCAGAAGCAACTTATAAAGCAAGTCAGGACGCATCACTAAACCAGTAGACATGCAGTCTATAAATGCATTTGAAATGGAGTGAAGCAATATATGATCCCAAATCAAAATCACCACTCATTTAGTATTTACCATCAGACCTAGAGAGACAAACATAGATAACAATCAACAAAACATATGCAATCATTTCACCTCCCCACCGCGAGTCTTCCAGGCAACGCTGCGAACTTTACTAGACTGAATAGTCTCTGTTTCAATCAGAAGACATAGATAGCCCGATGATGAATTCATCCGCCTCCTGCAGATTACCACGAAAGCATTACTCAGAGAAGTCCATATCTAGCTTACTGACAATAACAGAGTCAAGTTACAAACTCGAGGATGCCATAAAAACCGACAAAGAAGAAGAATTTCGGCCCCCTTTTGTGCAATGTCCTTAAAAGTCACTAATCTTACTGTTAAATTCACCAACGAGCGCATCTGGCGAATGCACAAACAATTCATAGATCACAGCAGCGAGAAAAGCCAGACATTGGAGTTTACCGTCGGAGGCCAAAAACAAAAAAGCATTTGCTGGAGCAACGCCGGTGCGGGACAAATCCCAAATTTATGCCGAGGGAGAAGAACCCACCTCGCCAGCTTGGGTCCATCTTACGGCGCAGCGCATTAGGGGGGGAAAGGAAATCCCTTTCTTTCGGGAATTGCAGCGGCACGAATAGACCGAGGAGCATCGAAGAAGAGAGAATGCGGAAGCCGGGGTCTTTCCCAAGAGATTGCACGCTCCGTGACTGAAATCGGAGCGGCCCATTCGGGCTTGGGAAGAGCGCCTCGCTGCCATCGGCGTGATGTTCCCACGACGAGCCCGCACCGTGTCGCCGCGTTGCTTCGACAAGCTGCGATCGCTGTCTCTTGGACGAACTGCACCAATTTGAGCGACGCTAACCTCGTTCGAACGCGAGCGAAGCTCCGCGGATGAAGGACTTGAAGCTCGCGAAGAAGGGCTCGAAAGCTTGCGGACGACGGAACCGGGGAGAGAAGAAGAGACGGCGGCGAATGAAGCTCGCGAGGAGCGGCGGAGGACCGGAGCGGCGCGGCGGAGGATCGGGCGAGAGCGATCTGCTTAAGCGGCGGGAGAGGAGACAGAAAACGTGAAAATTTTGAAAATACTAATTCAATTCGGGGATTTTCTTTAAATTTTTTACCTAATTGCAAATTTCGGACCAAATTAACTCCATTCTAATAGCTGGAAAATGTTCATCCGCGAACATTTGGTCGGCTGGCAAGTCCACTGAGCTTATTTTTCAGAAGATGATCCACTTTAGATTTTTGTTTGAAATTTTTTTCATAGATTATATTATAATGTATACTTATTTTGACTTAGCATATATTTAGCAATCTCGAAATTGTAAGTTTGCTTATTTTACTTAAATGAATATTGAATCTTCCGATGGTAGGTAAAAATAATTTTCAAAATTACATAAAGTGTGTGTAATTATTAATAATTAGCAAGTGCAAATTTTTTTAGAAACTGCTTTCTTTTAATTTTTTAATATTTTTATTTTAAGTCGTGGGCCACCACCTTGGCTGGTGACTAGTTGGGCAACATTCGGTGAGCTCGCCAGGCCATCGCTAGGTGACGCTGACTTGGCAATGGCTCTGCGAAAAGGTAGTGAGGGAAAAGTGGTTCCCTAAAATACGGTTGGCGACCAGCCAAAGAAAAAAGAAAAAAACGAAAAAAAAAAAACAAGTTTTATGTTTTTTTTGTTTCTTCAAAAAATTGGGGTGGGATGTTGTAAACAAACGTCACGTAAATTTATTGTCTATTGAACTGCATGGTCATCAATAAGTACTAATTATGAAGGATGAACTTCTTTTTTGACTTAATTGAAACCTTAGAAAGTAAGTAACCTGTTCTTAGGAAAACTTGTTTTGGCCTCAGAAAAAGATAAGATCAAGAGAGAGATGGGTCTTTGGAATCTCACCATAACTTCCGCCGTCTGATCCTGTGGTAGACGAGTTGGAAACTTTTATTTTCCGAGCTTTCCACAGTTGTTACTGATTGCGCATTTGGAAAACCCATCACGAGACATATTAAAGGAAAGCATGTGTGAGTGGAAAAACCAGGAATTTGTATGTATTGCAATCTTGAGTCTTTGAATTTATATCTTACAATCACTGAAGCATTGGAAGACGCTGACATTCATGAGAATCATGTAACCGGCAAGTGTGCTCATAAGTTGCGAAGTGAAGATGATTTACAATCAAAGAAGGATTGTTGTATGGAACGGATGGGACTGGGGGAGGCACGGGTATGCAGTAGTACTCAACAGAACCTGCACAAAGAGAAGATTTGCAACTTAATCTTATGTCGATAAAAGCACCACAATTCATACGAACCTCAAACATATGGCTCTGAAAGTTTGAAGTTTATGTGAGTTAATGCGCAAAGTCTGCATATGAAACTCTCGAGCTTCACGTTTGGGGATTAGATTTTTCTTTGATCTTCTCAGAGCCGCATCATCCATGTATTTCGCCATTTAACTCGAGCGAAAAATTGGCGAGTTACACTTTTTTTCCCCTTCTACTGCAGAGAACTAGTCAAATGATTTCTTGCTTTAAGACAAAGTGTTTGGTTTATCTGCTGTTACAATTCCTGCTACCTTGTGAACACTGAGAGTGATTAGAAAAGAGTAAGCTCCCAGTTTGGAATGACACGGGGAAGGAACTTGAGGTCATCTTCATTGTTGAGGCGCGTCCGCTTCCAACCCGCTTCGCACTGGCATTCGAAGCCAAATGGAGTGCTGGCGTTCAGGACGCACGACCCCTTTCACATTGCACTTCACCGCATAGCTCGTCTGCAAAATCGATACTGCTAGAAACATTTTAGAGTACTCATGAAACTCTAAATCAAGAACTGCTAGGTTATGTTAGCCATTTCCTTGGCCCATTGTGTTCTGAAAACCTCAAATTCATGACGTTCTCCCCCATCCCCATTGAGCGACGCTCGTGGCACTCTTGACTCTGAGTCCTTCGCTTGCCCGAATCGCATGCTTCCGTCGGATCATCGGCTCCCTCCAAGCTTGGCGGTTCTTCCATCTCCCACAATGTTTAATATTTCCCTCTCGACTTCACGGTTGCACGACTTTTTGATCCCCGACCGCTCCACAAGTGATTCCCCCTCTGCTCGGCCAACTCCATGTTACCTCACAAGTCCTTACATATGGAGTCCCGTCTTACTTTTTAAGAATTGTTCGAAAGGTTTTATACTTCATGTGTTGGAACCGCCAAATTAAACCTAACTAGTCACACCACCATGCTCAAAGAGCCTACACACCCACGGCAAGCATATATATAAACACATATACATATATATTTTTAAAAAAAAAGGTTATTACTTGAACTCCTCATGATCCTCATTAGATCTTGTCATTTTATTTAGCACTTCACTAATTTGCCATATAGTTTGCTTTTAAATAAGCTAATTGAGCATTTTGCATCTTATCTTAAGGTAGTGCGTTATTCACATACTCAAATACCAATTATACATGTTGTTGAGCACATACAAGAAGATTTGACCTTGTATCACACAAAAGAAAGAGCATGTGCAGGTTGAGCATCAGATTTGCTCTCTCATGCGAGTGATCGCCTCCGGCATTTTGGGAACTTATGCATAGAGTGTCTGTATTTATTAATAACTCATACAGTATTGCAGTTCAACAGTGTTGCAGATTTCCGTTTTCCGTGCCGTACAGATTCTAATCGGGTGTGATAATCCTCACATTTCGAGCGCATGAAACGATTATCAAACGCATTAAACTTCTTGCTACCAAGGATGCTGGGGACTAAAACATAATGATTTGGACAACAGGTATAATCTTGAACATTCTAATTCGATCAACGGCGATTTAATTCGTGCTCCCGCTATATATTTTTTATAATATTCTCATCTCACGAAGTAGGTGCCCTTTAGATTCTTCATTTTTATTTTTTGTTGAGAAACAATAAAATTGTTTCTCAATTTATCCTCAGCTTATTTAAATATTTCTTGATTGATCGAAAGCGCCAAATAATACATGTTATATGACATCACTTTTATTAGATAACTTTTGTCATGTCTAATTTATACATGCTTCGTCTATTTCATTATTGGACGATACCTTTTGCTCGTATGCTATGTAGTTCAGACAAGCTAATTAGAATTAATAAAATTAAACACATTTATTTCTTGATAACATTTCAAATAAAAAACTTATCTTTTTTATCCAAAATAATGCTTATTGAACACACAAACAGACTCTAATTATTCAACGTGGAACAAAATATTCCGAGGCACTAATAACTCTCGTTAGGAGAGGGATCATTATCGATTTTAACAACAAAGAAGTGTATGGTAGAGATGGGTAATAATTTGGTGCCAAATTTTCTCTCCAATAATATAAAATTTAAGATAGTTAGAATGTCACTTATTATTGGACTAATGATATAACCGGTTCCTGAATTTTGGACCAATACAATGTAGTCCTTTAACTTTTAATTTGTTCCAATTGATCCCTAAACTATTGGTGAACAGTTTGGTCTAGTTCTTCCATTTGCTCAAACTACAAATAAGACATTGTTTATAACCTAGATTATTATATCCTAAGTAAAATTTTTAAAAATGATGAGTCAACATATCCATCTTTTATATTCCTAATTGTGAAAAGAAAAAAAATTAGGACATTAACATGTTAATGGTAATTTGAGATGAATATCTTAATTGTGCAATGCATGTGTCACTTTTTTTGTTGTCACCATTCAAGCATAACGGATTGGAAGCCACATCAATAGATTTTGTTAATTTGAATTAATAAAGGACAACATTAAACATTTTTCATATGGTCTAGGAAGTAGATTGAACATTTACTAATAGTTCAGAAATCACATTGAACAAATTGAATACCCAGGGATAACATTGCACATGGGACAAGGTTTAAGTCCGTCAAATGGGTAGATATGGATTGGATCCGAATTGGGTCAATTAAATGTTATTTCTTTTGATTTGTAACTTATTGCACCCTCAATGGCCAGTTAGCAAATACCAGCTGCCATTCAAATGGCTGGAATCATCCTTTGATTACTGAAAAAGGGCACATGTCTGTGCGGTGTGCAAACAAAGCAAAACATGAGTTAATTCTAAATTTAAAAATAATACCCATGATAAACTTATAATACAAAGAGATTCGAAAGTGAGAAATTGGATGCTAATGAGCCCTTGATATACTAAGTTGTTAGGCTTGTAGCTACAAACATCATACTCGAAATTTTAATCATCATATTTGATTTATTGCAATGTTATTTTTACGTTAAACATAGGCATAATGCAATGTAAGTCAGAAAAAATCAAGTCCAAGTCAAATGAAAAGGTTCATGGTTGAGGCTCTCAAATGACAAAACTGCAACATGAGAAATTGATATTGAAAGAGAACTGATGAACCTGTGCATTTAAGGATTCTCAACTAACACCAATGGAGGCGGACTGTGGCCTATGAATGAATCAAGACTAATGCCAGATCAATTCTCAATTCAAAAGTCCATCCTTCTTCCATCAGTTCATTGTATCAACAAAGGAACTATAATTTTATTCCACAACAAGATCAGTGGATCTAAGTGTGATTCCAACAAATTCAACATGTGGACTCAACAAAAAGCATTAGATTCAATTTAGCTCCATACAAGAGATTCTTGGCCCAATCCAGCAATACTCATAATCGAATTTATGTCGAGAACACTAAACGTATCGAAATGCATAGCTCCTAGAATCATTCTTAATGCAAGACAACAGAACTTAGGGAATGCCTATACAGCAAAAAACGATCAACATACATCCATATACAATGAGGAAACCGACCAAATTGCCTGTTAATGAGCTAATTTCATAACTGGAAGGTCTCGGTTAAGAACACATTAGGCAATTAAACATTGTAGTATAGCAAAATTTCTCTACTCAATGCTAAATATAAAGGAGAATGACCTCGGCTTTTATTTCTTCCAAAATGATCTAGCTTAGGAATATCGCCAACTATGTAGCAGGCGCTTGACCGGTGAACAAAATGAAACAGTAAATGGAGAGAGATTCACAGCCAATGTAAAAACACAATCGACACGGAACATTCGAGGGTCTCATGATAGCTTCAGAAAGTCACAATCTCCATAGCGATGGAATTAAGAATTCTCGCTTTCTACCTCGGTAAAACAGAGCATGAAGAAATATACCTTGAAAGCGTAGGTGCTGATCCCGCCATCACCAGAGACGATGAGGATGATGATCGGACCCGGGGAAGGAGAAACGAACAGTCTCCGAGGACGTCGAAGACGCTGGCTGGAAAACAGGGGCGAACGAAGCACTTCCAGTGGCCGCGATGCTGGTGGTGTTCGGCGGTGGCCTGCGGCTGCGATCACTGACAGAGAGGGCGGCAAAGATTCAGAGAGCAAAAATCGACGGAGAATTGCTACTCAATACGAGAATTCCTTCTCTGTACTCCCTGCTCTGCTCTCTGAGATTCAAATGCAAAGAGTGCGTGTTGGTCGGCAATCGGAGACGAGTGGCGGCTACTAGTGGACCCGAGGTGGCCGAGTGAATGGAGAGGGAATCGCGACCATCTCGAGTTCGTTTCCAACGTTCAGATTGAGAGAGGACCGGGCTCGATCCAAATCTTTATGGGTTCCATCGAATTGGGCTTAATGGGTTTTATTAGAAGAGAGTTGATCACTGAGTGTTTGATTGTTTTGAAAATCTCGATTAGATTTGGTGATGGTTTTGTGGGGAATTATGCATATTAAACATTGTGTGAGTTTCTAACATTAAAATAATAATAATAATAATTGTGTCCATCGAAGGCGTTTTGGGCTTAATTTGTTGTATTGTTTTAAAATTTTATGTTATTCTTTTCATTGACAAGGTCATGCTGACCAAATCATGTAATATGATGTTCATTATGCTTTTTTGTATTTTGATTTATTATCCTGATTTATCATTTTATTCTTATCTCAAGTTCAACCATGCTTTTCTGCATGGCCATCCTAAGTGGTATGTCGTCGATCTGTCCTAGACAAATTTCAAGTGTGATTCATAGATATTATCTAATCATGAACTCAAATAGCATTTTCTTGTCGAGAATTCGATTTATTAGATTACCAATATGGTTGAACCCAAGTTAAGAATAAAATGTTTGGTGAAAACAAGGACAAAACTGAGAGATTTAGATAACCATTGTGAATCACATTTAATCCTACCTTGTTTAAGTAAAACAATTTCAAAAAATGATAAAGACTTTGAAGGTATCACATTTGGTATTGGAACCTTGAAAGAATGGCAACATTTTAAATGATGTTTCCATTATCAAGCTAGCTTTCCGAAATCACTATGTAAACTACCTTAACTTCTATTCGTACTAATAAATTAATTTTTTTAATAGAATAACATTTGATTGAAGTGAAAGTCCTATGAATTTTCTCAGGTTCTATTTCGTGTTTGAAAGAAGATAGATCTTGCCATGCACTATCCTATGTTAGGAACGCGATGAATATGTTCATGTCTAAACTAAAGTTATGAAAAAAATGGCGTAGGGTATTTAATCAATCGCTAGTCAATGTTAGTGGGCACTCTTCATTTGTAGAGACAACTAACATAGATAATATTAAGAACAGTGGACTTCAGTGATATATCAAGGATCTGACTGACTACAAATAGGCATTTAGACAAAATGGATCATATGCAACAATTAAGAAAAGTTTCCAACATCGCATAGTTAATATTTGAGCCTTAAAATACCATTTCTTATTTTCCTCTTTTTTTTTTTTTGCTAGAAAAGTAATTCATTATTATTCGCTGGAGAAACGGGAGGACCAGGTCGCACTCAATTCTGGCCTTTCATTGATGATGTTGGGAGCTCCAGGTCCTTTTCCAAGGTTGCCGGCGAAAAGGATGACCTCTGCTTCAATTTTGACCTTGAGGACAAAACACGGTGAATTGGGAATTTTAGATGGGAACTATAGTAGACATTCACCGATGGTTAAATTAAGAAATGTCTCATCTCTATTTCAAAATGCTCGTACTGGACAAATGTACTTAGGTAGTCCCACCATTCTCCTAATGAAACATAAGTCTATCTTATATAACTTTGCGGCTTTGAAATTTCATATTCTATTTGACCTTGACACCAATGAACTATGTTTTTTTTTTCCCCACTTAGCAATCAAGTGGTATGTGAACTAGTGTCACATACTTCAACTAGTCCACCTCCTCAAGCCATTTTAAGAGCACGATCCTGCATATTGGCCATTTTTTATGAAATGATGTTGCAACAAACTGTAATAATAGGATATGACTAATTAAGTGTCAAAATTCCACCTATGCAAATGGCCGGTGGGCATATTGAAGTTATGTAGCTCCTTTCTTTCGGGGATGAAACAATAATAAGTTTCTATTTGACCCGTGGACAAAATAGAATAAGGAAGCTTTCATTATGAATATAATCATTATCACTTGGCAAGAAGGGAGAAAGAAAAGGAAGCTTGAAGGTTTGTAATTTTATTCAACCTACGGGCATTTATTTTTCCACCCTAATCTTATGCATAATGTAGAGAGTAATTCTAGGTACCAACCATGGTAATGAAGAGAATATAACATATATCTATTTGTGAAAATTATTTCAAAATGATTTGTTATCAAGTATTTTTGGACACTAGTTGAGCAATCAACTTCAAAAGTTTTTTAGCTTTCAATACATTGAGTTGTCGTGTTATGTTGGATTATGATTGGGACCATATGATGAATGATTATGATTGTTTCAATCTACATAAACGAAGTTTGTGTAATAACTCTTCCTTTATTTGATAATGTGATGGGGTTGATGATGCCTTAATAAAGCAGAAGTTTTGGGGTTGGGTTGGCCCTCTGAGCTTTGCTTTTTCAAAAATTAAAAAAATAAAAATATTGGGTCTACAAGAAAAGGGTGAGTGACATTGAAAAAAACAGCCTTTTTCTGATTCCAGCCTTTGGTGGCTTTTATCATGCCAATACATAATCCAATTTCCAATCAACTTGCTCCCATGAAATTAAATCAAATGAAATGGAACGTCAGCATCGATATATATCTTTCTCTAATTGAGATGGGAATCGAGTCAATCGACTACAGAGCTCGGACACCTAACCTGAATTAAGGTCTTACCTAAACACCGAATAATTTCTTGGGAAGCTGAAAAGTTAGTAGTAGGTTGCTGCAAGTCATCACTGGCCCAAACTAAATATTAAGAAAAGACTAATCCCGATCGCCTCAATCAAAAGTGGCGGACTTATAAACAATCGAGTAATACAAATGATGACCATAAAAAATATAGAGAGAGGAGATGGATGATTTTCTGCATTTTATATCTACTTCACTTGGCCTTTTCCCTCCACCAGGGTCATGAGTCCCCATTCTTATCTCCACCGCTAATGGACAATTGGCTAGGTATTAAGTCCTGATCATCTACCTGCTCCTTGTCTGCCATTATTAGAAGGAAATAAAAACACAAATAGAAGTCAACAGCGGGTGAAGCACGCAGACTTGGTGGAGAGGGGAGCAATGAAACCCACGACTTGGATAGGTTTGTCTATTTGATCCTCCAAGGGCGTATGGAGCCATTTTAGGGGTGAATTTAACGGGCAATTTCTTTCTGGTCATTATTCAAATGGAATTTTGTTGTCCAGTATTTCCAAATACTTGTTAAACAATCAATTGTGAAGATTTAAAATAATGGTTATGCATAAAAAATTACGTGATTATTCAGTAAATGGATATTGTAATTGTAAGGGTAAACTTAAAAAAATTACGCTTTTAGCTTTAATACATAGATGAAATGCAAGATTGTGAGAAAAGATGTTGGTTATGCATTAAAAAAATGGGGGGTCACTCTTGTATATAGAAATTGTATTTGTCGGGGGTAATTTCGTGTAACAAAAAAATGAAGTAAAAAACATTTTAAACTTATATATATATATGGATATGCATGCTTTCTTTTCTAGCGAAGTAGCACATCTTACTATCACGAGTAGTTGAAAGCAAGCTGTAAAAATTATATTTGTGGTCGCGTGGGTTTAGCTTCTTTTTTTTTTTCCTTTTAGAGATGTGTCTTGTGAATTTAACTTATACTAGATTTTGACCAATGGTAAAAATATTAGAAAGATCTTGTCTCTATCTCGCAAATAATTGTACAGCATGCAACCATTAGTTTGGATTAACCAGTTCCCACAAAAATAGAAAGCGAACACTGACTTTCTAGATAATTCCACAATCATGTTGACAGGACATTAGCATCATGTTACCATCAACATTGACCTGCTTTATGGGCATGCTCCTCATTGAAATAGGAGCATTTCTCATTCAGATGCTAGAAGGATCGCTGTTGACCATATGAGCGTTCACTCAACCCATAGAAGGTTGCACTTGGCCTCTAAGAAATGTGCACATGATGTGGACGAGAGAGTGTATCATGATAAGCATGTACTTCACCGTAAAAAAAGCGAGCAATTTATCGTGAGGAACTTGTTTTTCTGATTTCAGCCAGCCTTTGGTGACTCCAATCATGCCGAAACCTGGTCTGATTTCCGACCTACTTGTTCTTGAGAAATGAAATGCAACGTCAGCATCAATCGACATTTTTTCTTTAAATCTGAAGTTGAAAAGTTTGTAGCAGGTTGCTTCAAGTCGTCACTAGCCCAAACTGAACATTAAATAAAGACTGTTGCTGGCCACCTCAACCAAGACAGGAGTAGCGGACAATTAATTAGGTATTAAGTTAAGGCCCAAACGTAACATTAAAAAAAGACTGTTCTATAAAGAGAAGATCAGCGCAGTTAGAAACAATCGAGTAATACAAATGGTGACCATATTTATTATATATAATGTGTATATATATATATAGAGAGAGAGAGAGAGAGAGAGAGAGAGAGAGAGAGAGAGAGAGGAGAGAGAGAGAGACGATTCACTGTATCTTATATTTGCTTTACTTGGCCAGTCCCCACCATCAGTGCCAGCGGTGTCTTTAGTCGCGATTCTTACCTCCATCGCTAGTGGACAGTTGATTAGGTATCAAGTTAAGGCCCAAACTAAATATTAAACAAAGACTCTTACAGGTTGCCTCAATCAACACAAGAGTAGCAGACTTATAAACAATCAAGTATACAAATGGTGACCAGAAATAATATATATACACAGAGAGAGATGGATGATTTTCTGCATTTTATATCTACTTTACTTGGCCAGTCACCTCCACCATTGTCTTTAAGTCTCCATTCTTACCTCCACCACTAATGGACAATTAATTGTGTATTAAGTCCTAATTATTTAGGGTGCATTTGGTAACGTTTCGTTCGGGGAACAATTTTTGAAAGAAATAATTTTTTTTTTTGTTTCTATTCAGGGAATAATTTCTAAATATAAGAACATGTTTGGTAACTATAATAAAATTCTACTCCAGGAACAGAAATATGTTTGGTAAATTTTTTTTCTTTTAATTTTTCAATATTGTTATTATATTTTTCCTATTTTTATTCTTTCTTATTTCTTTTTTTCTTCTTCTTCTTTCTTCCTTTTGGCGGATTGCCGGCCTCGGCCCGAGGCCGACGACCGGACCGATGAGGCCGGCCACCTTGCCCGGGCTGCCGGGAGTTGCCGCGACGGTGGCCCGGCGAGATTGAGCCTTGCCGATCGGCGTAAGGCTCGGCCTCGCCAGGCCAGGGCGAGGCCAACCTTGCGCCACTTGGGCAAGGTCGAGCCTTGCTGGTGACCTCGCCTAGCCACTGAGGCCACCGACGAGGCTTGGCCTTGCCCAAGTGGCGCAAGGTTGGCCTCACCGAGGGCCGACGACGCTCTAGTGAGGTCGCCGGCCCTCGACGGCTGGTCGTCAGCCATGGCCGAGGCCGGTGACCAGCCAAAAGGAAGAAGAAGAAAAAAAGAAGAAGTGTTTCTCGAAATTGTTCTCGGAAACAAGAAACAAGTTTTTCTACTTTTTATTTTTGTTCCAAATTTGTTCCCGAGAACAAAAAAAAAATAGATTTTTTGTTCATGGGAACAAAAGTATAAACAAACGTGTTTTTATTCTTTTTTTGTTCTCCGGAACAAAAGAACAGAAATTTGTGTTCCGAGGAACAGAAATAGAAATAAACAAACAGGCCCTTACTTGCTCCTTGTTTGCCATTGTTAGAAGGAAATAAAGAGACAAATAGAGGAAACGGCGGGTGAAGCACGCAGACTTGGTGGAGATGGGAGCAATGGAACCTACAATTTGGATGGGTTTGTCGATTTGATCCTCGATTGAATTTGAAAAGACCCTTTTTTTCCCGGTCATTATTTAAAAGGAATTAAGTTATCGAATGTTTCCATATACTTTTTTTTTTTTGGGTCTAAGAATGCATCCAAATACTTGTTAGCAGTCAATTGCGTGAATTTTTAGCTTCCAATGCATCAAGTTCTCATATTTTGTGGAATGTATGGTTCAAGTTGATCTTCTAATGAGTTTTGCTATCATAACATTCCTTAGGGTATTGTGAGAATAATAATCTATTAGAAACAACAAATTCTTAAAGAAGTGGGTCTTGCAATAATTTTAAATTATTTATGATTTGATTTTTTGTAGTCCAAAATATATTATTATTTCACAGTATATTAAAAACTCTCATATAATCATTAAAACCAAATATACTTAATAAATTCCCTGAGATACTCGTTAATTATTCATTTGAAGAATGCACTGTAACCCTCAATCACAATATATGGGTAGAAGAACACCACAAGTCTTGTAACATGGCTAACCGCATATTACCTTCTAGGTGCTTAATAACTTCAAAACGGATACTTTTTAAGTTTTTTTTTTTCGAAGTGGGATACTTAAGTCGCCTCCGCGACCACTTTGCCGGAAATCTACGCGGCTGCAATATTTTATTATTATTTTTTTTTTCACGCGTGGCACGAGTCTCAAATCAAAGATAAAAATTAAAAAAAAATTAAAAAATTTTAATTTTAAAAAATTAAAAAATAAGAAAATTTTAAAAATTTTAACTTTAAAAAATTTAAAAAAAAATTTATAAAAAAGAAAATTTTAAAAAATTAAAAAAAAATTTAGAAAATTTAAAAAAAATTAAAAAATTAAAAAAATTAAAAAATTAAAAAAAATTTAGAAAATTTAAAAATTTTAAAAATTTTAAAAATTTACAAAAATTTAAAAAATTTAAAAAATTTAAAAAATTTAAAAAATTTAAAAAATTTAAAAAATTTAAAAAATTTAAAAAAAAATTTAAAAAAATTTTAAAAAATTAAAAAAATAAGAAAATTTTAAAAATTTTAATTTTAAAAAATTAAAAAAAAAATTAAAATAAGAAATTTTAAAAATTTTAATTTTAAAAAATTTAAAAAATTTAAAAAAAAAAAAGAAAATTTAAAAAAATTTAAAAATTTAAAAAAGGGGGGTGGGGGAGGCGGCGGCGGCGGAGGTGGTGGCGGTGAGGAGCCCGGCGGGCGGCGGCAAAGGGAGCCGCCCCGTTCGGCCTCCCACCCCCCCCTTTTTTTTCATTTTGTTCTAATTTTAATTTTTTTTAAATTTTTCTTAATTTTAAAAAAAATTTAAAATTTTCTTAATTTAAAAAAAAATTAAAATTTTCTTAATTTTTTAAAATTTTTTTAAAATTTTTAAAAAATTTTAAAATTTTCTTAATTTAAAAAATTTTAAAATTTTCTTAATTTTTTTAAAATTTTTTAAAATTTTCTTAATTTTTAAAATTTTTTAAAATTTTTTAAAATTTTCTTAATTTTTAAAATTTTTTAAAATTTTTTAAAATTTTCTTAATTTTTAAAATTTTTTAAAATTTTCTTAACTTTTAAAATTTTTTGAAATTTTAAAAATTTTCTTAATTTTTAAAATTTTTTAAAATTTTTAAAATTTTCTTAATTTTTTAAAATTTTTTAAATTTTCTTTTTTTTAAAATTTTTTAAAATTTTTAAATTTTTCTTAATTTTTAAAAATTTTAAATTTTTCTTAATTTTTAAAATTTTTAAAATTTTCTTAATTTTTTTTTTTAAATTTTTTGAATATTTTAAATCTAATTTAATTAATTTATATAATATTATTTACACGTAGACGCGAAACGGCGTCGTTTTTGCATTTTCTCCGCCACGTCAGCGTGCAAAACGACGCCGTTTTGGACTGAGCTCGCCGGAAAGTCGCCACGTCAGCCATTTTGCCGGATTTTACGGAGTGGCACTTAAGTGTCATTTTTTCCAGATGATGGCGACTTAAGTGTCTGATTTTAAAGTTATGACTTAAAGTATTAAGGCGTCACGACGTTATGCATAAGACTCCAGGTGTCATACTCCAATATATGGGATATGTGCAATTATTTCGTGAATCTAGTATAAATATTAAACTGAATCTATTCTACCTCTGTATTCTCCCGCAATAGTTTTTATTTTATGTGTTGCTTTTTTCTGCACATTAATATTGAATCTCACGCAAACTCGTTCTTTCTATTCTGCTTTCATTTCTTGCAATAATACCTTATCATACAAAGATTTTCCCATAAAAATAGTAAATACAGAAATAATATGCTTATTAGGAATTATCTTAGAAATATCGCTAGTTTAAGTCCTTATTATATAGATGTTGCAAATTCAATGACTGCAAGTAAGCACAGAGTCTTCCCAATTCCATGCCGTGAGATAATAATTTTTTTAAGTGTCTAGTATAAGACCCTATTAGATAATTATTTTCTAAATTTCCTCTTTCAATCCTGTAGTCAAGAGATAATTTTTTTTTAAAATCTTATAGCAACTCTCTTTCGTCGATTAGGGTTCTTCCTAGGAGAAATACGAAAGTCAGTAATATAGAAATTGGACCTCATAAAAATTGGACCAGAAACGGAGAGAGTGGCATGAGCTATTAATTACAGAGTTACGAGGACACAAACAAAGATAAAGGATCTCATCCCCCACAAGAAGAACACAAAAAGCCTAAAAGACCTAAGCCTGATTCTAAGCTAATACATTAAAATGGGACAGTTGAACCATTCATTGGCCACGGATGAGGGAAAGTACTCTTCTAATGCTGCTCCAGTCTTTTCCTCCTCCCAGCTTCAATACTTTTTTCCTTAATTTTATGTAATTGTCTAATTAAACTGTGAACTTTTATTTAATTGGCAATCCTTGACACGAAATACACATAATAATAATAATAATAATAATAATAAATCTCCACACAAATCCACATACTTAGATTCACACTAATTGCATATGTTTACAAATATATTTTTTCATTTAAATTTCATGTTTATCCAACATACATACACTATAATTTATTTATGATATAATATCACTGGATTGATCTCCAACTGAAATTAATAAACCAAGTCATGTGCATCATTGATAAAAATTTGTCACGTCACTTTACTAATAGAGTAAGCTAGTGTGTAGTATCTTAGCATTATCCTGCATAATTTCTCTCTATTTTTGTTAAAGTCATTGTGCCAACTAACTTATCAGGGAGGGCTAATTTCTAGTATCACATCTTATTGAGGATTTGGAGATGTTGAAATTTCTAATTATATATGCTCGATTGAAAGGCTCTCTTTGAGGATATCTAGCATCTGAAAAATGCAATGCTGTGTATATCTAAATTTCGATGCTCGTGGCCTCATTAGTGAATTACCGACAACTATTTATTTGTCACAATTTTCTTTTTTCCTTTCTTTAGCCTAAAAAGACTTATCATGGCAGAGAAAAGGCCATTAAGTCAAAGATTTGAAGTGAGCAATGTGCGATGCTAATTAGGAAGATCTTCAGGAGCTGCTATGTGCCTTCAATGGCTTGGTTTTTGGGAGGCTTCTCCTAAAGAAATTTTAGATATTAAGGCTCCATTCATTTCACAGATAACAATTTCTCTAAAAACATTTTCAAATTTTTTGATATTCATTTCATAGAAAATAAATTGGTCAAGGAAAACATTTTCCATCCATCAAAAAGGCCTTCTAAAATAGGGCAAAATATTTTCCATTTTCTAAAACCAAGTTTTTTTTTTTTACTAAACACCTTTTCATTTTATTTTTATATTTTAAAAAATTAAATTTTTTATTATTTAAAATTTTTCTTTTCTTTTTTTCATTTTCTTTCTTTTTTTTTTTCCTTCGTCTTCGATTGGTCACCAGTCACTGTGGCGATTAGTGACTAGCTAAAGGCAAGCTCGAGCCTCACCAAAGGGTAGCGAGGCTCCACCTCACCTCACCCGAGTTGCTAGAGGTTAGCGACGCCCTAACAACCTTGAGTGGGGCTCAAGCCTGTTTAGCTAGTTGGATCTGGCAAGTCATCTAAGGTCACCAAAGCCCGAGGTCACCAAAGATCAGTGAAGCTCTAGCGACCTCGGGCAAGACTCGAGCCTAGCCCAGCTCGTCGGCCTTGGGCAAGCTTAACTTGACTAGATTAGGTGAGGTTGAGCCTCGTCATAATATTTGGCGAGCTAGAGCCTCACCGGCCTATGGCATGGCTTGAGCTCACTTATGATCAGTCGTTGGCCATCACCGTGATCGACAACCGATCAAGGAAGAAGAAGAAAATAAAGAAAGAAAAGAAAAGAATAAAAAAGAAGTAAAAATTGATTTAAAAAAGAAAATAATAAAAAAGTTATTGAAAGAAGTGTATGGAGGAAAATAATTTCCTTAATAAACGGTGGAAAATATTTTTCAATTCATTTTTCAATTTCAACCAAGTATCAAAAAAATATCATTACTTTCCTTAAGAATGGTTATAAGTACAATTACTCATCTCTTTGATTCAGGATGTTTAGGACCTCCAGGTCGGTTTGGCGAGGCTGCAGGCGAGAAGGATGGGAAAAAGGAAAGATCTATGTTCTCCTATCTCCATGGGTTTTCATTGGATTTTCTCAAGCCCCTTCTTCCATCAACGGCCTGCATTTCACGACGTTCGAGTTCGTCACTGGCAATTTCAAAGAGAGGCTCAACTTTAGCAGCGCAAGTGACGACTGCAAAGTTAAAGGCCTTTCTTTTACCTTTTGGCTCCACCGGCAGTTTTGTTGATCGCAAATTCAGTGTAGCTAGCACAAGTTTAAAACATTAAAAAAAAAAGGAAAAAGAAATGGGCCCCTTGTCTGCCATTATTAGGAGAAGGAAATAAGAAAACAAAAGAGAGGTGAACAGCGGGTGAAGCGCGCAGGCTCGGTGAAGATGGAGACGGTGAGGAAGGGGACCCACAAATTGGGCCAATATGCACTAGAATTGCGGAAGGAATCTTTCCGTCTACACGCCCAAGGCAGGGCACTAGACAAAAAGCTGAAGTTCTGTCTGCCCTTCATTAGGACATTTTACCTCGGGTAGAATCAACAAATGTCGCATTACACAGATTGTGGCCTCAACGTCCATTTTTCAGTGTGACTAGGACAAAGGCCACCTCAAATCTGACTAGAGTACTTAATGCTTAAAAAGTCTTTTATTCGCACCCATCATCTGATGCTATTGTCCTGGACGTAAGGACTTTTGTTTCCTCTCCACTCAGCACACTTCCTTTCAAACCATTCAGGCATTCTTGTTTAATCCTCCGCCGCTCCCAGATCAAGCCATCATGCCCATCGCGGAGCTCTTTCTTGGCGCCCTTCTTCCTGTGCTGTTCGAGAGGTTGGCCTCTCCCGAGCTGCTCAACTTTGCGCGCCGTGAGGGGATTGATGACCTGCTGAAGAAATGGGAGGAGATGCTGAAAAGCATCAATCAGGTGCTGCATGACGCAGAGGAGAGACAACTGACCAGCGATTCTGAGGTGGAGTCATGGCTCAAAGATCTCGGGAACTTGGCCTATGACATCGAAGACTTGCTTGATGAGTTCGCCACAAAGTCCGCGGAAAATAAGTTCAAGGTAGAACTTGGCAATAGCAAGGTCCGCTCCCTTCTTCCGAGTTGTTGCTTCAAATTGAGCCCGAGAGCATTTATGTTTGACCGTAAAATGAGATCCACGATCGAAGAGATGGATAACAAACTACAGGATATCATCACTCGGAAAGATACTTTTAACTTCGGAGAGAATAATGAGAATCGATCAGCATACCGTCAACCGGATAAGCAACCTCCCACCACAAATTTGTCTAGTTTTGTTAGTCGGGAGGTTGAAAAAATGGAGATCCTTGAATTATTGATCAGAGGTGAAGACGATGGAACATGTGCAGATCCGAAAGTGATACCCATCGTAGGGATGGGGGGTGTGGGAAAGACGGCTTTGACTCAGCAAGTCTATAATGATGATAGAGTTACCAACTATTTCGATGTGAAAGCATGGGCTTGCGTTTCCGAAGATTATGACGTGCTTGCTATCACAAAGACAATCCTTGAGACAGTCAATGGCCATTTGCCCTGTGAAGGAAAGGACCTGGATTGGCTTCATGGTAAGCTCAAGGAGCACCTTGCGGGGAAGAAGTTTCTTGTCGTTCTAGACGATGTTTGGAATGAGAATTATGGAAAATGGACTATCCTCTGGAAGCCTTTTCAATCAGGAGCGAAGGGAAGCAAGGTCATTGTCACGACTCGTAATATTCGCGTTGCTGAAATAGCTGGTGCTCAACCCTATATTCTCAAAGAGTTGTCGCCAAATTCTTGTATGACTTTGTTTGCATTTCATGCTCTTGGAGTCGGAAATTTCGATCATCATCCACATCTTGAAGTACTAGGTATGAAAATAGTGAAAAAATGTGAAGGGTTGCCATTAGCTGTGAAGACTTTGGCTGGGTTACTAAGCTTTAAAGTCAGTCCCCATGAATGGGAAGCTATATTGGATAGCAAAATTTGGGACCAACCGGAAGTACATAATGACATCCTTCCAGCTTTGAAACTTAGCTATCTCCATCTCCCGTCCAATTTGAGGAGATGTTTTGCTTATTGTGCCATATTTCCTAACGACTATGAAATTGAAAGGGACGAGTTGATTCTTTGGTGGAGTGCAGAGGGCTTGTTGGAGGGAAACGAAGCAATGACTCGTTTCAATACAGGTTTGAATTATTTCAATGAGCTAGTATCTAGATCATTATTTCAAAAGTTGAGTAGCAGCGGATCACGATTCTTGATACTTAATCTTGTGAGTGACCTGGCGAAGCTAGCTGCTGGTGCAAAGTGTTATAGCTCAGGGGAGTTTGAGTCTAAGGGTGATCAAACTAATGCATCTTTAGCTCGTCACGCCTCATTCATTTCCAGCAGTCATATTGTGGCAGAAAGATTCAAAATATATTATCGTATGAGAGGACTTAGGAGCTTTACATCGTTAGTGAAGCAATCTAGGCATTATTCTAGGTCCTATTTGTCCGAGAAATTGCTATGCGACTTATTATCCAAATTGAAGTACTTGAGGATTCTCTCGTTACATCACTATCACATTAGAGAGGTACCGAATTGCATTGGCAAACTAAGACACCTTAAGTACCTCAATTTGTCATATATTGATATTGAAATGCTTCCACAGTCGATTGTCGCATTGTATAACTTAGAGGCTTTGGTGTTGCGGGGTTGTCAAAACCTTATCGAATTACCGAAAGGTATGGAGAAATTGGTCAATCTAAAATTTCTCGACATTACCAACACTTCGAATTTAAGAGCGATGCCAATGTATATAGGTAAATTGGTGGGTCTTGAGATGCTATCCAAATTTGTAGTGGGAACAGAAAACGGGTTAAGATTGAAGGAGTTAAAAAACTTGAAAAACCTTGAAGGGGAATTGTGCATTTATGATTTGCATAAGGTTCAAGAAGTCGAAGATGCTAAGGACACTGATTTACTCACGAAGAAGGGAATATGTCAGCTGATCATGCAGTGGAGTTCAGAATTTGAAAATTCCCGGAATGAAGAGCTTGAAGCAGAGGTCCTTGACTTTCTTCAACCTCACCAAAACCTTAAAAATCTTGTGATATCCTACTATGGTGGCCTAAAATTCCCGTCATGGTTAGAAAGTCCCCAACATGTTAACATAGTGCATTTACATCTACATGGATGTCACAAGGCCAAAGCATTACCATCACTAGGGCAGCTATCTTCACTTAAAGAATTGTACATTGAAGGTCTAAATGCTATATGCACAATAGGGTCTGAGTTTTATGGAACTAAAAGTCCTTTTACATCCTTAATAACTCTGGAATTCAAGGACATGCGATTATGGGAAGACTGGTCTCATTGTTTTGGGATTGAAGAAGTAAGAGTTTTGTTCCCTCGTCTTGAGCATCTCCTCATTCAAGATTGTCCCGTGTTGATAGGAAAATTGCCTAGTCAACTAAACTCTCTCATAAAACTCGAAATCAAGTCATGTTTGTGTGTGGATGCGTTGCCCTCCATTATTAGCCTTCCATCTCTAAAAGAATTAAAATTCAGAGGTTGTAATGATGGGGTGTTGACGAATTTGGTAAACTTGACATCTCTAACCTCTCTTGTCATAGAAGATGTCTCTGAACTGACTTGCTTAAGTCATGGATTTACAAGCTCCTTGATCAAGCTGGAGGAGTTATATATGGAAAGTTGTAAAAAGTTAACATATTTATGGCAAGACAAAAATGTAATCCAAAATCTCCCTTGTCTGAAGAGGTTAGACATCTCCATGTGTCCTGAATTCATGTCTTTTGTGGCTGAAGAAGGAGATACAGAGCTACCCGACAACCTCGAGGCCATTCATATGAGGAATTGCATCAAATTAGAGAAGCTCCCAAACAAGATGCACACCCTTTACTTTCTTAGAGACTTGTCAATCGAAAGCTGTCCAAATCTCGTGTCCTTCTCCGAAACAGGTATACCGACATCTATGATATCATTACAAATAAGGAATTGCAATATGTTGCAATCTTTACCTAGAGGATTAAATGTTCATCCTGATGAACCAAGCAACATCAATACCCAGAGGGATGAGATGTCTTGTCTGCAAAGTTTAATAATCTCCCATTGTGATTCTTTGCCGGCCTCTCCATTCAGCGAGGGTATATTTTCACCTGCAACCCTCAAGAAACTCGAAATTCGGCACTGCCATGAAGTGGAGTCGCTCGCGCAAATAAGTCTAGACCGTCTTCAGTCACTTCAAGATATTCATATTACGAGTTGCCGTAAGTTGAGAAGCCTACCCCAAGATCTAGACACTCTCTCGGGCCTAGAGTCCTTGGAATTAGAGGACTGTCCTGCTCTAGAGCTGAAGTGCTTCCCTCCTCTTCCTCCCAACATCTCGAGATTTTATCTTCGGGGGTGTCCGAATATAAAATCGTTACCCAATCAGTTGGATCAACTTCTATGTCTCCGTGATCTGACGGTAAATGACAGTATCCACTTCCCCGATGGAGCATTGCCGCCCGAACTACGGACACTTGAGGTAGGGGGAGGCATGAATATTAAGCAGCTGGCGAGGGGGGGGGGCTTGCTCTCCTCACTTCCCTTGAAACGCTGGAGATCATGGGCAGCGCTGGAGGAGTGGGAGAGGAGGAGGATCTTGTGCTTCTGCTCCCTTCCTCACTGCTCCATCTCTCTATCTGGTACATGGAAAACGTGAAAAGACTGCCCAGCAGTCTCCCTCCCACTCTCCGGACCTTGGAGATCGGCTATTGCCCGAAGCTGAGGGAGTTGCCCCAGGATGGCCTCCCTCCCTCCCTAGAAAAACTCGAGATCCATGAATGTGGTGGGATTCTGGAGGAGCGATGTAGAAAACAGACCGGCCGCGATTGGCACCTCATTCGCGAAATCCCACAAGTTGATATAAGCTGAAGCTTTTAAGCATCACTAGGGGGTGCCAAGGTCTCCACTCTGTCGTCCTATTCCCTCTGTCACGCCGCCGCTCCTCCAGCTCTCTCGTGCAACTTCGTGGAAGCACAGTCTGGTAAAGTGTCTTGATACTGTAACTTGATCGGTCCATTTCAACCATGTCAGTAGTTAGGGTTGCGAATCAGCGCAAGTCTGCTTTGAAATAGGGTGGGAAAATGTCGATTTTTTTTTTTTTTTTGAAGTTATTGTGCTAGGAAGTGATTGCTTTGTGGATTGAAGATGAGTGGAAATTTTTGTTCTCGACGGGTTGGATATGATCATTGTGGTTAGCGGAGTCGAGATGAGTGTTGCAATATCCAGATTGTGAATTCAGTTCTTAGATGGATTTGATGTGGCTAACCTTAGACGATTCATGTTAATGCCAATCTAATGTCTTGGAAAAAACTCGCAAATCGGCCGTGTTTCATTTTTAAGTCGGCAATTGAGTGAAAGATGTGAGTAGATGGTTTTGTTTACTTGTGAAATTGAACCCACAGAAACAAGAGCCCTTTCAGTACTCAGAATGCTGTCAAATAGAGATTATGCGTTAATTGCAGGTTAGAGTGCATTACTGTTGTTGATACATGATAGCCATATTTGTGATCTGACTGAAATCAATAGAGGATTTCACGCCTGAAAAGCAGGGGTTTGTCATGATACTATTCAGTTCTTGATGTTGCAAGAAGCTGATCAATATGGGAATTTTGATGTTGACAGGTGAGACTTCAAGAGTTGTTCAATGAAGAAGGGTGTGAGGCAAAGCTTACGATTGAATGAAGACAGGCCAATTAAGGACAGTTACGCAGTGGAAAAGGAGATATATTCGCTGGAGGGAGTGGTGGAGCACAGGTTGTTCTTGGACACAGCAACCACCATGATTATGGGGAACGTGGAAAGACTATCCAGCAGTCTCCCTTCCTCTCTCTGGATCTGATGGATCTTTCATTGCCCAAAGCTGAGGGAGTTACCCCAGGAGGACCTCCCTCCCTAGAAAGGCTTTGGATCTTCGGATGTGGGATTCTGCAGAAGCGATGCATGAAATGATATTGACTCCTAATCCTCGAAACCCCAGAGGCTGTATTATGAGGTATAATAACATTTCTGAGCTGGCTCTTTGAAAAGGGCTTGTATTTTAATTTTAGACCCAATGTATGTGTACTTAACAAGTGGTCTTTTTTTTTTCTTTTCTATTTCAGCATATTTTTAGTGAGCTGAAGCTTTTGATGTAACTAGAGTTCATCTCCTTCCCCTTTGCAATCTGCACCTTAATAACCTCTGCTTCTGCTCTCCCCTCTGTCGTCCTCACCTCTATCGCCCTCTGTGTCACGTCGCCACTCCTTCAGCTCTCCCAAGACAAAGACAGGGCACAAAGAAGGGTCTATTACACTTGGAAGTACAATCTGGTAAAAGATCACATTACTGAATTCTATTTGTCCATTTGAATCATGTCAGTAGTAGGTTACGTATTAGGGCAAGTCTGCTTTGAGATAGGGGTGGAACAGGTGGATTCTTTCCTTAATTATGAAGTTATTGCGCTAGGAAGTGATTGCTTTGTGGATTTAAGATGAGTATAGGAGGACTCTTCGATCATGAAATGATGTTCTTAGATGGATTCAATGTGGTGAGTGTTAGACAATTCATGTTGTTGCGAAGATAATGTCTTGGAAAAAAAAATAACCTGAGAATCGGCTGTGTTTATCATTTTTAAGTAGGCAATTGAGTGAAGGTGTGAGCGCATGGCTTTGTTTACTTCGTAAAACTGAACACACAGAAGCAAGAGCCTTTTTAAGTACTCAAAATGACTTCCAATATAAATTCTGCATTAATTGTAGTTTTAGAGGACGATATAATATCGATTCAAGGGAGTCATATTTGGGATCCGACTGGAATCGACGGAGGATTTTGCTCCTGAAAAGCAGGGGTTTGTCATGATACTGCTCAGTTCTTGATGTTGTGAGAAGCTGATCGATTTGGGAATCTAATGCCGATAGGTGCGACTTCAAGAGTTGTTCAATGAAGAAGGGCATGAGGCATAGCTACGGTTGAATGAAGTCGGGAAGCCTTACGTGACAGATAACTCGAACTTCATTGTGGACTTGTATTTCAAGACTCCAATTGAGGACGGTCCCGCCGCCGGAAAGGAGATGTCTTCGTTGGAGGGAGTGGTGGAGCATGGTGACGGGAAGCCTTACGTGATGGATAACTCAAACTTCATTGTGGACTTGTATTTCAAGACTCCAATTAAGGACGGTCCCGCTGCCGGAAAGGAGATATCTCCGCTGGAGGGAGTGGTGGAGCATGGTGAAAAACCAGCGTAGATGTGAAGCCAAAGCAACGTTTTTGTCCGGCAGTCACCTTGTTGAGAATTGTAATCTTCATTACGTTCAAATGAATTGTATCTTGCATCTCTTTGATGGGTAATCGTGTTCTATTTCTTCTAAACAACTGAAATGTCCAGATGGATTCTCCCATGCTTTAAGTGTAAATCATTCAATTTGCAGCGGCCCTTGTAATGCACATTATCGAGCCATTTCCAATATACTCGGCTCATCAGTTTCTGCTGTTATAACAGACGATTGCATTCATGGTTATTACTTGTGAGTACACTCCTGTTGACTGTCACATATCCTTCGTTTATTATTCAATGTTGCTAATAAGACTATGGAAGTGATTCAACTGAAGGGAGATGAAAACCAGAGGTTCCTGGAGTGAAGCGATTTGGCCTTCAATTTTGAACCATGGCATTCATGCATGATATATGTCATACTTTTTGTTTTAAAGTTTTCTTTTTAAAAGAAACTGAAATTCACAAATACTGGCTACTGTTGAGGATGTTAATAATTCTAGCTTAATCTTTAGGATTCAGCAAAGTACCATGGATTTGTCTTCGTTGGATTTCATTCTCTCTGTTTGCTATTATATAGACTGTAAGTTGTCTACAATTTATCACCTTAATCTGATCAGAATCTCTCTTCAAAGATCAAATCTTTCTGTGAAATTATCTAGAGATGATGCAATGGGCCTGGCTAAACACAAGGAGTGTCTACCTCAAGACACGTCTCATAATTTTGAAAAACAGTGCTCTGTCTAGG
The DNA here is from genome assembly GCA_017140255.1 of Eucalyptus paniculata subsp. matutina. Classification (NCBI taxonomy): domain Eukaryota; kingdom Viridiplantae; phylum Streptophyta; class Magnoliopsida; order Myrtales; family Myrtaceae; genus Eucalyptus; species Eucalyptus paniculata. Next base: position 49,215,503 of record CM029436.1, on the reverse strand, counting down.
GCGTCAATAACTCCATTTGCCAGGCCGAAAGCTAAAAGAAAAGCAAAGAAACTCACGATCAAGATGTTCCACAGAATGCCAGATCCGTTTGATCCTGGTGAAAGGGGTAAAAGCACTGGTCTCTTTTATACATGCAATATAAAGTAGTGGAGTGTCAACCATACAATAGACATGTTTCTATAACAATTTTACACAATAATGTCACTTCTACGTGTAAAGAACAAAGTACGACATAAGCCATTGCACAAATCAAAACTGAGTATAATCTTTAAGTCTTTAGTACAAGTCTGCAAGAAGCCTTGGTCTTGTGATGCCCTCTTGTAGTTCCATAAAACCAAAGCCATAGATGCTGTGAAGATGGTAATTCACAGCAACTTTTTAGATAGGAACATGTGCATTGATGAGAAACAAGAAATTAGGCTTTAGGTTTGGTGAGAATTTCACCAGATTGTAGTTCATAAATGCCCTGTTTGATATTTTTAAAGGAAGTTGATGACTTGGATTGTCTTCATTCAACACCAAATGCACTGTCAAAGCTGTTTACTGCTGTAGGAGGTGGGACTATGCTAATAGCTGCCATTTCAGATTGAACTAGATGGTCATCATTAAGTACTGATTATGAAGGGTGAACTTTTTTCACTTAATTGAAACCTTAAAGTCCAAGTGACCTGTTCTTAGGAAAAGTTGTTTTGGCCATAGAAAAAGATAAGATCAGGAGAGAGTTTTTGGGAATCTCACCATAACTTCTGCCGTCAGATCCTGTAGTAGACAAGTTGGAAACTTTTAATTTTGAAGCTGTTCACAGTTGTGACTGATTGCGCCTTCGCAAAATCCAACATGAAACTTATTAAGGAAAGCATGTGTGGGTTTGCACATGAAACTCTTGAGCTTCATGTTTGAGGATTAATTTTTCGTTGATCTTCTCAGAGTCAGATCACCCTTGCATTTCACCATTAAATTGAGTGAAAACTGGCAAGTTACACATTCCCATTCTACTGCAGAGAAGTAGTCAAATGATTTCTTGCTTTAAGGCAAAGTGTTTGCTTTATTTACTGTTACGATTCCTGCAACCTTCTGGACACTGAGATGGAACCTGAGGTCATGTTCATTGTCGAGGCACATCTGTTTCCAACCTACTTCACATTGGCATTCGAAGCCAAATGGAGCGCTGGTGTTCACTGTTCGCGATGCATGACCCCTTTCCAGTTTGCACTTTGCCACATAGCTCCTCTGCGACTTCGATTCAAACTGAGCAAGAAAAAAAGGTCCATTATTTGCTGTAATTATTTGTGAATGTGATGCAGATATCAACAGCAAATAAAAATCAGAAGATGTTATTGCTGGCCCTGAGTACGGCGACAGGCGCTAAGGAAGAAGGGCGCACAATATATCCCAATGAAAGGAGCCAAACTGTCAGCAGCACTAGCAGTCACAGGCAGGAGTACAAAAAAGACGAGCTAAAAAAGCCATGGTTTTAAAGGAAGCCACCTCTTCAGGAGCAGAGAAAATGTCAAGGAGGATACGATCAGTACAAAAGCTTCTTTAGATACTAGAATACATCAACGCTTAAAACAGCTTGTTGAGGTGGCAAACTTTTAAAAACTCTTTTACGGGTACCCGTTTTTTCTGCACTTTGAATTCTTGGTTGGAGGTATATTTCTTATTCCCTTAACTCTGTCAGCAGCGGGAGGCATGGGCCTGAGCTCAAGCTCTGCCTTCACCAGCTAAGCGCTGAAGAACTCGTACGAGAGATGTGGCAATTGAGGCTTAGTTGAATGTAATGTGCGATTTATCTTTGCATAACTAAGCATGAGCTCGAGCTCTAGCTTCATATAATAATGCTGTGTAAAGGTACTGGTTCACGCTGGCATTCATTGATAAGATTGGAGGGTTCACAATACAATTGATGGGCTGCTTCTTCATGACAGTGTTCATGTTCGCTTTGGCCATTCCTTACCACCACGGACCTTGCCAGACAATTGAATCAGGTTTGTGAATTGTGATCATGTACTCGTTCACCTTCTTCTTTGCAAACTTCAGCTCTAATGCCACCACATTTGTGGTCCCTGCCGAGATCTTCCCAGCACAGCTCAGGTCGACATGTCAAGGCATACCTGCTGTGGCTGGCAAGGCCGGCTCCTTAGTAGGTGCATTTGGTTTTGTGCATGCAGTGGATGAGATCAGATTTAGGAAGGCCTTGATCAAACTCGGCGTGATCGATGACTTTAGGGTAGTCTTCACCTTCTCAATGGCGGAGTCGAAGGGTCATTCTCTCGAGGAAGTCTCTGGAGAGCATGAGGAAGATAATGCAGCTGAGTTGAAGACTCCCTCTGTTTAAATAGGCCTCTAAACATATGAGCTTTCTAGCAGACTTTGTTGATGTGAGTTAGTGAGTTCGCTTTAGTACAGTCTTAGACCGTATAAGCTCTGAAACTGCCTTTTATGGCCTCTGATCATGTTGACCTTTGAAGAATTGATCTATGCCATCATCCTTGAAGCTTGACATATGGTCATTGAAGTAGAGGCAGATGTATCTCTATGGCCATATAATCTCATTTTGACAAGTTAATCTAAGTTCTTAGTCCAGTATTAACTTTTAAATACCTTCCTATTCCTGCTGGCAATTTCCTTCTTGTACTTCTGGCTTATCTGCACAGATTGTTAGATCTTCCATCATCGACTGGATCATTTTGTGAGCATAGAGAGAAATCCCTTTCATCTCGAGTTTCTGTGCTTATTGCCCTTTAAATTCATGAAACTTCCAGCTGGATAGTTTTGATTCATACAGAAGAATAGCAATGTATAAGTTCCACTAGACAGAGAAATAGAAATTGATTATGACTGCGATAGAAGACCAGACCTCAAATCCTGACTAATTCAAAGTGTAGTTTCAAATTTACACACATGCACGAGTTGTGCTCCAATGAGAATTTTGGAAGATCGAGCTTTGCAAGCAAAGCATGCATGCACAGTTCCTTTGAGACGACCACCATCACGTAGGCCTAGACTAGTATAGTCCTCAAGAAGCATCATGTTTTCCACTTGCGGTGAAAAACTCTCAAAAAATCTGTCTTTCATACAAGATATGAATAGCATAGCATCAACCAACTCTTAGTACTTAAGAATGTGACATAGTTCCTGTCGAATGTAGAAAGGCGTAAGACAAGCTTACAGCAATGAAAAGTCCCCAATTAGGGACACGAAAGGGGAAATAAGGATCTCGAAGAGAGAGATGTGCAATCAATTTCTCACTTTATTTTCTCACTACATGACTCTTCTCTATCTGAAAACAGCAAATTATTTCCCAACCTCATAACTTATTAGAGGTTGAATTGAAGCAATTCATACACTCGCTGCATTAATTCCTCAGTTCAGTAACTCTATTAGCTTCAAGCATTCCCATCTTTGCCCTTTAATGTCATAAGAGCACTATCCAAGGCTGCAGATGAAAGCTCCCTAGGGCCATCTTTAGAAAAGTACATTGAAGTTCCAAGAAACAAGTCCATCTCAAAGCAAGTAACAAGCGAATCACTTGGTCAAACGGAAGTTACATGTTGATCATATGGCAAGTGGCTTCAGCTAATGTGCTATGCTCATCCTGCAGATAAAAGCTTAAATCAACTTCATATCCAAATGGAAGAAGGCAAGAAGGGGTTTTTGTCCTAAAGGTAGACAACTTTAGAAAAAAAAAATAGATAGCCTGGCTAACAATTGCAGCTTTCAAGCAATGCAGATCCTGTGCCATCGTCAGTTCTTACTCAAACATGATCCATGCAAAAACTAAGATGTTGTAGGAAAATTTGGGCATGATTGAAGAACATTAACATCAATATCCATGGAAAGCAGACGATAACCATGTTTATTTCCCATGAATGGTCAGTAAGCAAGTTCAATAATTCAAATTTGTTCCTAAAAATTCAAAAAAAAAAAAAAAAGGCCGATAATTAAAGTATTAAATGAACTGTTAGAGCCAAACCAGCAGAGGCAAATTCTTACCATATCACAAAAATGTTAACCAGAAACCGGGAGCAACTTGTAAAGAAAGTCAAGACCCATCACTAAACCATTAGACATGCAATCTACAAACGCATTTGAAATGGAGCAGAGCAATATATGATCCCAAATCAGAATCACCACTCATGTACCATCAGACCGAGGGAGACAAACATAAATAGTAATCAACAAAACATATGCAATCATTTCACCTCCCCGCCATGAGTCTCCCGGCAATGCTGCAAACTTTACTAGGCTGAATAGTCTCTGTTTCTATCAGAAGACGTAGGGAGCCCAATGATGAATTCATCCACCTTCTGCAGATTACCACGAAAGCATCAATCAGAGAAGTCCATATCTACCTTACTGACGATAACAGAGTCAAGTTACTAACTCAAGGATGCCATAAAAATCGACAGAAGAATAATTTCGACCTCCTTTTCTGCAATGTCCAGAGCCGCAACTCAAGCTTCTGTCCTCGCAGCTCCAAAACCTTAAAAATTCACCAACGAGCGGATCTAGCGTATGCACAGTCATAGATCACAGCAGCAACAAAAGCCAGACATTAGAGTTCACCGTCAGAGGGTGAAGACAAAAAGCCTTTGCTGGAGCAAAGCCGGTGCGAGACAAATCCCAAATTTACGCCAAAGGAGAAGACCCCACCTCGCCAGCTTGGATTCATGTTACGGCGAAGGCCAGGAAATCCCTTTTCTTTCGGGAATTGCAGCGGCACGAGTAGACCGAGGAGCATCGAAGAAGTGAGAATGCAGGAACTCGGGGTCTTTCTCAAGAATTTGCAGGCTCCGTGCCTGTAATCGGACCGGCCCATTCGGGCTTGGGAAGAGCACCTCGCTGCCATCGGCGTGATGTTCCCACGACGAGCCTGCGCCTTGTCGCCGCGTTGCTCCAACGAGCTGCGATCGCTTTCACTTGGGCGAACTGCACCAATTTGAGCGACGCTGCCCTCCGTCGAACGGGAGTGAAGCTTGCAGATGAAGGGCTTGAAGCCTGCGGACGACGGAACCAGGGAGAGAAGAAGGGACGGCGGCGAATGAAGCTCGCGAGAAGCGGCCGAGGACCGGAGCGGCGCGGCAGAGGATCGGGCGAGAGCGATCTGCTTGAGCGGCGGGAGAGAAGAAAGAAAACGTGAAAAATTTGAAAATGCCAATTCAATTTGGGGATTTTCTTGAAATTTTTTACCTAATTGCAAGTTTCGGACCAAATTAACTCCATTCTAATAGCTGGAGATAAGTACTAAGAAACCAACGTCGAAGGCTGTCTACTGCCGTTGGAGGTGGGACAATATTGAACTGCATGTTCATCAATAGGTACTGATTATGGAGGATGAACTACTTTTTTTGACTTAATTGACAAGTAACCTGTTCTTAGGCGAGCCTCGCCGAGGCTGGGCGTCGCGAGGAGCCTCGCTTGGCCACCGGTGGGGTTGGGCGTCGCGAGGCTTGCCTTGGTCTGGCGAGCCTCCGCCGAGCTCGTTGGATCAGTGGCCGGCGGCAGACGGCGGTGGGCAGTGGTAGACGGCGGTCGCGAGATGGCCGAAGGAAAGAAGAAGAGTTCTTGATTTTGATTCTCAAATTCGTTCCCGAAATAAGAATTAACTTTTTTTTTTATTCTTGATTCTATTACCAATTTATTCCCAGGAACAAATTTATTCCCGGAAAACAAAAATTTTACCAAACACGATTTTAGGTCCAAATTAATTCTAGGGACAAAAAATCAGAATTTGGCTTTCCACAGTTGCTATCGATTGGGCCTTTGGAAAACCCATCATGAGACATATTAAAGAAAAGCACGTGTGAGTGGAAAGATTGGGAATTCGTATATATTGCGGACTTGAGCCTTTGAATTTTTATCTTACAATATTTGAAGTCCGGGGAAGATGTTGACATTCACGAGAATCATGTAACCAGCATCGCACTAGCAAGTGTGCTCATAAGTTGCGGAGTGAAGATTGAAGATGATTTACGAGCGAAGACAGATGCGTTGTATGGAACGGATGGGACTGGGGGAGGCGCGGGCATGCAGGAGTACAGGACAGAACCTACACAAAGAGAAGATTTGCAACTTAATCCTTTGTCCACAAAAGCACCACAATTCATACAAACCTCAAGCATATGGCTCTGAAAGTCGAATGTTTATGTGAGGTAATGCACAGGGTCTGCAGATGAAACTCTCGAGCTTCATGTTTGCGGATTAGTCTTTCATTTTTCTTCTCAGAATCACATCATCCATGTATTTTGCCATTTTAACTCGAGCAAAAAATTTGCAAGTTACACTTTTTCCCCATTATACGGCAGAGAACTGGTCAAATGATTTCTTGCTTTAAGGCAAAGTGTTCGCTTTATTTACTTTTACAATTAGGCAACCTTGTGCACACTGAGAGTGATTAGAGAAGAGTAAGCTGACAGCTTGGAATGACACACGGAAGGAACTTGAGGTCATCTTCATTAGGGGTGTCAAGAACTGAACCGAAAACCAAACTGAACCGAACCGAACCGAAAAAATCGGTTTTTTTGGTTCGGTTCGGTTTTCGATTCGGTTCTCATTAAAAACCGAAATCTCTTTTATCGGTTCGGTTTTTATCGGTTAACCGAACCGAACCAAACCATGAACCGATAAAATCTCTTTTATCGGTTCGGTTTATTCTCTCCCGTCCCGACTCTAGGTTTTATTCTATCCCGACTTTGGCCCTCTCCTCTCGTCTCATGTCTCCTCTTGGTCGGCTTGGAGGTGCAACGGCGACGGCGGCAGGGACGGCGACTGCGACGGCGACGGCGGCAGGGATGACGACTGCAACGGCGATGGCGGCAGGGACGGCAACTGCGATAGCGACGGCAACCGATTGAGGGACAGAGCCCCTCTTCCTTCTGCGACGGCGCGCGCTCTGCTCTGGACTGGGGGGCAGCCAAAGTCTCTCCTTCGTCACTTTACATGCTGTTTAGCTAAGACCAGACAAAAACCTCCTCCTCCTCGTCTTCTGCTTCCTCGGGAAACCGCAGCGCGACCCCCCTCTCTCTCTTTCTCTCGTAAAGGTGACTGCTTTTCTCTCGAATCTTGGTTGATGGTGATTCTCGCGTGCAATTCGTGCGCATCGGGTGTGTCAGAGGGTCGTCAGATTGATGAATTTTGTGGGTGGAGTTCGGCTTGACATTCAGCTGGACTGATCGGATGAACTAGACTCTACTTTCGTTTTGTAAAAATTGCTTTTTGGTCCCCTGGGCGGGGAGTCAATTTTGGAATTATGGGATTTGAGTATGCTGGCTATGCTTGTGGTTTCATCCGGTGTCGATGATCTCTTGCTTGGTCGATTCCAGTGTGGGAAGCGAAAAGGGTTGGTTTTTCACTTTTCCCTCGTTGAACTTTTTTGGGTGTTCCCCTTTTGAACACCTTTTGCTTTCTTATGCTCTGATATCATGTTCCAGAAAGATGTCGATCGACATGCCTTTTTCCTCTTCTATGATTATGATGGAGAAGAAAAGCATGAAGGTCTTCTCTCTTCAAATTAAAAATCGAGGTTTCTATGTTGAGCTGGACTCTGGTTGAATCTAAGAAAAAGTTGGTGCTGTGAAATGTTGAGGCAAGTTATCAATATTTTGAGTTTACAGAAAAAAAAAAAAAAAAACCGAAAACCGAAAACCGAAGACCAAAAGTTGAAAACCGAAAAACCGAACCGAAATTTCGGTTCAGTTTGTATTCGGTTCGGTTCGGTTTCGGTTCGGTTCGGAGGATTTTTCTATCGGTTCAGTTCGGTTCGGTTTTTCAAAAAAACCGAACCAAACCGAACCGTTTACACCCCTACTTAAGGTAGTGCATTATTCACATACATGTTGTTGAGCTGGTCAATCCCCTCCCATGCTAATGGTTAGAGAAAGGAATGATAAGAGTGACATGTTAATTAGAACTGCAAAATTATTGTCCCTAAGTGAAGAACATGAGAAACGTCACACCAAAATTAAAGTAGAATTATTCACTTGCACGGTTGCCAAATGCCATGTCTTTCTTTGTGCTCCTATGAAGTAGCTCGCGTCATTGTCTACCAGTGAGTAGTGAAGAGTTCAACTCAATTTGCAAGGATCATATTTTCCACTTCGAGGGAAGGCTGTTTTGGGAGTTCTTTTTGGTACAAGTTCAGTGAATACTTCAACTTCAATATGCAAGGCTGTGCATAAGTTCGTGAATTATATTAGGAGAGAGTTGATTACTGAGTGTTTAATTGTTTTGAAAATCTCGAGTAAATTTAGTGATGGTTTGTAGGGAATTATGCATGTTAGACACTGTCAGTTTTTGACATAAAAAAAAAAAAACATTATGTGAGTCATTTGATGTAATTGGGGACTAAGAAAAATTGAGAGTCTTTGAATAATTCAAGCATGGTTATAACCTTTGCTGTATTGCTTGATCAATAGTGAAATTTTATGTTACTCTCTCCATGAACAAGGTCATACCGATCGAATCATGTAATATGATGTTCATTATGCTTTTCTATATTTTGATTTATTATTCTGATTTAAAATTTTATTCTTATCTTGGGTTCAACCATGCTTCTTTGCATGGCCATCCCAAGTGGTGTGTCGTTGAACTGACCTAGACAAATTTCAAGTGTGATTCATAGATATTATCTAATCATGAACTTGAATAGCATTTTCTTGTTGAGAAATGGATTTATTAGATTATCAATATGGTTGAACACAAGTTAATAAAATGTTTGGTGAAAACAAGGACAAACTAAGAGATTTAGATAACCATTGTGAATCACATTTAATCCTACCCCGTATAAGTAAAACAATTTTAAGAAATGATAAAGACTTTGAAGGTATCACATTTGATATTGGATCTTTGAAAGAATGGTGAAATTTTAAATGATGTTTCTATTAACAAGCTAGCTTTCCGGATTCACTATGTAAACTACCTTAACTTCTATTCGTACTAATAAATTAATTTTTTTTTAGAATAGCATTTGATTGAAGTGAAAGTCCTGTGAATTTTCTTAGGTTCCATTTTGTGTTTGAAGGAAGATAGATCTTGCTATGCATGATCGCATGTCAGGAACGCAATGAATATGTTCACGTCTAAACTAAAGCTATGGAAAAAAATGGAGTAGGGTGTTCAAATGATGGTTAGTCAATGTTAGCGCGCACTCTTCATTTATAGAGATTGACTAAGATAGATAATGTTAAGAACAGTGAACTAGAGTGATATATCAAGTATCTAACTGACTACAAATGGACATTTAGACAGAATAGATCATATGCAATAGTTAAAAAAAGTTTCAAACATCGCATAATTAATAAATGAGCCTCATATACCATTTCTTATTTTCCTCCTCCTCTTCTTCTTCTTTTTTTTTTTTTTTTTTTTTTTTGGCTAGAAAAGTAATGTCATTATTATTTGTTGGAGAAACGGGAGGACCAGGTCGCACTCAATTCTGGCCTTTCATTGATGATGTTGGGAGCTCCAGGTGCTTTTCCAAGGTTGCCGGCGAAAAGGATGGCCTCTGCTTCAATTTTGGCCTTGAGGACAAAACACAATGAATTGGGAATTTTAATTGCGAACAACGTCCGTCCACCCGGGGGAGTTCTCCCCCAGACCTTTCATTTCCTGCGCTGCGCGCCCTCGTATTTCAGGGGGAAAGCCCGCTGGGATCCAGGCTGGTTCCCCTACCCCCATAAGGGGGGTGTGGAAGGGAGAACTGATGGGGCCGGTATATTTTTTATCGAGACCCTGGACCCAGGCCTCTATCCAGACTTTTCTGATGGTCAGAGCCTTTTAAGGACCTGCTCAGGTCCAAACGCTAGTAGATATTCACCGATGCTTAAGTTAATGGAAATGTCTCATCTCTATATCAAAATGCTTGTACTGGACAAATGTAGTTAGGTAGTCCAACTATTTTCCTAATGAAACGTAAGTCTATCTTATATAACCTTACAACTTTGAAATTTCATATTTTGTTCGACCTTGACATCAATGAACTATTTATGTTATGTTTTGACTTTTATTTTTTCACTTCGCAATCAAGTGGTATGTCTACTAATGTTCACATGCTTCAACTAGTCCACCTCCTTAAGCCATTTTAAGAGCACGATCCTCCATATTGGCCATTTTTTACGAGCTGATGTCACAACAAAAACTGTAATAAAAGATATGGCTAATTAAGTATCAAAATTCCGCCTGTTTAAGTGACTGGTGGGCATATTGAAGTTATGTGGCTCCTCTCTTTCGGGGACGAAACAATAATCATTTTTATTTGACCCGTGGACAAAGTAGAATGAGGAAGCTTTCATTATGAATATAATCATTATCACTTGGCAACAACGGAGAAAGAAAACGAAGCTTGAAGGTTTGTAATTTTATTCGACCTATGGCCATTTATTTTTTCACCCTAATCTTATACATAATGTAGAGAGTAAATCTAGGTACCAACGATGGTCATGAAGAGAATATAACATATATTTATTTTAGAAAATTATTTCTAAATGATTTGATATCAAGTGTTTTTGGACACTAGTTGGGCAATCAATTACAAATGTTTTTTACCTTTCAACATATTGAGTTGTCGTGTTACATTGGATTATGATTGGGACCATATGATGAATGGTTATGATTGTTTCAATCTACATAAACTAAATTTGTGTAATAACTATTCTTTCTTGATAATGTGACGGGGTTGATGATGCAATAATAAAGGAGAAGTTCTGGGGTTGGGCCGGCTAACGTCTCTGCCCTCTGAGCTTTACTTTTTCAAAAAAAAAAAAAGAATAAAAAAAAGATTGGGTCTACAAAAAAAGGGGGAGTGCAATTGAAAAAAAACGACCTTTTTCTGATTCCAGCCTTTGGCGGCTTTAATCATGCCAATACATAATACAATTTCCAATCAACTAGCTCCCATGAAATTAAATCAAATGAAATGGAACGTCAGCATCGATCTATATCTTTATCTAACTGCGATGGATATGGACTATGGAGCTCGGACACCCAACCTTAATTATGGCCTTACCTAAACACCGATTAATTTCTTGGGAAGTTGAAAAGTTAGTAGTAGATTGCTCCAAGTCATCACTAGGCTAAACTAAATATTAAGAAAAGACTGATGCCGATCATCTCAATCAAGAGTGGCGGACTTATAAACAATCCGAGTAATACAAATGGTGACCAAAAAAATATAGAGGGAGATGGATGATTTTCTGCATTTTATATCAACTTTACGTGGCCTTTTCCCTCCACCAGGGTCATTAGTCCACATTCTTACCTCCACCGCTAATGGACAATGGGTTAGGTATTGAGTCTCTAATCATCTACCTGCTTCTTGTCTGCCATTATTAGAAGGACATAAAAAGACAAATAGAGGTGAACAGCGGGTGAAGCACGCAGACTTGGTGGAGATGGGAGCAATGGAACCTACAATTTTGGATAGGTCTGTCGATTTGATCCTCCAATGAATTTTAAAAGACATTTTCTTTTCTGGTCATTATTTAAAAGGAATAATGTTATCCAATGTTTCCAGATATATACACACACATATATGGGTCTAAGAATGTTTCAAAATACTTGTTAGCAGTCAATTGTGGGAATTTGTTGCTTCCAACGCATCAAGTTCTCATATTTTGTGGAATATATGCTTCGAAGTTGATTTTTAAAACCAAGTATGCTTAATAAATTCCCTGAGATACTCCTTAATTATTCATGTGAAGAATTCACTCTAACACTCGATCACAATAATCGGATATGTGCAATTATTTGTTGCTTTTTTTCTGCACATCAATTGAATCACAGGCAAAATCATTCTTTCTATTCTGCTTTCATCTCTTGCACTAATACCTTATCATACAAAGATTTTGCCATAATAAAAAAACCAAGTAAATACAGAAATAATAAGCTCGTTAGGAATTATCTAAGAAATATCGCTAGTATAAGTCCTTATTATATAGATGTCGCAAGTTCAATGGGTGCAAGTAAGCACACAGTCTTCCCAATTCCATGCTGTGAGATAATTATTTTTAGTGTCTAGTATAAGTCCTTATTAGATAATTATTTTCTAAAGTCCCTCTCTGAATCCTGTAGTCAATAGATAATTATTTTTTTATATCTTATAACAACTCTCTTTCATCGATTAGGGTTCTTCCTAGGAGAAATACGAAAGCCAGTAATATAGAAATTGGACCTCATAAAAATTGGACCAGAAACTAAGAGGGTTGAATGAGCTATTAATTACAGAATCACGAGGACAAACAAAGATAAAGGATCTCATCCCCTACAAGAAGTACACAAAAAGCCTAGAAGACCTTAGCCCGATTCCAAGCTAATACGCTAAAATGGGACAGTCGAACCATTCATTGGCCATAGATGAGGGAAAGTAACATAAGAATTATAGTGTGGCCCATATGATTTTATTAATTAATGGTTTAATATTTAATTCTAAATTATATTTGCTATGAGAAATTATGACTTTAATAAAAAGGTATGATTCTCATTGACTCTGAAGAGGTGCGACTCTTATGGAAGTTAAAAGACGTTTTGATAGAAGGCACTTCTTGATAGTACATATAAAAAAGAGTCTGGTCCTCTCTCCACTCACAACGTGAAAAAAAGAACGTTGTCCTCTTTCCCCCATCAGACAGAACATGTTAAGGAAAAGTGGATAAAGGAAGAAAAATCAGATTTCATCCTCTCTTTCGTTTTCTACAACAATTATCTTCAAGGATATCATTATGGATAAATGTATATCTTCATCTTTTTCACGTGAAAATTATGAAAATCTAAGATCCTGTTTCCATGATTTTTCCGCATAAAAGAATTAGGTTATCCACTTACAAGTACTCTTCTAATGCCGCTCTAGCCTTTTCCTGCTGCCAGCTTCAATACTTTTTCCCTTAATTTTATGTAATTGTCTAATTAAACTTTGAACTTTTTTGTACTTGGCAATCCTTGACACGAAAAACACATGATACTAATAATAATAATAATAATAATAATAATAATAATAATAATAATCTCCACACAAATCCACATACTTAGATTCACAGTAATTGCATATGTTTACAAATATATAATTTTTTTCATTTTAATTTCATGGTTATCCAACATAGATATGCTATAATGTAAATATGATATAAAAACACTTGATTGATCTCCAACTGAAATTAATAAAGCGAGTCATGTCCACTGTCGATAAAAATTTGTCACGTCACTTCACCAATATAGTAGGCTAGCATGCAGTATCTTAGCATTATCCTGCATAATTTCTCTCTATTTTTGTTAAATTCATTGTGCTAATTAACTTATCAGGGATGGCTAATTTCTAGTATCACATCTTATTGAGGATTTAAAGGTTTTGAAATTTCAAAGTAAAACCCGCTCGATTGAAGCCCCGTCTTTGAGGATTATTTAGCATCTTTAAAACGTCATGCGCGTGTCTCAATCACAATGCTCGTGGCCTCATTAGCGAATCACCAAGAACAACTGTTTATCTATCACAATTTTCTTTTTTCTTTTCTTTGGCTTGAAAAGACTCATCATGATAGAGAAAAGGCCATTAAATCAAAGATTTGAAGTGAGCAATGCGCAATGCTAATTAGGAAGTTCTTCAGAAGCTGACATATGCCTTCAATGCTTTGGTTTTTGGGAAGTTCTCCTGAAGAAAATTCAGACATTAAGCCTCCATTCTTTTCACTGGAAACAACTTTTAAGAAAATGCTTTTCAAAATTTTCGACATTCATTTCATGAAAAATGAACTAGTCGGAAAAAATATTTTCCATCAACAAAAAAAAAAAAAGCCTTCTAAAATAAAGAAAAATGTTTTCTGCTTTTGAGAAAGCAGGAAACGTTTTCCATCATCTTTCTTCCACTTCTAAAGCAAGTGCTTTATTTTTCTCACCAAGCATCTTTTCATTTTATTTTATTTTTTTCCTTTTTCCTTTTTCTTCGGTTGATCGTTGACCACGGCGATGGTTAGTGACCAGCCAAAGACAAGCTCGAGCCTTGCCAAAAGGTGGCGAGGCTCTGCCTTACCTTGCTTGAGATCACCAAAACACTAGGGAAACTTGCCCAAGCTTTGCCAGAACAAGGTTCTAGCGACCTCTAGCAAGACTCGAGCCCCACTTAACTCATGAATTTGGAGAGTCACCTGAGGCCACTAGAGGTTGGTGAGGCTTTAGCGACCTTTGGGCAAGGGTTGAGCCTTGCCTAGCTCGCCAACCTTAGGCAAGCTAGGCCTCAATGGATCAGGTGATATGGATCCTCACCACAATATCTGGCAAGCTAGAGCATTGCCAGGCTATAGCAAGGCTTGAGCTTGCCTATTGTCGGTCATTGGCCGTCGCCATGGCTGGCGATCAATAAAGGAAGAAGAAGAAAATAAAAATAATTAAAATTGATTTAAAAATAAAATAATAAAAAATCATTGATAGAAGTGCATGGTGGAAAAGATTTTCCATACCAAATGGTGGAAAATATTGTATGGAAAATCTTTTTCAATTCATTTTCAAGATTCAATCGAATACCGGAAAATATCATTATTTTCCTGGAAAATGATTATGAGTACATTTACTCGTCTCTTTGATTCATGATGTTTAGGACCCCCAGGTCGGTTTGCAAGGTTGCAGGCGAGGAAGATGGGAAAAAAGGGAAGATCTATGTTCTCCTATCTCCATGGGTTTAAATTGGATTTTCTCAAGTCGCTTCCTCCGTCAACGACGGGCATTTCACAACTTTCGAGCTGGTCGCTGGAAATTTCAATGGGGGGCTCAACGTTATCATCACCGGTGACGACTGCAAAGTTAAAGCCTTCCTTTTCCCCTTTGCCTCCACAGACGCGGTTTTGTTGATCAACCGACTTTCGTTCAGAGTTCGCTGGAACAACTTTAACATTTTCAAAAGAAATGGGCCCCTTGTTTAGGAGGAAAAAAAAAAAGAGAGGTGGACGGCTGGTGAAGTCCGCAGACTTGGTGCAGATGAAGACGGTGAGGAAGGGGACCCGCAATTTGGAATAATTTCGGGGTGGATGGAGCCATATTGACGTGGGGCTTCCTTGACTCTGCCTTCGGGCTAATATGCCATGGAGAACTAGTTTTGCGTTAGAGTTGCGCTAGAAGTCTTTCCATCTTCACGCCAAAGGCGGCCCACAAGATTGACAAAAGCCATGTCGAATCTAACCAGAGGACGGACTTGATGTTTAAAAAGTCTTTTATTCACACCCATCATTTGATGCTATTGTCTTGGACGTAAGAACCTTTGCTTCCTCTCCACCCAGTACACTTTGTTTCAAACCATCGGTGCACTCTTGTTTAATCCTCTACCACTCCTGAACCAAGCCATGCCCATCGTAGAGCTCTTTCTTCAGGCTCTTCTTCAAGTGCTGTTCGAGAAATTGGCCTCTCCCGAGCTGCTCAACTTTGCACGGCGCAAGGGGATCCACACGTTGCTAAAGAAATGGGAGAAGATGCTGATCAAGATCGACAAGGTGCTCTATGATGCAGAGGATAGGCAACTGACTAGTGATCCCGAGGTGAAGTCGTGGCTCGAAGATCTCAGGAACTTGGCCTATGACATTGATGACTTGCTTGATGAGTTTGCCCTAAAATCTGTGGAAAAAAAGTCTGATGTAGACCTCAGCTGTAGCAGGGGGCGATCCCTTCTTCCGAGTTGTTGCTTCAAATTGAGCGCAAGTGCATTTAGGTTCAACTGCAAAATGAGATCCAAGATTAGAGAGATGGATGGCAGACTACAAGTTATCATAACTTTTAAAGACAGTCTGCATTTGAGAGAGAATAATGGGGAGCGATCAGCATACTACCAACTGGATAAGCCGCTTCCCACTACGTATTTGCCCGAGCCTGGTTTTGTTAGTAGAAAGGATGAAAAAAACAAGATCCTTGAATTATTGACCAAACAAGAAGACGATAGAACATGTGTGGATATAAAAGTGATTCCCATTGTAGGGATGGGGGGTGTTGGGAAGACGGCTTTGGCTCAACAAATCTACAATGATGCTAAAGTCACAAGCTATTTTGATATGAAAGCATGGGCTTGCGTTTCTAACCTCTCTTGTCATAGAACATGTCTCTGAATTGACTTGCTTAAATCATGGGTTTACAAGCTCCCTGATCAAGCTAGAGGAGTTATATATACATTATTGTGAAAATTTAACTTACTTATGGCAAGACAGAGATGTAATCCAAAATCTCACTTGTCTGAAGAGCTTATCCATCATCGCGTGTTATGAATTCATGTATTTTGTGGCTGAAGAAGGAGATATAGAGCTACCTAGCAACCTCGAGACCATCAGCCTGTGTGCTTGCATCAAATTAGAGAAGCTCCCAAACAAGATGCACAACCTTTACTCTCTTAGAAACTTGTTGGTCGAAAACTGTTTAAATCTCGTGTCCTTCCCCGAAATAGGTATACCGACATCTATGATATCATTACAAATCGAGGGTTGCAATAGGTTGCAATATTTACCCAGAGGATTAAATGTTGACTCGGATGAACTAAGCACCATCAATACCCAGGGGGACAAGATGTATTGTCTGCAACGTTTAGAGATCTGGAGTTGTGCTTCATTGCCAGCCACTCTGTTCAGCGGAGGCATATTTTTACCTATAACCCTCAAGAGTCTCAAAATTTACGGTTGCAAGAACGTGGAGTCGCTCGTGCAAATAAATCTAGACTGTCTTCAGTCGCTTCAAGAGATTCGGATTGATAGTTGCGATAAGTTGAGAAGCTTACCCCGGGGCCTAAACACACTCTCCGGCCTCAATTCCTTGCATTTGGGCGACTGTGCTGCTCTAGAGCTGGAGTGCTTCCCTCCTCTTCCTCCCGGCATCTCGACGTTTTGGCTTTGGAAGTGTCCAAAGATAAAATCGTTACCTAATCAGTTGCATCGACTCACGAGTCTCCATGAGCTGACAATTGATGAGTGTGAGAGTATTACGCGCTTCCCCGATGGAGGATTGTCGCCCCAGCTACACGTTCTTGATGTGATTGGATGCGAGAATATGAAGCAGCCGGTGAGGGAGTGGCTCACCCCTCTCACCTCCCTTCGGATTCTATGGATCGACGGCAACGTGGGAGGAGTGGGAGAAGAGGAGGATCTTGTGCTTCCGCTCCCTTCCTCTCTGCTCCATCTCTATATCTCAAATATGGGGAAAGTGGAAAGACTGTCCAACAGTCTCCCTCCCTCTCTCAAGCACTTAGACTCTCGGAATTGCCCGAAGCTGAGGGAGTTGCCCCAAGATGGCCTCCCTCCCTCCCTAGAAATACTCCGGATCATGAATGGTCCGATTCTGGAGAAGCGATGCAGGAAAGGGACCGGCAGCTATTGGCCCCTCATCCGCGAAATCCCAAAAGTTATATTGGGTGATTACTCCAACTTAATTACTTGAAAGAAGGGATTCAGACTTTGAATATTCAACATGGAAGAGATTAGGGTATTTTTAATATCTGAGGCCTTGGCTCTTTTTGAAGAAGGAAATTCCATAGTGTCGATCACCTCCGCTTTCGCCGTTGTCGTCTCTGCACCTCGATCGCCTCCCTAGGCTCCGCCTCTCCACTCCGTCCTCATCCTCACTTCAGATCACCCCAAGTCTCCATCTCCCGAAGATTCCTATGCCTTGGACATACTATTTCCATTCAAAAATCAAGGTATCGATCGATCTCTGCCATTTGCTACTCCTCTACTCGTAGTCACTTTGTCTTAACGGACCTGTCGCATTTGGATTTGGATTTCTCGGCTTATTTTTGTGCATTCCATTCTGGCAGTTTTCTGTACTCATCCAGCAATTCTTTTGGTCATCTGCTGTGCTCTGCCCATTCGCCAAGAGTCTCTAACTCTTGCTCGCCTTGCAGATTACATTGGAATTCCCCCTTTGATGAAGTTTGTCAGTACGGCACAGGGACCCATGGAAAGGTCTCTGTTAAGTCTAGGAGTTAGAAGGAGGAGGAGAAGCTGCTTTGGAATCAAAGATGCATAGCCATGAACTCTGGAGACGTTGGTTGCCAAAGTTAAAGGGTGAGTAGATTTGTTTTTGCTGTTTCTTTTGACTGGCTGTTTGAAAGATACAGGTAATGGTAATGGGGTATGATCATAATCTAGGAAGAATCTCTTCTGAAGGATTAGCGTATTGTCGGCATTCTACTTGTTCATTTTTAGCGTTGAATCTAAGCACACGTCAATGGTTTAAAATTTATTGTCTGTTATGTTGTTTGTTATCGTTCCCCAGTTATCTCATTGATGTGATTGTGTCCACATTCTGTTTTGTGTGTTTGTGTGTGTAAGGGATCAGTTCTAGGCAAGGGAAGTGTTAAGTTATACGTTACATATGCATTGCTTGGCACGTTTCTTAACAGCTTAAGTCTTTAAAAACTGCATTTGTGTGACATGCAGCAATTGAATCAAATAGCATGACCGATCAGCCCACCCTATGTTCTTGTTTGGTTCTTTCTTTTAGTAATTGTGGATTGTCTGGAAGACTTCCAGACAAGGATTATGAGGCTCTCATAAATCATCAAATTGCATCAAGATTTAAAGCTTGGATTGTTAAAAGCCGCTCATTTGCCAGAAAACTTTGGCTTATCAAATCTATTGTTCATAGTTTGGTTAGCTATTAGTGTCAACTCTTTTTGTTGCCCAAGAAAGTTTTTGAAATGATTGAGCGTAAGCGTAGAGCTTTTCCTTTGGAAGGGAGATCCTGATGCTAAAGAGGGAGCAAAAGTTAGATGGACTGTCTATCCTCTTAAGTAGTTTGGAGGCCTTAGCATTCGAAGACTGGATTTATGAAATCTTGCTTGTATTTTAAAGTGTTTGTAGAGAATTTTGTAGAGGTGTGGTCTCTATGTTTTGCCTGGCTTTATAGCTATCATCTTGACTATAAACCAGATGCTACTTATACTTGGAAGAATTTATTAAAAGTTGGGAATATTGCATTAGATATATAGTGGGTGTTGGAGATAATATTTCTCTTGGTATGATTTGTGGCACCATGCTGGGATCTTGCCAAAATCATTTCTCAAGGAAAATAACTTATGACTCATCTTCCTTTGCAGGCCAAAGTATCTGCTGTAATTCGTTATTCTCATTGGAAATGGCCCGCAGCTAGGTCTAGAGGGTTGGTCTCTATCCAAGGATGTGGTGAGATTCTAAAGGAGCAATGCGCAGAACAGACCGGTTGTGATTGGCACCTCATTGGCGAAATCCCACTAAGTTCATATAATTTTAGCAGATGGGTGAGTAAACTGAAGCTTTTGAGCATAACTACACTAGGGGGGTGCCAAGAATAACCCACCCTTCTTCTTTCAACAGCGTCTCCTTCCCCCCATGTTGTCTTGTCCGCACCTCCATCGCCACCTAATGCTGCTTTGCCTCTCCACTCTGTCGTCCTATTCCCTCTTTTTTTGTCACACCGCTGCTCCTTCAGCTCTCATGCGCCGCCATCACCCCCTCCGTGTTTCCCACTAGAGCCTTCCCTCTTGTCGACAAGGACAAGGTACAGAGAAGGGTTACATAATTTCTTGGAAGTACAATCTGGTAAAGTGTCTCAATACTGTAACTCAATCAGTCCATTTAAACCATGTCAGTAATAGGGTTACGAAATAGGGCAAGTCTGCTTTGAAATAGGGTAATTAAGGTGAATTGTTTTTTTCTTTCCAGTAATTATGAAGTTATTGCACTAGGAAGTGATTGCTTTGTGGATTCAAGATGAGTGGAAATCTCTTCTCTTGACAGGTTAGAAATAATAATTGTGGTTAGTGGAGTCGAGATGAATGTTGGAGTATCTGGACTATGAATTCGGTTCTTAGATGGATTCAATGTGGTTAACGTTAGATGATTCATCATGTTGTGAAGATAATGTCTTGGAAAAAACTCGAAAATCAGCTGCATTTCATTTTTTAAGTCGGCAATTAAGTGAAGTTGTGAGCAGATGGTTTTGTTTACTTGTAAAATTGAACAAACAGAAGCAAGAGCCCTTTAAGTACTCAGAATGCTGTCGAATGGAAATTCTGTGTCAATTGTGGTTAAGAGTACATTACTATCGTCAATACATGGGAGTCATATTTGTGATCCGGCTGGAATCGATGGGGGATTTCGCTCTTGCAAAGCAGGGGTTCGTCGTGATACTATTTAGATCTTGATGTTACAAGAAGCTGATTGATTTGAGAATTCTGACGTTGATAGGTGAGACTTCAAGAGTTGTTCAATGAAGAAGGATGTGAGGCAAAGCTACGGTTGAATAAAGATGGGAAGCCTTACATGTACATTGTAGATTTGTATCTCAAGACTCCATTTAAGGACGGTCCTGCCGCGGGAAAGGAAATATCTTCACTGGAGGCAGTGGTGGAACACGGGTTGTTCTTGGACATGGCAACCCCTGTGATTATGGGGAACGTGGAAAGACTGTCCAGCAGTCTCCCTTCCTCTCTCCGGGCCTTATGGATCTTCCATTGCCCGAAGCTTAGGGATTTACCCTAAGATGGCCTCCCTCCCTCCCTAGAACAACTCTGGATCTTCAAATGTGGAATTCTGCAGAAGTGATGCATGAAACGGTATCAGCACCTCATCCACAAAACCCCAGAAGTTGTATTATAGGTATAATGAATTTCTGAGCTGGCTCTTTGAAAAGGGTGCATATTTTAATTTTAGACCAAAAATTATATGTGTACCTAACCGGTGTGTTTTTTCTGTTTCATCAGATGGTTAGTGAGCTGAAGCTTTTGGGCATAAATAGGGTTCATCTCCTTCCCCATTGTTGTCTGCACCTCAATTACCTCTGCTTCCACTCTCCACTCCATCATCCTCACCTCCATCTCCCTCTTTTCGCGCCGCCGCTGCTTCAGCTTTCCCACAACGAGGACGGGGTACAGAGAAGTGTCTTTTACACTTACAATCTGGGTAGTGGTCTCATTACTGAACTCCATCGATCCATTTAAACCATGTTGATAGTAGGTTACATATTAGGGCAAGTCCGCTTTGAAACAGGGAGGTGAGGAAATGGCGGATTTTTTCTCGTAATTATGAAGCTATTGTGCTAGGAAGTGATTGCTTTGTGGATGTAAGATGAGTATAGTAGGACTCTTCTATCATGAAATGATGTTCTTAGATGGCTTCAATGTGGTGACTGTTAGACAATTCATCTTGTTGCAAAGAAAATGTCTTGGAAAAAAAACTCGAAAATCTGCTGCTTTCATTTTTAAGTCAGCAATTAAGTGAAGTTGTGGATGGTTTTGTTTACTTGTGAAATTGAACACACTGAAGCAAGAGCCTTTTAAGTACCCAGAAGACCGTCGAATAGAAATTCTGAGTTAATTATAGTTTAAGAGGACAACATGTTGTGAATACATGCTAGTCATATTTGTGATCCGACTGGAATTGAAGGAGGATTTCACTCCTGAAAAGCAGGGGCTCATCATGATACTATTTGGTTCTTGATGTTGCGAGAAGCTGTTCAATTTGGGATTTCTAATGTTGATAGGTGCAACTTCAAGTGTTGTTCAATGAAGGAGGGCATGAAGCAAAGCTACTGTTGAATGAAGATGGGAAGCTTTATGTGATGGATGACTCAAATTACATTGTAGACTTGTATTTCAAGACTCCAATTAAGGACGGTCCTGCAGCAAGAAAGGAGATGTCTTCGCTGGAGGGAGTGAAGGAGGAGGGGTTGTTCTTGGACATGGCAACCACTGTGATTATGGGGAACATGGAAAGACTGTCCAGTAATCCCCTTCCTCTCCGGACCTCATGGATCTTTCATTGCCCGAAGCTGAGGGAGTTACCCCAAGATGGCCTCCCTCTCTCCCTAGAAAGACTCTGGATCTTCGGATGTGGGATTATGCAGCAGCAACGCACAAAATGGTATCAGCACCTCATCCGCGAAATCCCAGAAGTTGCATTATGGGGTATAATAAATTTCCAAGCTGGCTATTTGAAAATTATATGTGCACTTAACAAGTGTGTTTTTTTTTTTCTTTTCAGCAAATTTTTAGTGAGCTGAAGCTTTTGGGCATAACTAGGGTTCGTCTCCTTCCCCCCGTTGTCTGCACTGCAGCTTAATCACCTACCTCTGCTTCTTCGGCTCTCCACACCATCATCCTCACCTTCATTTCCCTCTGTCACGTGGCCACTCCATCAGCTCTCCCATGACAAGGACAGGGTACGAAGAAGTGCCTATTACAAACTTGGAAGTACAATCTAGTAAGTGGTCTCATTACAAAATACCATCAGTCCATTTAAACCATGTCAATAGTAGGTTACATATTAGGGCAAGTCTGCTTTGAAACAGGGAGGTGTGGAAAAGGCGGATTTTTACCCATAATTATGAGATTATTGTGCTAGGAAGTGATTGTTTTGTGGATTTAAGATGAGTGTAGGAGGACTCTTTGATCATGAAATGATGTTCTTAGATGGATTCAATGTGGTGAACGTTAGTTAGACAATTCATCTAGTTGTGAAGATGATGTTTTGGCAAAAAAAAAAAAAAACTCCTAAATTCGGCCGTGTTTCATTTTTAAGCCGGCAGTTGAGTGAAGTTGTGAGCGGATGAATTTTTGTTTACTTTTTTAAATTTGAACACACGGAAGCAAGAGCCTTTTATAAGTACTCAGAATGCTGTCAAATAGAAATTCAGTGTTAATTGTAGTTTAAGAGGACGATACGTTGTCGATATATGGGAGTCATATTTGGGATCCAACTGGAATCGACGAAGGATTTCGCTCCTAAATAGCAGGGGTTCATCATGATACTATTTGGTTATTGATGTTGTGAGAACCTGATTGATTTGGGAATTCTGATGTTGATAGGTGTGACTTCAAGAGTTGTTCAATTAAGAAGGGTGTGTGAGGCAAAGCTACAGTTGAATGAAGACAGGAAGCCTTACGTAATGCATAACTCAAACTACATTGTAGAGTTGCATTTCAAGATTCCAATTAAGGACGCCTGCTGCAGGAAGAAGATATCTCCGCTGGAGGGAGTGGTGGACCGCGATTTGTTCTTAGACATGGCGACAGCTGTGATTATTTCCATTAAAACCGGTGTAGATGTGAAGGCGAAGTAACATTTTTGCCCAGCAGTCACCTTGATGAGAATTGTAATCTTCATTAGATTTCAATAGATTGTTTCTTGCATTCTTTTTGATGTGTAGTCATGTTTAATTTGTTCTAATCAACTCAAATGTCCAGATGGGTCCTCCCATGCTTTAAGTGTAAATCATTCAATTTGCGGCAGCCCTTGTAATGCTCATTATCAAGCCATTTCGAATATACTCTGCTCATCAGTTTCTGCTGTTATGATGGACAATTGCCTTCGTGGTTGTGATTTGTGAGTACACTCCTGTAGACTCTTGGGTATCCTTCGTTTACTATTTAATGTTGCTAGGGAGACTATGGAAGTGATTCAACTGAAGGGAGACGAAAACCAGAGGTTTCTGGTGTGAAGCAATTTGGCCTTCAATTTTAAAACATCATTGCATTCATGCATGATACATGTCAATATTCTTTCGTTTGCGTTTCTTTCGAGGAAATAGATATTCACAAATACTGGCTATTGGTATAGAAATGGAGAGAGTGCGACTAAAAGATGGACCTGCTAATTGAGGATGTTGAGATTTCTAGTTTTATTTTCAGGATTCAGCAATATGTCATGGATTCATCCTTGATATGGACTATCAGTTTTCTATGATTTATCACCTTAATCTGTGACTAATATTTACCAGCATCAGAATCTCTCCACGAATATCAAATCTTTCTGTGAAATTATCTAGAGATGATGGAATGAGCCTGGCTAAACACAAGGACTATCTCCCCCAAGATACGACTCATGATGCAATGCTTTGCCTAGGGCGTTGATAGCTCTGTTTGCAGGCTGAAAACTAAAAGAAAAGCGAAGAAATGCGCAATCAAGATGTTTCGCAAAACGCCAGTTTCGTTTGATCCTGGAATTGTTGCAATCTTCGAAAGCCTCAGTGAAAGGAGGAGTGAAAGCACTGGCCTCTTCTAGACATGTAATATGTGTAGTGTAGTGTCAAACCATACAATAGACATGTTTCTATAACAATTTTACACAAGAATGTCACTTCAACAAATAAAGAACAAAGTGCAACATAAGCCATTGCACGAACGGAAATTGAGTATAATCTATACGTCTTTAGTGCAAGTCCACATGAAGCCTCGGTCTCGTGATGCCCTCTTACTAGTTCCATAGAACCAAAGCCATAGATGGTGTGAAGATGGTCATCCACAGCGACTTCCGAGGTAGGAACATGTGCGCTGATGAGAAACAAGATACTAGGCATTAGGTTTGGTAAAAAATTTCACTAGATTGTAATTCATAAATGCCCTGTTTAATGTTCTTAAAGGAAGTTGATGACTTGGATTGTCTTCATTCAACACCAAATGCACTGTCAAAGGCTGTTGTAGGAGGTGTGACTATGTAAATGTGACTGTTAATAGCTGCCATTTCAGATTGAATTACATGAAGTTCTCTTTTTTGACTAGATCGAAACCTTAGGAAGCATATAACCTGTTCTTTGGAAAACTTGTTTTGGCCACTGGAAAAAGATAAGATCAAGAGAGAGATGTTTTCAGAATCTCACCTTAACTTCCGCTGTCTGATCTTATGGTAGATGAGCTGGAAACTTTTATTCTGAGCTTTTCACAGTCGTTACCGATTGTGCCTTCAGAGAATCCAACGCTAGACATGCTAAAAGGAAGGTACGCAGGAGTGGAATAACTGGGAATTAGTATGAATTGCAATCTCGAGTCTTTGAGTTTATATCTTACAATCACTGAAGCATGGGAAGATGCCAACATTCACGAGAATAGTGTAACCGGCATCGCACTGGCAAGTGTGCTCATAAGTTGCAGACTTCGTGCATGTCCTTCCTCCACGATATATCCAGTAGCAAGCTGCCCAGAAATTCCTTCAACAAGACTTATGTACCAAAAGGATGAAGGAGGTGAAGATGATTTACAATCGAAGACGGATGTGTTGTATGGAACGGATGGGACTGTGGGAGGCTCGGGCATGCAGGAGTGCTCAACAGAACCTGCACGAAAAGAAAATTTGCAAATTAAGCCTATGTCCACAAAAGCAAAACACAATTCATATGAACCTCAACCATATGGTTATGAAAGTCAAATGTTTATGTGAGGTAATGTGCAGAGTCTGCAGCTGAATCTCTCGAGCTTCATGTTCTAGGATTAGTTTTTCGTTTATTTTCTCAGAGTCGCATCATCCATGTATTTCGCCATTTAATTGGAGCAAAAAATTAACAAGTTACACTCTTTTTTCCCATTCTACTGCAGAGAACTAGTCAAATGATTTCTTACTTAAGGCAAAGTGTTTGCTTTATTTACTGTTACAATTCCTGCAACCTTGTAAACACTGAGATGGAACTTGAGGTCGTCTTTATTGTCGAGGCACATCTGTTTCCAACCCGCTTCGCACTGGCATTTGAAGCCAAATAGAACTTGAGGTCATCTTCATTGTCAAGGCGCATTTGCTTCCAACCTGCTTTGCACTGGCATTTCAAGCCAAATAGAGCACTGGCATTCACGACACACGACTCCTTTCCACTTTGCACTTTGCCGCATAGCTCCTCCGCGACATCAATTCAAACCAAGCAAGAAAATCTGTCCGCCATATGTTGTAATTATTCGTGAATGCGATGCAGATTGACCAACATCAATTCAAAACTATGCAGGTTGTTGAGGTGGTAAATTTTCAAAAAACTCTTCTAAAAGTGCCTGTTTTTTCTTTCCTTTGAATTCTTGTTTGCAGGTATATTTCTTAATTCCTATTCACTTAACTCTCTCAGTGGCGGGAGGGGTGGACCGGAGCTCAAGCTCGGCCTTCACCAGCTAGGCGCTGAAGAACTCGTACTAGAGATGTGGTAGTTGGGGCTTAGTTGAATGCAATGAGCTGCTCGAGCTCTAGCTTTGTATAATAATAGCTGCGTAAAGTTACTGGTTCACGCTGGCATTCAACGACAAGATCGGAGGGTTCGCGGTACAATTGATGATGGGCAACGGACCTTGCCAGACAATTGAATCGGGTTCATAATCATGTACTCATTCACCACCTTCTTCACAAACTTCATCCCTAATGCCACCACATTTGTGGTCCCCGCTGAGATCTTCCCACTGCAGCTCAGGTCGACGTGTCTTGGCATATATGCCGCAGCTGACAAGGCTGGGTCCTTGGTGGATGCATTCCGTTTTGTGCATGCAGTGGACAGGATCAGTGTCAAGAAGACCTTAATCACACTCGGCGTGACCAATTTCTTTGGGATAGTCTTCATCTTCTTGGTGCCAAAGCCAAGGGGCCATTCCCTCGAGGAAATCTCTGGAGAGCATGAGGAAGATACTGCAGCTGAGTCGAGGACTGTCCCCGTTTAAACAGGCCTCAAAGTCTCCACATATGAGCTTTCTAGCAGATTTTGTCTATGTAAACTAGCTCTGGTACAGTTTTAGACCGTATTAGCTCTGAAAGCTGCCTTTTTTGGCCTCTGATCATGTTGACCTTTGTCAAATAGATTCATGCCACCATCGTTGCAGCTTGAACCATGGTCATTGAAGTAGAGGCAGATGTATCTCTGTGGTCATGTAATCTCATTTTGACTAGTTAATCTAAGTTCTTAGCCCAGTAATAATTTCACATAACTTCCTATTCCTGCTTGCAATTTCCTTCTTGTTCTGCACTGATAGTTAGATCTTCTATCATCGATCATAGAGAGAGAAATCCCTTTCATCTTGAGTTTCCTTACTTATTGCCCGTCAAATTCATGAAACTTTCAGCCGGATAGTTTCAATTCATTCAGAAGAATATCAATGTATAAGTATCCACTTCACAGAAATAGAAATTGATGATGATTGCGATGAAAGACCATTCCTCAAATCTTGACTAATTCGAAGTGGAGCTTCAAATTTGCACACAAGAACGAGTTCTGCTCGAATGAAAATTTTGGAAGATCTAGCTTTGAACGCAAAGTATGCATGCACGGTTCCTTTGAGACGACCATCATCGTCTGGGGCTGGGCCTCAAGAAGCATCTTGCTTTCCAAATGCAATGAAAGACACCTTGAAGAATCCATCTCTCGTACAAGAAATGAATAGCATATTGTGAACCAACTCTTAGTACTTAAAAATGCGACATCATTCCCATCAAATGTATAAAGGCATAAAGACAAGCTTACAGCAATGTGAAGTCCCCAGTTAGGGACATGAAAGGGGAAATAAGGATTAAGGGGAAATGTTGGGGACTATCGAAGAACATTAACATCAATATTTATGGAAAGCAGGCGTGATAAACATGTTTAATTTGCATGAATGGTCAGCACACAATTTCAACAATTCAAATCTACTCCTATAAACCCCCCACCCCAAAAAAAAAAAAAGAAAAAAAGAAAAAAGAAAGAAAAGCCTTGTTGGGTTTACTGTTAGAGCCAAACCAGCAGAGGCAAGTTCTTACCATATCATGAAAATGTTAAGCAGAAACCAGAAGCAACTTATAAAGCAAGTTAGGACGCATCACTAAACCAGTAGACATGCAGTCTATAAATGCATTTGAAATGGAGTGAAGCAATATATGATCCCAACTCAAAATCACCACTTATTTAGTATGTACCATCAGACCTAGAGAGACAAACATAGATAACAATCAACAAAACATATGCAATCATTTCACCTCCCCACCGCGAGTCTTCCAGGCAACACTGCGAACTTTACTGGACTGAATAGTCTCTGTTTCTATAAGAAGACATTGAGAGCCCGATGATGAATTCATCCGTCTCCTGCAGATTACCACGAAAGCATTACTCAGAGAAGTCCATATCTAGCTTACCGACGATAACAGAGTCAAATTACTAACTTAAAGATACCATAAAAACAGACAGAGAAGAAGAATTCCGGCCCCCTTTTGTGCAATGTTCTTAAAAGTCACTAATCTTACCGTTAAATTCACCAACGAGCGCATCTGGCGAGTGCACAAACAGTTCATAGATCACAGCAGCGAGAAAAGCCAGACATCGGAACTTACCGTCAGCGGCCAAAAACAAAAAAGCCTTTGCTGGAGCAACGCCGGTGCGAGACAAATCCCAAATTTAGGCCGAGGGAGAAGAACCCACCTCGCCAGCTTGGGTCCATCTTACGGCGCAGGGCATTAGGGGGGAAAAGGAAATTCCGTTCTTTCGAGAACTGCAGAGGCACGAATAGACCGAGGAGCATCGAAGAAGAGAGAATGCGGAAGCCGGGGTCTTTCCCAAGAAATCGCACGCTCCGTGACTGAAATCGGAGCGGCCCACTCGGGCTTGGGAAGAGCGCCTCGCTGCCATCGGCGGGATGTTCCCACGACGAGCCCGCACCGTGTCGCCGCGTTGCTTCGACAAGCAGCGATCGCTGTCTCTTGGAAGAACAGCACCAATTTGAGCGACGCTAACCTCGTGAGAACGCGAGCGAAGCTCGGCGGATGAAGGACTTGAAGCTCGCGAAGAAGGGCTTGAAAGCTTGCGGACGACGGAACCGGGGAGAGAAGAAGAGAGGGCGGCGAATGAAGCTCGTGAGGAGCGGCGGAGGACCGGAGCGGCGCGGCGGAGGATCGGGCGAGAGCGATCTGCTTGAGCGGCGGGAGAGAAGAAAGACAACGGGAAAATTTGAAAATGCTAATTCAATTTGGGGATTTTCTTTAAATTTTTTACCTAATAGCAAATTTCGAACCAAAATAACTCTGTTCTAGTCCTCGGAAAATATTTACCTGCGAACGTTCGGCCGGCCGACGAGTTCACTGAGCTTTTTATTTAGAACCCGCTTTAGACTTTAATTTAGAATTTTACTTGAATCAATATTGAATGTTCCGACGGCAGGCAAAACTAATTTTACAAAATTATAAGTTTCGCTTATCATTTTTTGTCTATCTAGTATTAACTTACTCGACATGAAATTTGTAACATATTTAAACATTTTGCAAAGGATCTTTTCTCCAATAATGAAACAAATTCCAAAAAACAAAATGTAAATATTGAGGTGTATACTTCAATCGATCATGTACAATCACATATGTCAAATTCTAAGTGTTTCGAAAGCGAAGGCAATTATTAGGTTCATGTGTATGTTTATTTTACTCAATAAAAAAAAATTATTTCCTAAATAATTGGTCCTACATATTCGATGAAAATCAATACAATAAATTTTTTATTAATTGATTAATAAGCACCCCCAAATTTAATTCCTTTTAAAAGTCAAGTCGCCGTTATTTTGATTGAAAAAAGCCGTGGTTATATTAAACCTTTTCATATCCATTCAAACGGTGCATCACATGACCAGCAGTAGCATTATGTCACTTTTGGAAAAAACAAAAGGAAAAGTAGACATAATTGTTCTCTAAATAGCCGTAGTGGACTCTGTAAAATAATGGACCGACATGGGAGACCTGAATCTTTTAATTTTGTTAATGTAATTATAAACTTTTGTATTTTTTTTTCATGTAGTCATTTCGGACAATTTTTGTCTAAAATTGTTGACATGGTGGTCCGATCATTGTCGGCCGTCCTTAGTGACGTTAGCCGGTGCTCTCCAACTTTAGAGATTACTAAGCTAGATAATGTTAACAATAATCAACTAGACTCATATATTGAGTTATATAACAAATTGCAACCGGACCACTAAACAAATTGTCATATATAACATTAAAGAGAAGTTTGAAACATCGCATAATTATTCAATTTAATAAATCAGTTTTACTATATCTTTTCTTTTTTGCTAGAAAGTAATGTCATTCACTGATCATCGAAGAGCCGTATGGGAAGACACAATTTGTTGGCGAAACGGGAGGACCAGGCTATACTAAATATTGGCCTTTCCTGGAGTAAAGGAGAGCATCAAAGGCTAACTTGCACTCACTTTCGTTGATGATGTTTAGGAGATCCACTCGGTTCGCGAGGTTGCAGGTGAGAAGGATAAGAAAAAGGAAAGATCTAAGTTCTCCTCTCTCCAAGAGCCTTGATTGGATTTTCCCAAGCTGCTTCCTCCATCGACAACAGGCATTTCACGACGTTCGAGCTTGTTACTGGTTATTACAGCACAAGTGAAAGTCAAGCCTTTCTTTCTCCCTTTGGCTCCATAGACACGGTTTTGTTGATCACACGCTTTGATTCGGGGTAGCAAGCGCAACTTTACAACATCTAGAAGAAAGAATTTGTGCCCCTTGTCTGCCATCAGTGGAAGGAAATGAAAAGAAGAGAATAGAGGTGAAGCGCGGGTGAAGCGCGCAGACTCGGTGGAGAAGGAGACGGTGAGGAAGGGGGACCCGCAATTTGGAATAACTTCGTCCTTATTAACGTAGTCAAAGTTGTGATTCTCGTAGGGCTTCCTGGGCTCTGCCTTTGAGGCTTTGAGCTAATATGCCATGGAGACCTAGTTCTGCATTAGAATTGGGCAAGGGATCTTTGCATCTACACGCCAAAGGCAGCCCACCAGATGAAAAGCCAAAGGTTCTATCCGCCTTTGCTTGGAGAGGAAGCAAGTAACGATGCTGGACATCTTTAGTGAAACACATACTATACTTTACCTCTGGTAAAATCAACGAATGTCCATTGCTAATGTTGCAAGGAAGATAACAGATGCTGTCCTAAACTTTCGTTCGCCTAATTCTGGGAGCTTCTGTTTCAATGGTGGAGGATCTTCCTTATAGAGAAGCTCGAACAAGCATATCATGTGATGATGAAAATAGTCATGAGGCGAGCAAATAACACCATATGCATTCAACCAACCAACTTAAAAATCATGCCAAATGACGAGCAAAATCTAATCATCCAATATTATGTAATCATAGACTAATACTAATCTGCTTAAAAAAACCTAAAGCTATGATTAGCAATCAACTACAAAAATTTTGCAGATTTCAATGTATTGAGTTCTCATGTTAGTTGAAATTAATGCTTGGAATTTGATTTTTGAAAGTTAATAGGCTTAACATGTGACCTAAGATGCTCGCTAGTGATCCATTTAAAAAATTTACTATGATCCTCTATCATAATATACTGGACACGAGCAATTTTTAGTGAATTTAGCATTCATATTAAATTGAATCTGGGTCATCAAATCTAGTAAGACCTATGTGATGCGATATTTTGCATTCGATCAATCAATTTACACAGATTGTTGCCTCAACGTCCATTTTTCGGTGTAATTGGATTAAAGAAATGCCCACTAAGACAAAAGCCATCTCGAATATAACTGGAGTACTTAATGCTTAAAAAGTCTTCTATTCACGCACATTATTTGATGTTGGTGTCCTGGACATAAGAACTTTTGTTTCCTCTCTCTACCAAGTAAACTTTTTTCCAAACCATCCAGGCACTCTTGTTTAATCCTCTGCCGCTCCCAAATCAAGCCATGCCCATCACGGAGCTCTTTCTTGGTGCCCTTCTTCCGGTGCTGTTCGAGAGGTTGACCTCTCGCGAGCTGCTCAACTTTGCTCGCCGTGAGGGGATCGATAAGCTGCTGAAGAAATGGAGGAAGATGCTAATCAGCATCAATCAAGTGTTGGATGATGCAGAGGACAGGCAACTGACCGGCAATGTTGGGGTGAAGTTGTGGCTTGAAGATCTCAGGAACTTGGCCTACGACATTGAAGATTTGCTTGATGAGTTCACCACAAAAGCCGCAGAAAATAAGTCCCAGGTAAAACCCTGTACTAGCAAGGCGTGTTTCCTTCTTCCGAGTTGTGGCTTCATATTAAACCCATGTGCATTTATGTGCGATTGCAAAATGAGATCCAAGATTAAAGCGATGGATGGCAAGTTAAAGGATTTAATCACTCATAAGGATGCTCTAAACCTGAAAGAGAATAACGAGAATCAATCAACATACCATCGACTGGATAAGCGGCTTCCCACCACATACTTGCCCGAGCCTGGTTTTGTTGGTAGGGAGGATCAAAAAAGGGAGATCCTTGAATTACTGACCGGAGAAGAGGACGATAGAACATACGTGGCTCTAAAAGTGATTCCCATTGTAGGAATGGCAGGCATTGGGAAGACTGCTTTGGTTCAGCAAGTCTATGATGATGCTAGAGTCACCAGCTATTTCGATGTGAAAGCATGGGCTTCCGTTTCTGATGATTTCGATGTACTTGCAATCACAAAGAGTATCCTGGGGACAACCAATGGCCATTTGTCCATTGAAGGTAAGGACCTGAATTGGCTTCAAGATAAGCTCAAGGAAAACCTTTTGGGGAAGAAGTTTCTTATCGTTTTAGATGATGTTTGGAACAAGAATTATGGAAACTGGACTACCCTATTGAAGCCTTTTCAATGGGGGGAGAAGGGAAGCAAGATCATCCTCACCACTCGTAACAGCGGCGTTGCTTCATTGGCCGGTGCTCCACCGTATCATCTCAAAGAGTTGTCACAAGACGCCTGTATGACTTTGTTCACATTTCATGCTCTCGGAGTAAGAAATTTTGATCATCATCTAGATCTTGAAGTATTAGGCCGGAAAATAGCAGAAAAATGCAAAGGGTTGCCATTAGCTGTGAAGACATTGGCTGGGCTGCTACGCAATAAAGTCAATCCCCAAGAATGGGAAGCTATATTGAATAGCAAAATTTGGGACCTACCAAAAGAAAGAAATGAGATCCTTCCAGCTTTGAAACTTAGCTATCTCCATCTCCCTTCCAACTTGAGAAGATGTTTTGCTTACTGTGCTATATTTCCCAAGGACTATGAAATCGAACGAGATGACTTGATTCATTGGTGGATTGCAGAGGGCTTGTTGGAGGGAGAAAAAGGAAAGAACCGCTGGAAAGCAGGTTTAAATTATTTCGATGAGTTAGTATCTAGATCGTTACTTCAAAAGTCGAGTACCAATGGATCACGATTCTTGATGCATGATCTTGTAAATGACCTGGCAAACTAGTTGCCGATGCAACCTATTGTAGCTTGGGCGAGTTTGAGTCCGAGAGTGATCAAAATAATGCATTCTTAGCTCGTCACGCCTCGTTTATTTCCAGCAGTCGCATTATGCCAGAAAGATTCAAGATATATCATGGAATGAAGGGACTTAGGAGCTTCATATCGTTAGCGAAGCAATCTCGGTATTATGATAGGTCCTATTTGTCCAAGAAAGTGCTATATGACTTGTTATCCAGATTTAAGTTCTTGAGGGTGCTTTCATTATGTCTCTATCACATCAAAGAGCTACCGGATTGCATTGGCAAAATGAGGCACCTAAGGTACCTTAATTTCTCATATACCGATATTGAAACGCTTCCAAAGTCAATTGTTGCATTGTACAACCTAGAGTTTTTAATGCTGCGGGACTGTCAAAACCTCATAGAATTACCGAAAGGTATGGAGGAACTGACCAATCTAAAATTTCTCGACATTACCAACACTCCGAACTTAAGAGCAATGCCAATGTATATAGGTAATTTGGTGGATCTTGAGATGCTATCCAAATTTGTAGTGGGAACAGAAAATGGGTTAAGATTGAAGGAGTTAAAAAACTTGAAAAACCTCAAAGGGGAATTGTGCATCTCTGATTTGCATAAGATTCAAGAAGTTGGAGATGCTAAGGACACCGATTTACTCACCAAGGAGGGAATATGTCAGTTGACCATGCAGTGGAGTCCAAATTTTGAAATTTTCCGGAATGAAGAGCTTGAAGCAGAAGTCCTTAATTTTCTTTACCCTCACCAAAACCTTGCAAATCTCAAAATATCCTATTTTGGTGGCCTAGAATTCCCGTCATGGTTAGGAAATTCCTTATATGTTAACATAGTGCATTTACGTTTACATGGGTGTCGTAAAGCCAAAGCATTGCCATCTCTTGGGCAGCTATCTTCACTAAAAGAACTGTACATTGAAGGTCTAAATGCAATATGCAAGGTAGGGTCTGAATTTTATGGACCTAAAAGTCCTTTTCCGTCCTTAATCACTTTGGTATTCGAGGACATGCCATTGTGGAAGGATTGGTCTCATCGCATCTGTGATGAAGAAGTAGGAGTTTTATTCCCTCGTCTTATGCATCTCATCATTCGGCATTGTCCCATGTTGATAGGAAGATTGCCTAGTCCACTAAGCTCCCTCGTAAAGCTCGAAATCAACTTTTGTCCGCATATGGATACCTCGCCCTCTATCACAAGCCTTTCATCTCTCAATGAATTGGTGTTTGGAGGTTGTAATGAGAGGTTGCTGAAGAGTTCAGGAAACTTGACATCTCTAACCTCTCTAGTCATAGGATATGTTGCTGAAATGACTTGTTTAAATCATGGGTTTACAAGCTCCTTGGTCAAGCTTGAGAATTTAAAGATGGAAAGTTGTCAAGAGTTAATACACTTGTGGCAACATAGAGATGTCATCCAGAATCTCGCTTGTCTTAAGAGCTTACTTGTCAAAAGTTGTCCAAAATTCATATCTTTTATGGCTGGAGAAGGAGATATAGAGCTACCCGGCAACCTCGAGACTATTGAATTAACAAATTGTGTCAATTTAGAGAAGCTCCCGAACAAGATGCACACCCTCTCCTTTCTTAAAGACTTGAAAATCACGAATTGTCCAAAACTCGTGTCCTTCCCTAAGAGAGGTATACCAAGATCTATAATATTATTGTCTATCAAAGGCTGTATAATGTTGCAATCTTTATCCAGAGCATTACGTGTTCATCTGGATGAACCAAGCAACAGCAGTGGCAATAACCACGTTAACATTGTCTCTTGTCTACAAGACTCAAGAATTCGCGAATGCAATTCTCTGCCAGCCTCTCAATTCAGGGGGGGTAGATTTTTACCGGCAAGCCTCAAGAGACTTGACATTGAGAGTTGCAGCAAAGTGAAGTCGCTTGTAAAGATAAATCTAGATCCTTTTCAGTCGCTTCAGGAGATTCGGATTAGGGATTGCGAGACTTTAAGAAGCTTATCCAAGGGCCTACACACACTGTCCCATCTCACTTCCTTGAAATTGATGAACCGTCCTGCTTTGGAGCTAGAGTGCTTCCCTCCCCTTCCTCTCGGCATTTATAGGTTTTGGCTTTGGGGATGTCCGAAGATAAAATCGTTTCCTAATCAGTTGCATCAACTCACGTGTCTCCGAGATTTGACAATTAGAGAGTGTGAGAGTATTACGTGCTTTCCCAACGGAGGATTGCCACCCCAGCTAAAGATGCTTCAAGTATCTAGATGCGAGAATATGAAGCAGCCGGTGAGGGAGTGGCTTACCCCCCTCACCTCCCTTGAATGGCTGGAGATCGATGGTAGCGTGGGAAGAGTGGGAGAGGAGGAGGATCTTGTGCTTCCGCTCCCTTCCTCTCTGCTCCATCTCTATATCTTGGATATGGGGAAAGTGATAAGACTGTCCAGCAGTCTCCCCCCCTCTTTACGGAAGTTATGGATCGAAGATTGCCCGAAACTGAGGGAGTTGCCCCGGGATGGCCTCCCTCCCTCCCTTGGACAACTCTGGATCCAAAGATGTGCGATTCTTAAGAAGCGATGCACCAAACGGTATCGGCACCTCATCCGCGAAATCCCGCAAGTTGGATTAATAGGTATAATTATCTGATCTGGATCTTTGAAAAGGGGTTCGTATGTTAATTTTAGACCCAAAAATTATGTGTAATTAACAAGTGTGTTTTTTTCTTTTTAATTCCTGCAGATGAATGATCTGAATCTTCTGGGCGTAACTAGGGTTCGCCTCCTTCCCCCATTGTTGTCTGCACTGCACCTCAATCACCACTTACCTCTGCTTCTTCTACCTCTCCACCCCCTTGTCGTCAGTCCTCACCTCCATCTCCCCCCTTTGTCACGCCGCCGCTCCTTCAGCTCTCCCACGACAAGGACTGAGGGTACGAAGAAGTGTTTATCACAAACTCGGGATCCGGTAGGTGGTCTCATTACCGAACTCCATCGGTTGGCTTAAACACCATGTCGGTAGCGGTTACGTAGTAGGGCGAGTCTGCTTTGAAATGGGTAGGTGCAAAAAGGCAGATTTTTTCTTTTTCTTCTTGTAATTATGAAGTTTTTATGCTAGGAAGTGATTGCTCTGTGGATTCAAAGATGAGTGTTGTAGGACACTTCGATCGTGAAATGACGTTCTTAGATGGATTCTATGCGGTGAACGTTAGTTAGACAATTCATCTTGTTGTGAAGATAATGTCTTGGGAAAAAAAACTCAAGAATCAGCTGTGTGTTTCATTTTTAAGTCAGCAATTGAGTGAAGTTGTGAGCGGATGGTTTTTTTTACTTTTGTGAAATTGAACACGCAGAAGCAAAAGCCTTTTTAAGTACCCAGAATGCTTGTCGAATAGAAATTCTGCATTAATTGTATTTTAGAGGATAATACGTTGTCAATACATGAGTCATATTTGGGATCCGACTGGAATCGACAGAGGATTTTGCCCCTGAAAAGCAGGGGTTCGTCATGACACTGTTCGGTTCTTGATGTTGTGAGAAGCTAATCGATTTGGGAATTCTGATGTTGATAGGTGAGACTTCAAGAGTTGTTCCATGAAGAAGGGCATGAGGCAAAGCTGCAGTCAAATGGAGACGGGAAGCTTTATGTGACAGATAACTCAAATTACATTGTAGACTCGTATTTCAAGACTCCAATTAAGGACAGTCCCACAGCAGGAAAGTAGATATCTTCACTGGAGGGAGTGGTGGAGGATGGCTTGTTCTTGGACATGGCAACTACCGTGATTATGGGGAACGTGGAAATACTGTCCAGCAGTCTCCCTTCCTCTCTCCGGACTGTATGGATCTCCCATTGCCCAAAGCTGAGGAGTCACCCCCGGATGGCCCCCCTCCCTCCCTAGAAAGACTCTGGATCTTTGGATGTGGGATTCTGCAGAGGTGATGCATGGAACGGGATCATCCGCGAAGCCCCAGAGGTTGTATGATGGGGTATAATAAATTTCTGAGCTGGCTGTTCATATTTTAATTTTAGACCCAAAAATTGTATGTGTACTTAACAAGTGTCTTTTTCTATTTCAGCATATTTTTAGCGAGCTGAAGCTTTTGGGTGTAACTAGGCTTCATCTCCTTCCCCCTTGCTGTCTGCATCTCAATCACCTCTGCTTCTGCTTTTCATTCTGTCATCCTCACCACCATCTCTCTCTGTGTCACCTCACCCGCTCCTTCAGCTCTCCCATGACAAGGACAGGGTACAAAGAAGTGTCTATTACACTTGGAAGTACAATCTGGTAAGTGGTCTTGTTACTGAACTCCATCAGTCCATTTAAACCCTGTCTGTAGTAGGTTAGTATTAGGGCAAATCTGCTTTGAAATAGGGGTGGAAAAGGCGGATTCTTACCTTAATTATGAAGTTCTTGCGCTAGGAAGTGATTGCTTTGTGGATTTAAGATTGAGTACAGGATGACTCTTCGATCATGAAATGATGTTCTTAGATGGATTCAATGTGGCGAACATTAGACAATTCATCTTGTTGTGAAGATGATATCTTGGAAAAAACTCGAAAATCGGCTGGGTTTCATTTTTTAGTCAGCAATTAAGTGTTGTTGTGAGTAGATGGTTTTGTTTACTTGTGAAATTGAACACACGGAAGCTAGAGCTTAAGTACCCAGAATGCTGTCAAATAGAAATTCTACGTTACTTGTAGTTTAAGAGGACAATACATTGTCAATACATGGTAGTCATATTTGTGATCTGACTGAAATTGATGGAGGATTTCGCTCCTAAAAAGCAGGGGTTTGTCATGATACTATTCAGTTCTTGATGTTGTGTGAAGCTGATCGATTTGGGAATTCTGATGTTAGGTGCGACTTCAAGAGTTGTTCAATGAAGAAGGGCATGAGGACAGCTACGGTTGAATGAAGATGGGAAGCCTTACATGACGGATAACTCAAACCTCATTATGGACTTGTATTTCGAGACTCCAATTAAGGACAGTCTCGGTGCCGGAAAGGAGATATCTTCACTGAAGGGAGTGGTGGAGCATGGTGAAAAACCTGCGTAGAAGTGAAGACAAAGCAACGTTTTTGTCCAGCAGTCATGTCGGCGAGAATTGTAATCTTCATAAGATTCAACGTTCTTGGGTCCTCCCATGCTTTAAGTGTAAATCACTCAATTTGCGGCAGCCCTTGTAACGCTTATTATTGAGCCATTTCGAATGTACTCTGCTGATCACTTTCTGGTGTTATAATGGACAATTGCATTCATGGTTATAAGTCGTGAGTACACTCCTGTTGACTGTCGCATATCCTCCGTTTATTAGTCAATGTTGCTAATAAGACTATGGAAATGATTCAACTGAAGGGAGACGAAAACCAGAGGCTCTGGTGTGAAAAGATTTGGCCTTCAATTTTGAACAATTGCAATCATGCATGATACATGTCATACTTTTTTGTTTAAGTTTTTTTTTTCTTTTCTTTTCTTTTATTGAAGAAACTGAAATTCACAAATACTGGCTACTGTTGAGGATATTAAGAATTCTAGTTTAATCTTATGGATTCAGCAAAGTACCATGGATTCGTCTTCTTTCGATTCCATTCTATCTGTTTGCTATTATATGGACCATAAGTTTTCTGCCATTTATAACCTTAATCTGATAAAAATCTCTTTTCAAAGATCAAATCTTTCTGTGAAATTATCCAGAGATGATGCAATGAGCCTGGCTAAACACAAGGAGTGTCTACCCCAAGACGACTCATGATTTTGAAAAACAGTGCTCTGCCTAGGGCGTCAATGGCTCTGTTTGCTGGGCTGAAAGCTAAAAGAAAAGCGAAGAAACTCGTGATCAAGATGTTTCGCAAAACGCCAGTTTCGTTTGATACTAGAATGGCTGCAATCTTTGGAAGCCTCAGTGAGCGGAGTGAAAGCACTGGTCTCCTGTATACATGTAATATGGTGTAGTGAAGTGTCAACCTTGCAATAGACATGTTTCTATAACAATTCTACACAAGAATGTCACTTCAACAAACAAAGAGCAAAGTGCAATGTGAGCCATTGCAGGAATTGAAGCGAGTGTATCTATACGTCTTTAGTACGAGTCCACATGATGCCTGGGTCTCGTGATGATGCACCCTTCTAGTTCCATAGAACGAAAGCCGTAGATGCTGTGAAGATGGTCATCCACAGCAACTTCCCCAGTTCATGTGCGCCAATAAGAACTTAGGCATCAGGTTTTGTAAAAATCTCACTAGATTGTAGTTCATGAATGCCTTGTTTAACGTTCTTAAAGGAAGTTGAGGACTTGGATTGTCTTCATTCAACACCATATGCATTGTCGAAGGCTGTTTATTGCTGTAAGAGGTGGAACTATGTTAATAGCTACCATTTCAGATTAAACTAGATGGTCATTATTAAGTACTGATTATGGAAGAAAATTTTCTTTTTTGACTTGATTGAAACCTTAAAAAGCAAGTAACCTGTTCTTAGGAAAACTTGTTTTGGCCATAGAGAGAAAAGATCAAGAGAGAGAGAGCTTTTTGGAATCTCACCCAAACTTCGCTGTCTGATCCTGTGGTAGACAATTTGGAAACTTTTGTTCCGAGCCTTTCACAGATGTTACTGATTGCGCCTTCAGAAAACCCAGCACGAGACATATTAAAGGAAAGCGTGCGTGAGTGGCGAAAACAGGAATCCGTATGAATTGCAATCTTGAGTCTTTGAATTTATATCTTACAAAAGATACTGACAATTTGTGTAACCGGGATTAGAGTAGCAAGTGTGCTCATAAGTTGCGGACTTAGAGCATGTTTTTTTACAATATATCCAGTAGCAAGCTACCCAGAAACCGATTAGAATCTTTCCTACAATACGACTTATTTATCGAAAGGATGAGCAAAGTGAAGATGATTTGCGATTGAAGACAGATGTTTTGTATGGAACGGATGCGAATGGGGGAGGCGTGGGCATGCAGGAGTAGTCAACAGAATCTGCACAAAGAGAAGATTTGCAACTTAATACTATGTCCACAAAAGCACCACAATTCATACGAACCTCAAGCATATGGCTCGGAAAGTTGAAAGTTTATGTGAGGTAATGCGCAGAGTCTGCAGGTGAAACTCTCAAGCTTCATATTCGAGGATTAGTTTTTCGTTTGTCTTCTAAGAGTCGTATCATCCATGTATTTCGCCATTTAACTTGAGCGAAATTGGCAAGTTACACTTTTTTCCCCTTCTACTGCAGAGAAATAATCAAATGATTTCCTGCGACCTTTTGCACACTGAGAGCGATTAGAGAAGAGTAAGCCCAAAGTTTGGAATGACACAGGGAAGGAATTTGGGGTCATCTTCATTGTCGAAGCGCATCGGCTTCCAACCCGCTTCACACTGGCATTCGAAGCCTAATGGAGCACTAGCGTTCAGGACACACAACCCCTTTCCACATTGCACTTCGTCACATAGCTCCTCTGCAACATCGATTCAAACCAAGCAAGAAAATCAGTCCATCATTTGTAATTATTCATGAATGCAATGCAGATTGATCAACGGCAAATAAAAATCAGAAGCTGTTATTGCAGACCTCGAGCACTGCGATAGGCTCTAAGAAAGAAGTGCGTGCAATATATAGCAATGAAAGGAGCCAAACCGTCAGCAGCACTAGCAGTCACCAGCAGGAGCACAACAAGACGAGCTAAAAAAGCCATCTCTTCAGGAGCAGAGAAAATGATAAGGAGGATAAGATCATTACGGAAGCTTCTTCAGATATTAGAATACATCAACGCCCGAAACGGGTTGTTGAGGTGGGAATCCTTCAAAAACTCTTCTACAATTGCCCCTTTTCACTTTACTTTGAAATGTTGGGTGGAGGTATATTGCTTATCTCCTTAATTCTGTCAGTGACGGGAGGCATGGGCCTGAGCTCAAGCTTTGCCTTCGTCAGCTAAGCACTGAAGAACTGGTATCAGAGATGTGGCAGTTGGTGTTTAGTTGAATGTAATGTGCAATTTATCTTTGCTAATTAAGCATGAACTCGAGCTCTACCTTCATATAATAATAGCTGTATAAATGTACTGGTTCACGCTGGCATTCATCGACAACATTGGAGGGTTCACAATATAGTTGATGGGCTTCTTCTTCATGTCAGTGTTCATGTTCGCTTTCGCCATCCCTTACCAGTTACCACCAACGGACCTTGCCAGACAATCGAATCAGCTTTGTGAATTGCGATAACGTACTCGTTCACCTTCTTCTTTGCAAACTTCAGCCCTAATGCCACCACATTTGTGGTCCCCGCCGAGATCTTCCCAGCGCAGCTCAGGCTAACAACTTAACGTGTCTTGGCATATTTGCCGCGGCTGGCAAGGCCTGGTCCTTGGTGGGTGCATTCGGGTTTGTGCATGCCGTGGACGGGATCGACATTAGGAAGATTTTGATCAAGCTCGCCGTGATCAATTACTTTAGGATAGCCTTCACCTTCTTAGT
The DNA here is from genome assembly GCA_017140255.1 of Eucalyptus paniculata subsp. matutina. Taxonomy (NCBI): domain Eukaryota; kingdom Viridiplantae; phylum Streptophyta; class Magnoliopsida; order Myrtales; family Myrtaceae; genus Eucalyptus; species Eucalyptus paniculata. The sequence goes on along the minus strand of CM029436.1, from coordinate 49,174,135 downwards.
GCCAGAGTTGAAGGGTTCGCTTGAGGAAATCTCTGGAGACCATGAGGAAGATAATGCAGCTGAGTTGAAGACTCCCTCGTTAAATAGGCCTCGAGGTCTAAACATATGAGCTTTCTAGCAGACTTTGTTAATGTAAGTTAGCTTTAGTACAGTTTTAGTTTGTACAAGCTCTGAAAGCTGCCTCCGATCATGTTGACCTTCGTTGAATAGATTTATGCCATCATCCTTGAAACTTGAACTATGGTCACTGAAGTGGTAGGACATGTATCTTTATGGTCATATAATATCATTTTGACAAGTTAATCTACCTTCTTAGTTCAGTATAAATTCAGATTCATCTTTAGTTTCCGTGCTTATTGCCTTTTATATTCATGAAATTTTCAGCCGGACAATTTTGATTAATACAGAAGAATAGGGATGTATATAAGTATCCATTTGACGGAGAAATAGAAATTGATGATGACTGCGATAGATGACCAGTCCTCAAATCCTGACTTATGCAAAGTGGAGCTTCAAATTGGCACACAAGCACAAGTCGTTCTTAAATGAGAATTTCGGAATTTCGAGCTTTGAACGCAAAGCACGCATGCACGGTTCCTTTGAGGAGACCATCATCGTCTAGGCCTGGAATAGTATAGTCCTGAAGAAGCATCTTGTTTTCCTCTTGCAATGAAAAACTTCTTGAAGAATCTTATCATTCGTATTAGACAAGAATAGCATAATATGAACCAACTCTTAGTACTTAAAAATGCGACATCATTCCTATTGAATGTAGAGGCGTAAAACAAGCTTACAGGAGTGTAAAGTTCCAGTTAGGGACATGAAAGGGGAAATAAGGGTCAAGAGAGCAGCAGAATCGAAGAGAGAGAAGAGCAATCAATTTCTCACTCGATTTTCTCACCACATGACTCTTCTTTATCTGAAGACAAAATTAGTTCACAACCTCGTAACTTATTAAAGCTTGAATTGAAGCAATTCATACACTCGCTGCATTAATCCCTCAGTTCAGTAACTCTATTAACTTCAAGCCTTCCCAGCTTTGCCCTTTAGTGTCATAGAGTACTATCCAAGGCTGCAGAAAAAAGCTCCTCAGGGCTATCTTTAGAAAAGTAGATTGAAGTTCCAAGAAACAAGTCCATCTCAAAGCAAGTAATAAGCGAATCACTTGGTCAACGGAAGTTACATGTTGGTCATATGGCAAGGGCTTCAGCTAATGTGCCATGCTCATCCTGCAGATATACTCTCCAACCCCTGAAATCCAAAGCTTAAATCAACTTCATAACCAAATGGAAGAAGGCAAGAAGGGCTTTTTGTCCCAAAGGTAGACAATTTTAGACAAATGCAGCTTTCAAACAATGCAGATCACATGCCATCATCAGTTCTTGCTCAAACATGATCTATGCAAAGACTAAGATGTTGTAGGAAAATGTTGGGCACGATTGAAGAACGTTAACATCAATATCCATTGAAAGCAGGCGATAACCATGTTTATTTTCCATGAATGGTCAGTACACAAGTTCAACAATTCAAATCTGCTCCTAAAAACTCAAAAAAAAAAAAAAAAAAAAAAGGACAAGTTGATAATTAAAGTATTAAATGAACTGTTAGAGCCAAAGCAGCAGAGGCAAACTCTTACCATATCATGAAAATGTTAAGCAGAAACTGGAAGCAACTTATAAAGCAAGTCAAGACCCATCACTAAACCAGGAGACATGCAGTCTGTGCATTTGAAATGGAGAACAGCAATATATGATCCCAAATCAGAATCACCACTCATGTATCATCAGACCTAGAGAGACAAACATAGATAACAATCAACAAAACATATGCAATCATTTCACGCACCGCCCACACACACACACACAAAGCGAGTCTTCCAGCAACGCTTGCAAACTTTACTAGGCTGAATTGCCTCTGTTTCTATCAGAAGACATAGGGAGCCTACTGATGAATTCGTCCGCCTCCTGCGGATTACCACAGAAGCATCACTCAGAGAAGTCCATATCTAGCTCACCGACGATAACAGTATCAAATAACAAATTCGAGGATGCCATGAAAAACCGACAAAGAAGAAGAATTTCGACCTCCTTTTCTAAAATGTCCAGAAGCTGCGACTCAAGCTTCTGTCCTCGCAGCTCCAAAACCGTAAATTTCACCAACGAGCGCATCTGGCAAATGCATAAACAGTTCATAGATCACAGCAAGAAAAGCGAGACATTGGCGTTTACCGTCAGAGGGCAAAAACAAAAGCCTTTGCTAGCGCAACGCCGGTGCGAAACAATCCCAAATTTACCTCATGGAGAGCACTCCCCGCCAGCTTGGTCCATCTTACGACGAAGGGCATTAGGGGGGCAAAGGAAATCCCTTTCTTTCGGGAATTGCAGCGGCACGAATAGACCGAGGAGCATCGAAGAAGAGAGAATGCGGAAGCCGGGGTCTTTCTCAAGAAATCGCACGCTCCGTGACTGAAATCGGAGCGGCCCATTCGGGCTTGGGGAGAGCGCCTCACTGCCATCGGCGGGATGTTCCCACGAGGAGCCCGCACCGTGTCGCCGCGTTGCTTCGACAAGCTGCGATCGCTGTCTCTTGGACGAACTGCACCAATTCGAGCGACGCTAACCTCGTTCGAACGGGAGCGAAGCTCGGCGGATGAAGGACTTGAAGCTCGCGAAGAAGGGTTTGAAAGCTTGCGGACGACGGAACCGGGGAGAGAAGAAGAGACGGCGGCGAAGGACCGGAGCGGCGCGGCGGAGGATCGAGCGAGAGCAAAATCTGCTCGACCGGCGGGAGAGAAGAAAGAAAACGGGAAAAATTGAAAATCCTAATTCAATTCGGGGATTTTCTTTAAAATTTTTACTTAAATTTCGTGTTCGTTTCACGGAAAATTGGTATATCCAGGAGAATATTTTCCTAAAAGTCATTTCCAAAAAAAGTAAATATTGAGGAAAATGACTATATTTTCCAAATTGTTGTTCGGCTTTTAAAAGTTAAGTCGTCATTATTTTGATTGAAAAAACCTGTGGTTATATTAAACCCTTTCATATCCATTCAAGCGGTACATCACATGACCAGTAGCGGCATTAGTGTTGCTTTTGGAAAAAACAAAAGGAAAAGTAGACATAATTGTTCTCTAAATACCCGTAGTGGACTTTGTAAAATAATGGATCGACATGGGAGACGTGGATCTTTTCATTTTGTTACTGTAATTATAAACTTTTGTATTAATTTTTCATGTAGTCGTTTCGGTCAATTTTCATCTAAAATTGTTGACATGGTGATCCGATCATTGTCGGCTGTCCTTAGTGACGTTAACCGGTGCTCTCCAACTTTAGAGGTTACTAAGCTAGATAATGTTAACAATAATCAACTAGATTGATATATCGAGTTATATAACAAATTGCAAGCGGACCACTAAACAAATTGTCATATATAACATTAAAGAGAAGTTCGAAACATCACATAATTATTCAATTTAATAAATCAGTTTTACTATATCTTTTCTTTTTTGCTAGAAAGTAATGCCATTCACTGATCATCGAAGAGCCGTATGGGAAGACACAATTTGTTGGCGAAACGGGAGGACCAAGCTATACTAAATATTGGCCTTTCCTGGAGTAAAGGAGAGCATCCAAGGCTTACCTTGCACTCACTTTCGTTGATGATGTTTAGGAGATCCACTCGGTTCGCGAGGTTGCAGGTGAGAAGGATAAGAAAAAGGAAAGATCTAAGTTCTCCTCTCTCCAAGATCCTTAATTGGATTTTCCCAAGCTGCTTCCTCCATCGACAACAGGCATTTCACGACGTTCGAGCTTGTTACTGGTTATTACAGCACAAGTGAAAGTCAAGCCTTTCCTTCTCCCTTTGGCTCCATAGACACAGTTTTGATGATCACACGCTTTGATTCGGTGTAGCAAGCGCAACTTTACAACATCTAGAAGAAAGAATTTGTCCCCCTTGTCTGCCATCAGTGGAAGGAAATAAAAAGAAGAGAATAGAGGTGAAACGGCGTGCGGCGTGCAAACAAAGCAATACATGAGTAAAATCTAAATTTTCAAGATAATACCCATGATAAACTTATAATACAAAGAGATTTGAAAGTGAGAAATTGGATGTGAATGAACCCTGGATATATTAGTTGTTGGGCTTGTAGCTACAAACATCTTACTCGAAATTTTAATCATCATATTTGATTTATTGCAATGTTATATTTACGTTAAACATAGGCATAATGCAATGTAAGTTGGAAAAAATCAAGTCTGAGTCAAATGAAAAGGTTCATGGCAGAGGGTCTTGAATGACAAAACCGCAACAAGAAATTAATATCGAAAGAAAACCGATGAAACTGTGCGTTTAAGGATTCTCAACTAACACCAATGGAGGTGGACTGTGGCCTATGAATGAATCAAGACTAATGCTAGATCAATGCTCAATTCAGAAGTCCGTCCTTCTTTCATCAGTTCATTGTATCAGCAAAGGAATTATAATTTTATTCCACCTAGAATCATTCTTAATGCAAGACAACATAACTTAGGGAATGCCTATACAGCAAAAAACGATCAACATACATCCATATACAATGAGGAAACCGACGAAATTGACTGTTAATGAGCTAATTTCATAATTGGAAGGTCTCAGTTAAGAACACATTAGGCAATTAAACATTGTAGCATAGCAAAATTTCTCTACTCAATGCTAAATATAAAGGAGAATGACCTCGGCTTTTATTTCTTCCAAAATGATCTAGCTTAGGAATATCGCCAACTATGTAGCAGGCGCTTGACCGGTGAACGAAATGAAACAGTAAATGGAGAGAGATTCACGGCCAATGTAAAACCCAATCGACCCGGAACATTCAAGGTTCTCATGATAGCTTCAGAAAGTCACAATTTCCATAGCGATGGAATCAAGAATTCTCGGTTTCTACCTCGGCAAAACAGAGCATGAAGAAATATACCTTGAAAGTGTAGGTGCTGGCCCGGTCATCACTGGAGACGATGAGGATGATGATCGGACCCGGGGAAGGAGAAACGAACAATCTCCGAGGACGTCGAAGATGCTGGCCGGAAAACAGGGGCGAACGAAGCACTTCCAGTGGCCGCGATGCTGGTGGTGTTCAGCGGTGGCCTGCGGCTGCGATCACTGATAGAGAGGGCGGCAAAGATTCAGAGAGCAAAAATCGACGGAGAATTGCTACTCAATGCGAGAATTCCTTCTCTGTACTCCCTGCTCTGCTCTCCGAGATTCAAATGCTAAGAGTGTGTGTTGGTCGGCAATCGGAGACGAGTGGCGGCTACTAGTGGACTGGAGGCGGCCGAGTGTATGGAGAGGGAATCGCGACCATCTCGAGTTCGTTTCCAACGTTCAGATTGAGAGAGGACCGGGCTCGATCCAAATCTTTATGGGTTCCATCGAATTGGGCTTAATGGTTTTTATTAGAAGAGAGTTGATCACTGAGTGTTTGATTGCTTTGAAAATCTCGATTAGATTTGGTGATGGTTTTGTAGGGAATTATGCATATTAAACATTGTGTGAGTTTCTTACATTAAAAAAAAAATAAATTGTGTAAATTATTGAATGTAATTGAGGGCTGAGAAAAACTGAGAGTGTTTGAATGATTCAAGTATGGTTATAACATTTGTTGTATTGCTTGACCAATAGTAAAATTTTATGTTATTCTTTTCATTGACAAGGTCATACTGACCGAAACATGTAATATGATGTTCATATGCTTTTCTGTATTTTGATTTATTATCCTGATTTATCATTTTATTCTTATCTCAAGTTCAACCATGCTTTTCTGCATGGCCATCCTAAGTGGTGTGTCGTCGATCTATCCTAGACAAATTTCAAGTGTGATTCATAGATATTATCTAATCATGAACTCAAATAGCATTTTCTTGTCGAGAATTGGATTTATTAGATTACCAATATGGTTGAACCCAAGTTAAGAATAAAATGTTTGGTGAAAACAAGGACAAAATTGAGAGATTTAGATAACTATTGTGAATCACATTTAATCCTACCTTGTTTAAGTAAAACAATTTCAAAAAATGATAAAGACTTTGAAGGTATCACATTTGGTATTGGAACCTTGAAAGAATGGCGACATTTTAAATGATGTTTACATTATCAAGCTAGCTTTCGAAATCACTATGTAAACTACCTTAACTTCTATTTGTACTAATAAATTAATTTTTTCTTTTATAGAATAGCGTTTGATTAAAGTGAAAGTCCTATGAATTTTCTCAGGTTCTATTTCGTGTTTGAAAGAAGATAGATCTTGCCATGCACTATCCCATGTCAAGAACACGATGAATATGCTCATGTCTAAACTAAACTTATGGGGAAAAAAAATGCAGTACGGTATTCAATCAATCGCTAGTCAATGTTAGTGGGCACTCTTCATTTGTAGAGACAACTAACATAGATAATACTAAGAACAGTGGACTTCAGTGATATATCAAGGATCTGACTGACTACAAATAGGCATTTAGACAAAATGGATCATATGCAACAATTTAGAAAAGTTTCAAACATTGCATAGTTAATATATGAGCCTTAAAATACCATTTCTATTTTCCTCTTTTTTTTTTTTTGCTAGAAAAGTAATGTCATTATTTTTTGCTGGAGAAATGGGAGGACCAGGTCGCACTCAATTCTGGCCTTTCATTGATGATGTTGGGAGCTCCAGGCCCTTTTCCAAGGTTGCCGGCGAAAAGGATGACCTCTGCTTCAATTTTGACCTTGAGGACAAAACACGGTGAATTGGGAACTTTAGTTGGGAACTATAGTAGACATTCACCGATGGTTAAATCAATGGAAATGTCTCATCTCTATTTCAAAATGCTTGTACTGGACAAATGTAGTTAGGTAGTCCCACCATTCTCCTAATGAAACATAAGTCTATCTTATATAACTATGCGGCTTTGAAATTTCATTTGTATTTGACCTTGACACCAATGAACTATCTATGTTATGTTTTTTTTTCCCCACTTAGCGATCAAGTGTCCACCTCTTCAACCCATTTTAAGAGCACGATCCTGCATATTGGCCATTTTTAACAAAATGATGTCACAACAAACTGTATAAGAGGATATGACTAATTAAGTGTCAAAATTCCACCTATTCAAATGGCTGGTGGGCATATTGAAGCTATGTAGCTCCTTTCTTTCGGGGACGAAACAATAATCAATTTTTATTTGACCCATGGACAAAATAGAATAAGGCCCCGTTTGATTCGGCTTTTGGGGAACGTCTTTGCAAAAATGGGTGAAGGGAGTTTTCTGAAATGTAAATAACATTTGGTGAATTGTAATTCTAACGTGTATTGAGAAATAATTTTGGCCAAAATACTGTTTGGTAAAATTTGCATTCATAAAAGGGATTTTATTAAATTAAAAAAAACAAAAAAACATTTGTATTTTTTTTTTTTTGAAGTCTGGCCACCAATCGGCCAGATCTAGTAGCCAGACCGCCGAATTTGGCGGCCGGACCACCGGATTTGACAGCCGGAAGGCCAGGTCTGGCCCTCGAATGTCGTCCCCTAAGGTCCCGCGACCCCAAGTATCGGCTGCCTGGGTTCACGCGACCACCTAGGGTCGCACAACCTCAGGCGGCGGTCACCTGGGGTTGCCTGACCTAGGCATCTGTTGTGTGACCTCAGGCAACCGGTCGCTTGGGTCGGGTGACCCTAGGCGACCGCCGAACATAGGCGGCCGACACTTGGGTTCGGCTGTTGCTTGGGGTCGTGCGACCTCAGGCGACCGTCACCTGGGGTAGCCCAACCCTGGCGACCATCGCCTGGGGTCGCGTGACCTCAAGCGGCCGCTTGGGTCTCACAATTCAGGCCATCAGTCGCCTAAGTTGTGTGACCCAAGCGTCACCTGAAGTCCGGCGATGGTCATCGGGGTCGAGCAACCCTCAAGCGGCGATCGTCGGCACACGCGATGTCTTGGCCGGCAGTCGTCGGCCTCCGATCAGCTTTTCCGTGCAGTGGTTTTGGAAAAGATGAACAATAATTGACTTGCATTTCAAAAATGCAAGTTCCCAAAGTATCTCCAGACTTGCTTTGGACTAAGAGCTTTTAGAGTCCTTTGGAGATGCAATTATATTTTCCCAAAGTTAAGCAAAAACACGAACTAAACGCGTTGACATTTGGCCAAGGGACTTTAAAGTCCTAAAGTCTATTCCAAATGCCGAACTAAACAGGGCCTAAGGAAGCTTTCATTATGAATACAATCGTTATCACTTGGCAAGAAGGGAGAAAGAAAACGAAGCTTGAAGGTTTGTAATTTTATTCAACCTACGGGCATTTATTTTTTCACCCTAATCTTATACATAATGTAGAGAGTAAATCTAGGTACCAACCATGGTAATGAAGAGAATATAACATATATTTATTTTTGAAAATTATTTTAAAATGACACTAGTTGAGCAATCAACTACAAAAGTTTTTTTAGCTTTCAACACATTGAGTTGTCATGTTATATTGGATTATGGTTGGGACCATATGATGAATGGTCATGATCATTTCGATCTACATAAATTAAGTTTGTGTAATAATTATTCCTTTATTTGATGATGTGATGGGGGTGATGATGCCTTAATAAAGCAGAAGTTTTGGGGTTGGGTTGGCCCTCTAAGCTTTGCTTTTTCAAAAAAAAAAAATACTGGTCTACAAGAAAAGGGCAATGAAATTGAAAAAACAGCCTTTTTCTGATTCCAGCCTTTGGTGGCTTTAATCATGCCAGCACATAATCCAATTTCCAATCAACTTGCTCCCATTAAATTAAATCAAAGAAATGGAACGTCAGCATCGATCTATATTTTTCTCTAATTAAGAAGGGAATCGACTGTACAGCTCGGACACCTAACCTTAATTAAGGTCTTACCGAAACACCGAATAATTTCTTGGGAAGCTGAAAAGTTAGTAGTAGGTTGCTCCAAGTCATCACTGGCCCAAACTAAATATTAAGAAAAGACTAATCTCGATCGCCTCAATCAAAAGTGGCGGACTCATAAACAATCGAGTAATACAAATGATGACCATAAAAAATATAGAGAGAGGAGATGGATAATTTTCTGCATTTTATATCTACTTCACTTGGCCTTTTCCCTCCACCAGGGTCATGAGTCCCCATTCTTATCTCCACCGCTAATGGACAATTGGCTAGGTATCAAGTCCTAATCATCTACCTGCTCCTTGTCTGCCATTATTAGAAGGAAATAAAAACACAAATAGAAGTCAACAGCGGGTGAAGCACGCAGACTTGGTGGAGATGGGAGCAATGAAACCCCCGACTTGGATAGGTTTGTCTATTTGATCCTCCAAGGGCGTATGGAGCCATTTTAGGGGTGAATTTAACGGGCAATTTCTTTCTTGTCATTATTTAAATGGAATTTTGTTGTTCAGTATTTCCATATACTTGTTAAACAATCAATTGTGAAGATTTAAAATAATGGTTATGCATAAAAAAAATTACGTGATTATTTAGTAAATGGATATTGTAATTGTAAGGGTAAACTTTAAAAAAAAAAATTACGCTTTTAGCTTTAATACATAGATGAAATGCGAGATTTTGAGAAAAGATGTTGGTTATGCATTAAAAAAATGGGGGGTCACTCTTGTATATAGAAATTGTATTTGTCGGGGGTAATTTCGTGTAACAAAAAAAAATGAAGTAAAAAACGCTTTTAACTTATATATATATGGATATGCATGCTTTCTTTTCTAGCGAAGTAGCACATCTTACTATCACGAGTAGTTGAAAGCAAGCTGTAAAAATTATATTTGTGGTCGCGTGGGTTTAGCTTTTTTTTTTTTAATCTTTTAGAGATGTGTCTTGTGGATTTAACTTATACTAGATTTTGACCAATGGTAAAAATATTAGAAAGATCTTGTCTCTATCTTGCAAATAATCGTACAGCATGCAACCACTAGTTTGGATTAACCAGTTCCCACAAAAATAGAAAGCGAACGCTGACTTTCTAGATAATTCCACAATCATGTTGACAGGACATTAGCATCATGTTACCATCAACATTGACCTGCTTTATGGTCATGCTCCTCATTGAAAGAGGAGCATTTCTCATTCAGATGCTAGAAGGATCGCTGTTGACCATATGAGCGTTCACTCAACCCATAGAAGGTTGCACTTGGCCTCTAAGAAATGTGCACATGATGTGGACGAGAGAGTGTATCATGATAAGCATGTACTTCACCGTAAAAAAAGCGAGCAATTTATCGTGAGGAACTTGTTTTTCTGATTTCAGCCAGCCTTTGGTGACTTCAATCATGCCAAAACCTGGTCTGATTTCCGACCTACTTGTTCTTGAGAAATGAAATGCAACATCAGCATCAATCGACATTTTTTCTTTAAATGAGATTAGTGAGGACAATGGGGCTTGGACACCTAACTTTAGTTGAGGCCTTAACTAAACACCAATTAATTCTTTGGGGAAGTTGAAAAGTTTGTAGCAGGTTGCTCCAAGTCGTCACTAGCCCAAACTAAACATTAAAAAAAGATTGTTGCTGGCCACCTCAATCAAGACAGGAGTAGCGGACAATTGATTAGGTATTAAGTTAAGGCCCAAACATGATATTAAAAAAAGACTCTTGCTGGTCGCCTCTATCAAGAGAAGATCAGCGCACTTAGAAACAATCGAGTAATACAGAGAGAGAGAGAGAGAGAGAGAGATGATTCACTGTATCTTATATTTGCTTTACTTGGCCAGTCCCCACCACCAGTGCCAGCGGTGTCTTTAGTCCCGATTCTTACCTCCATCGCTAGTGGACAATTGATTAGGTATCAAGTTAAGGCCCAAACTAAATATTAAACAAAGACTCTTACCGGTTGCCTCAATCAACACGAGAGTAGCAGACTTATAAACAATCAAATATACAAATGGTGACCATAATAATATATATACAGAGAGAGATGGATTCTTATATCTACTTTACTTGGCCAGTCACCTCCACCAATGTCTTTAAGTCTCCATTCTTACCTACACCACTAATGGACAATTAATTAGGTATTAAGTCCTAATCATTTACTTGCTCCTTGTCTGCCATTGTTAGAAGCAAATAAAAAGACAAATAGAGGAAACGGCGGGTGAAGCACGCAGACTTGGTGGAGATGGGAGCAATGGAACCTACAATTTGGATGGGTTTGTCGATTTGATCCTCGAGTGAATTTTAAAAGATCCTTTTTTCTGGTCATTATCTAAAAGGAATTAAGTTATCGAATGTTTCCAGATATTTTTTTTTTTTTTTGGGGTCTAAGAATGCGTCCAAATACTTGTTAGTAGTCAATTGCGTGAATTTTTAGCTTCCAACGTGTCAAGTTCTCATATTTTGTGGAATATATGCTTCAAGTTGATTTCCTAATGGGTTTTGATATCATAATAGTCTTTAGGGTATTGTAAGAATAACAATCTATTATGAACAACAAATTCTTGAAGAAGTGGGCATCGTAATAATTTAAAATTATTTGTGATTTGATTTTTTATGGTCTATAATAAATTGTTATTTTCATGGTACATTAAAAACTATCATACAATCATTAAAACTAAATATGCTTAATAAAGTCCCTGAGATACTCGTTAATTATTCATTTGAAGAATTCACTCCAACCCTCGATCACAATATATCGGATATGTGCCATAGTTTTAATTTTATTTGTTGCGTTTTTCTGCACATTAATTGAATCACACGCAAACTCGTTCTTTCTATTCTGCTTTCATTTCTTGCAATAATACCTTATCATACAAAGATTTTGCCATAAAAAAAGTAAATACAGAAATAATATGCTCATTAGGAATTATCTTAGAAATATCTCTAGTATAAGTCCTTATTATATAGATGTTGCAAATTCAATGACTGCAAGTAAGCACAGAGTCTTCCCAATTCCACGCGATGAGATAATTATTTTTTTAAGTGTCTAGTATAAGTCCTTATTAGATAATTATTTTCTAAATTCCCTCTTTGAATCCTGTAGTCAATAGATAATTGTTTTTTAAAATCTTATAGCACCTCTCTTTCATCGATTAGGGTTCTTCCTAGGAGAAATACGAAAGTCAGTAATATAGAAATTGGACCTCATAAAAATTTGGACCAGAAACGTGTTAGTTGGGTTCACTCCTATGAGGAAGCAACGATGAGTTAAGCCAAAAAAAGCGACTTGAACCCATATAATAAGTTATATGAGGAAATAGGGTTTTTCACTATCTATATAAAGTAGCGAGAGAAAAGGAAAATGAGAGAAAAAGAGAAAGTAGAAAATCGGGGTTTTGGCAATATCTAATTTACATCAAGCTAGCATCGGAGGTCGATTCGTTGTCCAATTGAGCTGAAATTTTGTCAGCATGTTCGTGGCACAATTTTCTCGAATCTGAATGGTTTGATTTTCGTCTGGAGCTCCATACATCAGGTTTTTCGTGGATTGATCAAAACCTGCGTTTTTGGTCAAATTTATCATTGATCTCTTGTGAAGTTCATGTGTATTCCAAGAATTATGTTCTTGAGGTGTTTGCTGCTATGTACCTCTAGTATTTGCTAAATAAGAACAATTTTATTGATAGTGAAGATTTTCAGGTGGACTCCGGTCCCGTGGTTTTTTGTCTCCTCACATCGAGGTTAGGTTTACACAAGAGGGGAGATTATTTTATTCCGCTGCGTTGATTCGATATTGTTCGAATTATTACCGTTCTCCCATCAAAATGAAGAGAGTGGAATGAGCTATTAATTATAGAGTTACGAGGACATGAACGAAGATAAAGGATCTCATCCCCCATGCAAGTAACAAATATTTATTTTTAACCATTACTTAAAAATGATTTTTCATCAAAGTGTTTTTGAACACTAGTTGAGCAATCAACTACAAAATCTTGGTAAGATTTATGTAATTTCTTTGTGAGATTTAATGGTTGTTTCGCAAGGAATTGCGCACATTAAATACCATGTGAATTACCAAGCATTGTCATAACCTCTAATATATCGCTTGATTAATAATGAAATCTTATATTGCTCTCCCCATGGATTAGGTCATACTGACTAAATCAAATATATTCTCTATCCAATTTACATTTTTTGTTTTCTGGTTTATTATTGTTCAACTATTTGTTTTTGCAACAAAAATCAAGATAAATCTACCGACATGTTTATTCTTAGCTTGACTTATATGTATTCTTTTGCATTGACCGATTCCTTTGTCTAGTCTACTATTAGCCAGTCATTATAAAATTGATAGCATATTTATCCATTTTGCAAGTTTTTTCTTCAATAAAGTAATAAATTTTAAGACACGAGACGTATATATTGATGTGTGAACTCCAATTGGTCCCATGCACTTGCATGGGTCACAATCTGGTTATTTTGAAAGCGAGCGCAATTATTAGGTCTATATATATGATCACTTTCCTTAATAATGATGTATCCACTTTCAAAAATTTTGTCATATATGTTATGTGAAAAAATCAGTACAAAGCAAGTTATATATTTTTATTAATTGATTAATAAGTACCCTAAAAGTATTTTCTTTAACAAAAAAGCGGTGGTCATTTTGATTGAAAATTAGCCGTGGATATAAGTACAATTACTCATCTCTTTGGTCGGTTTGCGAGGCTGCAGGCGAGAAGAATGGGAAAAGGGGAGGATCCATGTTCTCCTCTCTCCATGGGTTTTCATTGGATTTTCTCAAGCCGAGCTTCTTCCATCAACGACGGGCATTTCCCGACGTTCCAGCTCGTCACTGGCAATTTCAAAGAGAGGCTCAACTTTAGCAGCGCAAGTGACGACTGCAAAGTTAAAGTCTTTCCTTTTCCTTTTGGCTCCACCGACAGTTTTGTTGATCGCAATTTCAGTGTGGCCAGCACGAGTTTAAAACATTTAAAAAGAAAAAAAGAACTCTTGGATCTTGATACATATGGTCACCTCAAGACCAAATCTCTTTTTCCGTTTTTCTTCCAGTGATAGTTATAAATAATTTAACTCAAGCCTTTGTGGATCTTGCAAGTAACGTTACTTGAGTTGGCTCTCAGTTGGACCGTAAGTTAAGTCATGTAATGGACATGAAGAATAAATACATTGTGTCACATTGAGTCTTAGCAAGATTATTTTGGGTAGATCTATGATCCGGGAATGGATTGGACAGCCAATCCAAGAAAATGGTGAATGATAGCCATGATGTGTTAGCTTGAAAAAGTGCGACTCTCAACAGTTTGTGACATTTCAAATCTCACATAAAATAGAAAAGAATTGAAAATGTAAGTTAAAATTCACCCCAAAAAATATCACCTAAAATCTTTTCTAGGTAGCTTGACCCGCATTGAACGCTCCAAGTAATTTTATGTTTTCATTCAGATTGAACAAATTAGTATCGCCTTGTAATATTTGACAAAGCATAATTATGATAAGAAAGTCTTATAGCTCATGCTAGTCTAGCGCATTAGAAAGTTAGTTCTAAACCCAATTGACATGCATGCCTCATAACCTTGAGATCATTGAGCAATTCAATACCTATTCCATGCTAAAGGTCTGAGCAAGGAATGATAGGAGATGGCATTTTAATTAGAAATGCAAAATCATAGTCCCAAAGTTAAGAACAAAAAAAACGTCGCATCAAAATAAAACGAAGTTAGAACATGAAAAATGTTGCGCCAAAATGAAACTAGAATTTATCAATTGCATCCTTTGGGCTCCGATCAAGTAGCTCGCGTTATTGTTTGCTAATGAGTAGCGAATGCCTCAACTTAGTTTGCAATTATCGTATGTTCCACTTCCAGGGTAGGCTGTTTCTAGTGTGCTTTTTTGTCCTAGTAGAGTGGGCACTTCAACTACAGTATGCAAGGCTGTGCATATGTTTGTCAATTAGATCCGGAGGCAATTAATCATGAGTTTTTGAAAGCTGTGAAAATCTTCATAATATTTATGTAATTCATTTGTGAGATTTATTTATTGTTTCACTAGAAGTTGTTTAGACTAAATACTATGTGGGTTATGGATTGAGGGTTGGGAAAACTTGGGAGTGCTTAAGTGAATTGAGCTTGGTTATAACATTCGTTGTATGACTTGACTAATAGTAGGCCGTTCTCCCCTTAGACTAGATCATATCAACCAAGCCACATATATTCGGCATCTAGTTGACTTTTCTATTTTATGGTTTATTGTTGCTATTTCTTCTTTCTTTTGCAACAAAACTCAAGATAAATGTAATGACATGTCTATTTTTAATTTGACTTATATGTATTTTCTTGTATTGGCTTTTTTTTTTGGTCTATCTAGTATTAACATATTTAAATATTTTGTAAATGATCTATTCTACAATTAGGGAACAAATTCTAAGAAACAAAATGTATGTGTTGAGGTGCAAATTTCAATCGATCTTGCGCAATGGTAAGGCTCAAATTCTAGTTGTTTCGAAACCAAGGGCAATTATTAGGTCCATCTATATATATATGTGTGCGCGCGCGCGCGCGCGCATGCGCGTACTTTACTTAATTATGTAATATTCATCTGAAAAAAAGGTAATCCTACATGTTTTGGGGAAAATCAGTACAATAAAACTTTTATTAATTGATTTGTAAGCACTCTATAAAGGTAATTCCTTTAAAAGGCAGTCATAATTGTTTTGATTGAAAAAAAATCGTGGTATCCTCCAACTATTTTGTGCCTTATGTTTTTTTATAATGCTGAATTAGTAATGAAAAAAAACGTATAGTGGTGTCACTTCTCGAAAAATCAAAAGGAAAAAGGAGATATCATTGTCCCTGAGGTGGATCTTGTTTCGGAGACTTTTGCTACTCCTTGTCCGAATAAAGCAAAGGACGGACATCCATTATTGATAGTAGTGTCACCTTTGGAAAAAGCAAAAGGAAAAGGAGGCATGAGAGGCATCATTGTCCTCACTGGAGGGTGGACCTCATTTCGGAGAATTTTGCCACTCCTTGTCTGACAAAAGCAAAGGATGGACATGCAAGTTGTGAAAAGACCAAGGTCGTCCTAATGCGCCAGATCACGTTTCTCAATGCAAATGACTCGCGAGAATGATGTTACTTTGGAAGAAAAAGCAAAAGAAGCCGTAGACATTATTGTCCTAGGACCTGTAGTGGACTGCAGACATTCAAAACAACAAATTGACAAAAGAGACGCGTAAAGACCAATATGATCTTGAATTTTTTTTTTTTTTTTTGGGTCCGGAGGAACCGCTACTACGGCCGGCAGCCGTTCACGATCAACCCCCAGGCGACGCTGGCGGGAAAACCACCACCCCGACGTCACGCTCGCCACCAAGAACAAAGATTGCCCTCGCTTCGCAGGGTTTCGAACTTGGTCCTCCTTCGTGGAGATCCAAGGCCTATCCAGCTATGCCACCGCGGTCGGTGGTAATATGATCTTGAATTTGCAAACGCTCATCCAAAAAATTCAAGATAAGAATGATGTCGTTGTCATGACTATTGTACCATGTCCACTTTGGTTTCAAACAAGGAAATTACCAATTGAATCTTAAGAACGTTTATTGTGTGAATTTTAATGTAGTCCTAAATTTATTAATTTTACTAATATTATTCTAAATCTTTGTGTGAGTTTTTAATCTAATCATCCTAGCCAATTTTCACCTAAAATTGCTATTATGATGGTTCAGTTATTATTGGCCATCTTATATGGCACGTGCTATGATATGACCTAGACAAATTTTGAGTATGATTCATAGATACTATCTAATCACAAACTCAATTTAATTTGAAGTATGGCCACTCAATTTTTTCACCCTAATCTTATGCATGATGTATCTTTTAGAGCAAATCTAGGTAGCAGCAACAATAATGAAGAGAAATAAGAAATATTTTTCTATCAAAGTAACAAATATTTATTTTAACCATTACTTAAAAATTATTTTTCATTAGTGTTTTTGAACACTAGTTGAGCAATCAACTACGAAATCTTGGTAAGATTTACGTAATTTCTTGGTGAGATATAATGGTTGTTTCGCATGGAATTTTGCACACTAAATACCATGCGAATTACCAAGCATTGTCATAACCGCTAATGTATTGCTTGATTAATAATGAAATCTTATACTGCCCTCCCCATGGATTAGGTCATACTGACTAAATCAAACATATTCTCTATCCGATTTACTTTTTGATTTCTAGTTTATTATTGTTCGACCATTTGTTTTTGCAACAAAAATCAAGATAAGTATACCGACATGTCTGTTCTTAGTTTGGCTTATATTTATTCTTTTGCATTGACCGATTCCTTTGTCTAGTCTACTATTAGCCAGTCATTATTAAATTGATAGCATATTTATCCATTTTGCAAGTTTTTGCTACAATAAAGTAATAAATTTTAAGACACAAGACGTATATATCAATGTGTGAACTCCAATTGGTCCCATGCACTTGCATGGGTCACATTCTGGTTATTTTGAAAGCGAGAGCAAGTATTAGGTCTATATATATAATCACTTTCCTTAATAATGGCGAATCCACTTTCAAAAAATTTGTCATATATGTTATGTGAAAAAATCAGTACAAAGCAAGTTATATAATTTTATTAATTGATTAATAAGCACCCTAAAAGTATTTTCTTAAACAAAAAAGTAGCGGTCATTTTGATTGAAAATTAGCCGTGGATATGAGTACAATTACTCATCTTTGGTCCAGGATGTTTAGGACCTCCAGGTCGGCTTGCGAGGCTGCAGGCGAGAAGGATGGGAGAAAGGGAAGATCTATGTTCTCCTCTCTCCATGGTTTGTAATTGGATTTTCTCAAGCCGCTTCTTCCATCAACGGCGGGCATTTCGCGACGTTCCAGCTCGTCACTGGCAATTTCAAAGAGAGGCTCAACTTCAGCAGCGCAAGTGACGAATGCAAAGTTAAAGCCTTACTTTTTCCTTTTGGCTCCACCGACAGTTTTGTTGATCGCATAGCTAGCACAAGTTTAAAACATTAAAAAAATAAGAAGAAGAAGTAGAAATGGGCCCCGTGTCTGCCGACAGTTTTTTCTACTTTACCTATATAAAGTTGCTAAGAAGCACATGCTGTCATAATGGGCAGATCAATTCTGTTTTTCAATTTTGAAGTAATACAATTCACTGTTGATATATATATATATATATGTAGATATATTATCTATATAAAGTTTTTTCGACTAAAAATATTTCACAATCGTTGAAAAAATTTAAATAAGTTGAGAATAATCACTTAAAGAATCTGCATTTGTGTATAAATTGTTTATATAAACAATAAAAAATCATATTTAATGTTTTCGAAACTTTAGCCTTGAGGGGAAAGTCGCTTATTTTTAGTACAATGTAATAGTTTACTCTTCAGAAACTTGGAAAGATACGTGCATATAACCGTTTACATTAGTTTGATGACGTTGCTTTAACTTTTCTGAAAATGTATATGATAAATGGTAGCAAATGGAAAATATAATATAGAAAAATTCATTTTAACTTATTAAAATGATTTATTAAGTTGTTTGGACTAAAGCCTTGATAATATATCTTTTTACTCATGTTGCTGTTTAATATTTTCCATTCTTGACCAGAGATCAGAAAAAAATAGGAGTTGAGAAGATGAATTATATTTGCCTAAAGTTGTACGCACAATTAGTTCCAAAGCGGGTCGACGACATATGCTTTGTTTTACTTGTTATAGTACAATTTTTATGAAAAACGGTTTAATTGCTGCTTCGATTGCACTGTATTAGACCTCATGCATTTCATCTACAGTTTGATGTGCTCACGATCATTTATCTTTCCTTCTTTCGGTGCGTCTTACTTTTCTATAGTCCCGCGCATTCTATTATAAGAGGAGTTTAATGCAGACTAGAAGACTCTTTCAATAACTTCAACTTTACCTTCCCTAAAATTATACCGCTGATCTCACAACCAGCATCCCGCAGTTTTACTAGCAGTTGAAGTGGATCAGCATTGTGAATGGAGAAGCTATTTCACATTTGCCTTAGTGGTAGAACTTTACACTTGCTAGGTGAGAAACGACATGCTCCTATAGGATAGAGAATGCCTTTTGGTCCGCATGCACATGTAACAACCACATTGTTTTCCTCTATCTTTCTAACACCATCGTTATTATAGTGGCTGTTTTTGTTTTTGTTTGGATAACCCCATCAATCACATGTTCGATGTGTAATCCAAATTTTGACCCTTTACTGGCTTTCTAATTTCACAATAAGATTCCTAATTGAGCTTCCAATGAGGGCAAGCCATAACACTTAGATTACTGCTTCCTTCAAAGTTGGTTAGAAAAAGACAGAAGGAAATGAATGTCCTTTGTAGATCGTTCCCTTTCCCCTCTGTTAACCGTTTTATATTTTGTGTTCCCTGGCCCCATTAATGTCATTTGTGTGATTTCATTCACTTGTAGACACGTCAGCATTTCTTGGGACAAATAAACTTTCTTTAACAGTCAGCAGCAATTATTGTTTACTTGTATTGCCGTAGACGATACACAGAAAGCATTTGGACTAATTTAGCTTCGTATTGCTGTGCTGCAGCGAAATTGATGACTTTTGAGTGATCTTGGTTTTCTCTGGTTTAGAGAGTTCTAGTTGGAGTCATCTCGTGTTATTCAGGAAAAGTGACAACTTGTGGACATTGGAACTCGTGCGTTCTCACACTAGAATTCATCCTAGGGCATCTTTGATAGGAGACCAACGGTGAAATCTAGGGGTGAGTATGGTCCGGATTGGACCAGTCTACCCCCTAATCCTAGGACCAATCCGCACAGTATTGGTCATCAAATTTTGGTATCAAGGACTGACCCTATTGAGCTTGGGATCGAGGATCAGATCGATTCAATGGGTTCGGTCCCGGTCGATTCGCCTTGGTCAACCCGAGATCAATTGATAATTTTTTATTTCATTTTTTGTACTCCTTAAAAAAGCAATTAAGGACTTAAATGACCCAATGAGTTCGGTCCGATTTCAAGGTCAATCCAAGACTAACCAATAATTTTTAATTTTATTTTTTGTACTCGAAAAAAGCGATTGATGACCGAACCGATTTAATGGGTTCGGTTCGATTTCAATGTGAACCCAAGACCAATCAATAATTTTTTATTTCATTTTTTGTGCTCCTTAAAAGGTCAACCGATGACCATACCAACCCAATAGGTTTGATGATGAGTGAGGTTAGCTAAGAAAGGCAAGCGGTGAGGGTCAAGTGGGGCAAGCATCGAACAAAATGAGCATCAAATGTCGAGTGGGCAACAAGCCAAGCGAGCATCGAGCGGCGAGTGGCATGAGTGACCCAAAGCGAGCGAGGCGAGTGTCAAGTAGTGAGCGAAGAAGTTATTTCTTTTGATTTTGGCAAATTGAAGACTAAGAAGACAAATAAGACAAAAGAGAATGAATACTAAAAGATGATGTTATAAGGAGCTGTTTATGCCTTTTTAAATGCCATGAGGTCTCTTCACAAAAATATTTTCCTCATTCGTAAATTATGACTATTAATGTCGTAAAAGACATTAAAAATTTAAGTTATTAAAGAATAATATGAAGTTACTTGAACTTCTCACTAAAGAGCTATTTAATATTGTTGATGTTTATTTTAAGGTTTTATTTATATAAAAAAATTATAAGTAATATATATATATATATAGTCAAAGTTGATTCGGTTGAACCGACTCGAAATTCTCGGGACCGAGGATCAACTCGCAAGTATTGATCCATGAATTCTATAACCAAGGATCGGCCCAATCTCCCTGGGAATCGTACCAGGACCGACAAGATTGGGCCGGTCCAGGGTCGGTCCAGGTTGACCCTAAACCGATGCTTACCCCTAATGAAATCTAAAATCGAGGACTTGTTTTTGGGTCATGAGTTGCGAGAACTTGTTCTTTCTTTTCTTGTTTGGATGTTTATTCTCACCACATGCATTATAACGAAGTCAGTCCCTACAAATGGCAACTAGTTGTTAATCAAGAAAAGCTTTGTTGCAATCAGGGTTTATATGAACTCTGTGTGAGAAGATCAACTTTACAATTTTAAAACAATATTGTAATGTTCTGACTTCAAGTACAAGATTTGATGCCTGCAGAGTCCTGTAGTTATCTTCGGAAGAAACAGCGAAAGGGCTCCCTAAATTTCTTTAAACGAGATGTTTTTAGTACTGCAGTCACATGAGCAATTGACCTAGTGTTTAGCTGTAATTTATCTGTTAGGAACCACAGGCCGGACTTTTCACATCATTTTTGTCAGTTTGCTTTTGAGAAGTTCGTCCATCATTTCCTCACATCTATTCCTGGGAAAAATCAGTATAATGAAACTTTTACTAATTGATTTTGTAAGCATCCTAAAGGTAATTCCTTTAAAAGGCAGTCCTAATTGCTTTGATTTAAAAAAAAAATCGCAGTATCCTCCAACTATTTCGTGTCCAACCAAACGTATAGTGGTGTCACTTTTCCAAAAATCAAGAGGAAAAGGAGATATCATTGTCCTTGAAGGTGGATCTTATTTCGGAAACTTTTGCTACTCCTTGTCCGAATAAAACAAAGGACGGATATCTATTATTGACCTCATTTGGTTCAGTTTTCGTAGGGACTTTGGATGGGGAAAATATTTTGCGTTTGATAAATATTTTTTAAAGTTCATTAGCCAAATATCAGCATTAAGAATCGAAAGCTCAATGCAACTCCGGACTTCCTTTGAATATTCGGCATTTTGGAAATGCAAATTCATTGTTCATCCATGTTATTGTTCCTCTTCTTCCCCATTCATCTTCATATTCCCTGCTTGAGAGTCGGGTTTCTCTAACAATCGCCACCACTGCTTGGGGGTCGCGTGTCCCCGGTGACCATCGCCTAGGGTGGCGCAACCCACAAGTCAGGCGGCGTTGCCTGGTGCGCCTGAACTAGGCGACGCCACCTGGCTTGCGCGGACTTAGGCAGTGTCGCCTAGCTCGCATGACCTCATGCAGATCTAACCTTTGCGACCGACAATGTCACCTGAGGTCACGATCTCAAGCGGCCAAATCTTGCCGTCCGGCAGTTGGCTAGAGGTTAGTCGACAACCAGATTTGATTTTCAAACTATAAAAAGATAAAAAAAAAAAAAATAGCAAAAGCCTATTGTAAATGTGAGTTTTACCAAACGATATTTATGCCAAAGTCACTTTTCAATGCTATTTGAGATTATAATTTACTAAACAGTGTAACATTTCAAAAAATCTATTTACCTTAAAGATATTTGTATTTTCCTAAAGTCACTTTCTCAAAGTTGAACCAAATGAGCTCATTGATAGTGGTGTCACTTTTGGAAAAAGCAAAAGGAAAATGAGACGTCATTGTCCTTACCGGAGGGTGGACCTCATTTCGGAGACTTTTGCTGCTTCTTGTCTGAAAAAGTCAAAGGATGGACATGTAAGTTGCGAAAAGACCAAGATCATCCTAATGTGAAACACGTCATGTTTTTCACTGCAAATGACTCGCGACATTAATGTTTCTTTGGAAGAAAAAGCTAAAGAAGCAGTAGACATTATTGTCCTAGGACCTGTAGTGGACTGCGGACATTTAAAACAACGAATTGACATATGAGACGCGTGAAGACCAATATGATCTTGAATTTGCAAACGCTCATCCAAAAAATTCGGGATAAGTATGATGTCGCTGTCATAACTATCGTACCACATCCACTTTGATTTCAAATAGAAAAATTACCAATTCAATCTTAAAAGTGTTTATAGTGTGAATTTTAATGTAGTCCTAAATTTATCAATTTTGCTAATACTGTTTTAAATCTTTATGTGAGTTTTCAATCTAATCATCCCAGTCCATTTTTGCTTGAAATTGCTAATGTGATGGTCCAGTTATTATTGGCAATCTTATATGGCACGTGCAGCAATATGATATTGCTCTCTCTGTGGATCAGGTCATACTAACTGAATCAAATATATTTTATATCCCATTTACTTTTTTTTTTGTTTTCTAGTTTATTATTGTTCGACCATTTGTTTTTGCAACAAAAATCAAGATAAATGTACTGACATGTTTACTCTTAGTTTGACTTATATGTATTCTTTTGTATTGATCGGTTCCTTTGTATAGTCTAGTATTAGCCAGTCATTATAAAATTGATAGCATATTTATCCATTTTGCAAGTTTTTTCTACAATAAAGTAATGAATTTTACGACACAAGATATATATGTCAATGTGTAAACTTCAATTGGTCCCATGCACTTGCACGTGTCACATTCTAGTTATTTCGAAAGCGAGAGCAATTATTAGGTCTATATATATGATCACTTTCCTTAATAATGACATATCCACTTTCAAAATTTTTTGTCATATATGTTATGTGAAAAAATCAGTACAAAGCAAGTTACATAATTTTATTTATTGATTAATAAGCACCCTAAAAGTATTTTCTTTAACAAAAAAGTGGTGGTCATTTTGATTGAAAATTAGCCGTGGATATGAGTATAATTACTCATCTCTTTGGTTCAGGATGTTTAGGACGTCCAGGTCGGTTTGCGAGGCTGCAGGCAAGAAGGATGGGAAAAAGGGGAGATCTATATTCTCCTCTCTCCATGGCTTTTAATTGGATTTTCTCAAGCCGCTTCTTCCATCAACGGCGGGCATTTCACGACGTTCCAGCTCGTCACTGGCAATTTCAAAGAGAGGTTCCACTTTAGCAAGGCAAGTGACGACTGCAAGGTTAAAGCCTTTCTTTTTCCTTTTGGCTCCACCACAGTCTTGTTGATTGCAAATTCAGTGTAGCTATCACCTACGTAGCACCAATATTAATATGTGACAAGCGACACGACATGTCGATACGTCGTTTCTTAAAAAATAGAGAATTTCAACATGTTAGGACACGTTATATTATTATTTTTATGATTATTTCGATCAAATTAATCTAATTCAAATTCACAAATAAATAAACAATAAAAAAATTCTATAATAAATTTACACTAAAAACATTAATCCACTATTTATTAATATCATTCATTGTTTCAATTTGACAAATTCAACTCTATTTCAATAAATCCATAAAACTTGGAAAGAAAAAAAAAAGGTAATTCACATTCTAGACTTGCATATTAGATGTGTTGAAAGAAAAAAGAAAAAAACTTGAGGATAAATTGTGTATCATGAAAAGTGAGAGTTAAAAGAGGAGAAGAAAATATTAGATTTTTCTTCTTTCCTAATTTGTTATTTTTATTATTGATTTTTATTTTTTTCATATATATATATTTTGATATTTCATTTATGAAAATTTTTAAAATTGACCTCGCTTATTGGAATTGTGTGATGGAAACTCACACGTCGAAATTCGACTTGAGTATCGAAGAATGTTGAAAAAAATTGATCAGGTGTCGGATTTTCTGACACTTGTTGACCGAGTGTCCGAGAATGTTGAAGAGTGTCGAACACGTGTCGAAGTGTCTGACACGACACGAAGGCTCCTGGAGAGTGTCGATGCTTCCTAGGCTATCAAAAGTTTAAAACATTTGAAAAAAAAAGAAGAAAAAGAATTGGGCCCCTTGTCTGCCATTATTAGGAGAAGGAAATAAGAAAACAAAACAGAGGTGAACAGCGGGTGAAGCGCGCAGGCTCGGTGAACATGGAGACGGTGAGGAAGGGGACCCACAATTTGGGCCAATATGCACTAGAATTGCGGAAGGAATCTTTCCGTCTACACGCCCACGGCAGGGCCCTCGACAAAAAGCTGAAGTTCTGTCTGCCCTCCATTAGGACATTTTACCTCGGGTAGAATTAACAAATGTCGCATTACACAGATTGTGGCCTCAACGTCCATTTTTCAGTGTAACTGGATGAAAGAGATCTCCACTAGGGCAAAGGGAACCTCGAATCTGACTGGAGTACTTTTAATGCTTAAAAAGTCTTTTATTCACACCCATCATCTGATGCTATTGTCCTGGACGTAAGGACTTTTGTTTCCTCTCCACTCAGCAAACTTCCTTTCAAACCATTCAGGCACTCTTGTTTAGTCCTCCGCCGCTCCCGGATCAAGCCATCATGCCCATCGCGGAGCTCTTTCTTGGCGACCTTCTTCCTGTGCTGTTTGAGAGGTTGGCCTCTCCCGAGCTGCTCGACTTTGCACGCCGTGAGGGGATCGATAAGCTGCTGACTAAATGGGAGAAGATGCTGCTCAGCATCAATCAGGTGCTGGATGATGCAGAGGAGAGACAACTAACCATCGCTCCTGAGGTGGAGTCGTGGCTCAAAGATCTCAGGAACTTGGCCTACGACATTGAAGACTTGCTTGATGAGTTTGCCACAAAGTCCGTGGAAAATAAGTTCAACGCAGAACTCGGCAATAGCAAGGTGCGCTCCTTTCTTCCGAGTTGTTGCTTCAAATTGAGCCCGAGAGCATTTATGTTTAACTGTAAAATGAGATCCACGATCAAAGAGATAGATGGCAAACTACGGGATGTCATCACTCAAAAAGATACTTTGAGCTTCAAAGAGAACAACGGGAATCGAAAGCTGCTTCCCACCACATGTTTGGCCGAGTCTGTTTTTATTGGCAGGAACAATGAAAAAAACGAGATCCTTGAATTACTGACCAGAGAAGAAGACGATAGAACATGTGCAAATCTAAAAGTAATACCCATCGTAGGGATGGGGGGTGTGGGGAAGACAGCTTTGGTTCAACAAGTTTACAATGATGCTAGAGTCCTCAGCTATTTCGATGTGAAAGCATGGGCTTTCGTTTCTGAAGATTTTGACGTGCTTGCCATCATAAAGAGTATCCTAGGGACAACCAACAGCCATTTATCCTGTGAAGGTAAGGACCTGAATTGGCTTCGAGATAAGCTCATGGAGAACCTTTCGGGGAAGAAGTTTCTTGTTGTTTTAGATGATGTTTGGAACGAGAATTATGGATTATGGACTGCCCTATTGAAGCCTTTTCAATTGGGAGCGAAGGGAAGCAAGATTGTCCTCACCACTCGTAACAGCAGCATTGCTTCATTAGTCGATGCTCCACCATATTATCTCGAAGAGTTGTCACAAGATGCTTGTATGACACTGTTTGCATTTCATGCTCTCGGAGTAGGAAATTTCGATGATTATCCACATCTTGAAGTATTAGGCCAGAAAATAGTGGAAAAATGCAAAGGGTTGCCATTAGCAGTAAAAACATTGGCTGGCCTGCTACGTACTAAACTCAGTCCCCAAGAATGGGAAGCTATATTAGATAGCAAAATTTGGGACCTACCAAAAGAAAGAAATGACATCCTTTCGACTTTGGAACTTAGTTATCTTCATCTCCCTTCCAATTTGAGGAGATGTTTTGCTTACTGTGCTATATTTCCGAATGACTACGAAATTGAACGGGACGACTTGATTCATTGGTGGATTGCGGAGGGCTTGTTGGACGTAAAAGAAGCAAAGGACCGTTGGAATGAAGGTTTGAATTATTTTAATGAGCTAGTATCTAGATCATTATTTCAAAAGTCGAGTATAAACGGATCACGATTCTTGATGCATGGTCTTGTGAATGACCTTGCAAAGCTAGATGCTGGGGTAACTTATTTTAATCCAGAGGAGTTTGAGTTTGAGGGTAATCAAAGTAATGCATCTTTTGCTCGTCACGCCTCATTCATTCCCAGTGATCACATTACGCCAGGAAGACTCCAGATATATCATCGAATGAAGGGACTTAGGAGCTTCATATCATTAGAGAAGCAATTTAAGCATAATGATAAAGCCTATTTGTCCGAGAAAGTGCTACATGACTTGTTATCTGGATTGAAGTACCTAAGGGTTCTTTCATTACGTCACTATTGCATTAGAAAGGTACCATATGGCATTGGCAAATTGAAGCTCCTAAGGCACCTCAATTTGTCATATACTGATATTGAAATGCTTCCAAGGTCGATTGTTGCATTATACAATCTAGAGGCTTTAATGTTGCGGGGTTGTCAAAACCTTTCTGAATTACCAGAAGGTATGTGGAAACTGATCAATCTAAAATTTCTCGACATTACCGATACTCCGAACTTAAGAGCAATGCCAATGTATATACGTAATTTGGTGGGTCTTGAGATGCTGTCCAAATTTGTAGTGGGAACAGAAAATGGGTTAAGGTTGAAGGAGTTAAAAAACCTGGAAGACCTCAAAGGGGAGTTGTGCATCTCTGATTTGCATAAGGTTCAAGAAGTTGGAGATGCTAAGGAGATCGATTTAATCAGGAAGGAGGGAATATGTCAATTGACCATGCAATGGAGTCTAGATTTTGAAAATTCCCGGAATGAAGACCTTGAAGCAGAGGTCCTCGTCTTTCTTCAACCTCACCAAAACATTGAAAATCTCGTGATATCCTACTATGGTGGCCTAAAATTCCCATCATGGTTAGAAAGTCCCCCATGTCTCAACATTGTGCATTTACGTTTACATGGATGTTGCAGGGCCAACACATTGCCATCACTCGGGCAGCTATCTCTGCTCAAAGAACTATATATTGAAGGTCTAAATGCTATATGCACGATAGGGTCTGAATTTTATGGAACTAATGAGAATCCTTTTCCATCCTTAATAACTCTGGAATTCAAGGACATGCCATTGTGGGAAGACTGGTCTCATCGCTTTAGCAATGAAGAAATAGGAGTTTTATTCCATTGTCTTGAGCATTTGGTCATTCAGGATTGTCCTATGTTAATTAGAAGATTGCCTAGTCAATTGAGCCCCCTCAAAAAGCTGGAAATCAACTCTTGTCCACGTATGGATGCCTCGTCCTCTATCATTAGCCTTCCATCCCTCAATGAATTAAACTTTAGAGGTTGTAATGAGGACGTGCTGAAGAGTTTGGTAAACTTGACATCTTTAACTGCTCTTGTAATACAAGATGTTGTTGAATTAACTTGCTTAAATTTTGGGTTTACAAGCTCCTTGATCAAGCTGGAGAAATTGGAGATAGAAAGTTGTAAAAATTTGATGTACTTGTGGCAAGATAGAGATGTAATTCGGAATCTCGCTTGTCTGAAGAGCTTAGTTGTCAAAAGTTGTCCTGAATTGATATCATTTTTAGTTGAAGAAGGAGATATAGAGTTGCCTAGCAAGCTGGAGACAATGGACTCACGGAATTGCATCAATTTGGAGAAGCAGCCAAGCAAGATTTATACCCTTTCCTCTCTTCAAGACTTGACCGTTGAGAAGTGTCCAAAACTCGTGTCCTTCGAAACAAACATGTTGGCATCATTGATATCATTAGATATCCGAGATTGCAAGATGTTGCAATCTTTACCTAGAGGATTAAGTGTTCATATGGATGAACCAAGCAGCAGCGATAATCACAGTAACATGACGTCTTGTTTGCAAGAATTAAAAATTTGGAAATGCGATTCTCTACTAGCCTCTCCATTCAGCGAGAGTAGATATTTATCTACGACGCTCAAGACACTTGAAATTGGACGGTGTGTGGGAGTGAAGTCGCTCGCGGAGATACCCGTAGACCGTCTTCAATCACTTCAAAGGATCAATATTATCTATAGTGAGAACTTGAGAAGCTTACCACAGGGGCTGCACAAACTTTGCCATCTCACTATCTTGTTTTTGTGGGGGTGTTCGGCACTAGAGCTAGAGTGCTTCCCTCCTCTTCCTCCCGGCATCTCGATGTTTTGGCTTTGGGATTGTCCGAAGATAAAATCGTTACCTAATGAGTTGTATCTACTCACGAGTCTCCAAAGTCTGAAAATTAGTGGATGTGAGAATATTATGCGCTTCCCCGATGGAGGATTGCCGCCCCAGTTACGGGAACTTAAGGTGAGTGGATGCAAGAATATGAAGCAGTCAGTGGGGGAGTGGCTCACCCCTCTCCCCTCCCTTGAAAGGCTATATATCGACGGCAGCGCGGGAAGAGTGGGAGAGGAAAAGGACCTTTTGCTTCCGCTTCCTTCCTCTCTGCTCTATCTATGTATATATGATATGGGGAAAGTGGAAAGATTGTCCAGTAGTCTCCCTCCCTCTCTCCAGATCTTAGAGATCCAAAATTGCCCCAAGCTGAGGGAGTTGCCCCAGGATGGCCTCCCTCCCTCCCTCGAACATCTTTGGATCACAGGATGTGGGATTCTGAAGGAGCAATGTAGGGAAGGGACCGGCAAATATTGGCCCCTCATTCGCCAAATCCGAAAAGTCACATTGGGTAATTACAACTCCAAGTCAATTACTTAAAAAAGGGATTCTAACTCTAAATATTCTTCATGGAAGAGATTAGGGTATTTTTAATATCTGAGGCCTTAACTCTTTTCGAAGAAGGGGATTCCATAGTGTCAATCACCTCCGCTTTCTCCTCTGGCGTCTTTGCACCTTGATCGCCTCCCTAGGCTTCACCTCTCCACTCCGTCGTCGTCCTCACCTCAGATCACCCCGTGTTTCCATCTCCCGAAGATTCCTATGCCTCTGACATATTATTTCCATACAAAAATCAAGGTATTGATCGATCTTTGCCATTTCCTACTCCTCTACTCGTAGTCACTTTTGTCTTAACGAACCTGTCGCATTTGGATTTGGATTTCTCGGCTTATTTTTGTGCGTTCCATTCCAATAGTTTTCTGCACTCATCCACCAATTCTTTTTCGTAATCTTATGTGCTCTGCCCATTCGCCAAGAGTCTCTAAATCTTGCTCGCCTTGCAGATTACATTGGAATTCCCATTGACGAAGTTTCTCGGTACGGCGCAAGGACCCATGGAAAGGTCTATGTTAAGTCTAGGAGAAGGAGGAGGAGGAGGAAGAGAAGGTGCTTTGGAACCAAAGATGCATAGCCATGGACTCTGGAGACGTTGGTTGGCAAAGTTTAAAGGGTGAGTAGATTTGTTTCTGCTGTTTCTTTTGACTGGCTGTTTGAAAGACACAAGTAATGATAATGTGGTATGATCAAAATCTAGGAAGAATCTCTTCTGAAGGATTAGCATATTATCGGCATTCTACTTCATTTCTAGCATTGTATCAATGCACATGTCAATGGTTTAAACTTTATCGTCTTTTTTGTTGTTTGTTATCATTTCCCCGGTTATCTCATTGATGTGATTATGTCTACATTCTGTTGTATGTATGTAAGGGACCGATTCTACCTGAGGGGAGTGTTAAGTTATACGTTATATATGCATTGCTTGGCACGTTTCTTAACATCTTAAGTTTTTAAAAACTGTATTTGTGTAACATGCAGCAATCAAATCAAACAGCATGACCAATCAGCCAACCCTATGCTCTTGTTTGGTTCTTTCTTTTAGAAAGTGTGGATTGTCTGAAAGACTTTCAGACAAGGATTATAAGGCTCTCATAAAATCATCAAAATACAAAAATATTTAAAGCTTGGATAGTTAAAAGCTACTCATATGCCATAAAACTTTAGCTTATCAAATCTATTATTCATAGTCTGGTTAACTATTAGTGTCAACGCTTTTTGTTGTCCAAGAAAGTTTCTGAAATGATTAAGGTAAGTGTAGAGCTTTTCCTTTGGAAGGGAGATCCTGATGCTAAAGAGAGAGCAAAAGTTAGATGGACTGTCTGTCCTCTTAAACAGTTTGGAGGCCTTGGCATTCAAAGACTAGATGTGTGAAATCTAGCTTGTATTTTAAAATGTCCGTGGAGAATTTTGTATAGGTGTGGTCTCTATGTTTGCCTGGCGTTATAGCTATCATCTTGACTGTAAAGCAGATGATACTTATGCTCGAAAGAATTTATTAAAAGTCGGGAATATTTTGAAACCCTGCATTTGATATATAGTGGGTAATGGAGATAATATTTCTTTTGGTATGATTTGTAACACCATGCTGGGATCTTGCTGGAATCATTTCTCAAGGAGAATAACTTAGGACTCTTCTCTTCCTCTACAGGCCAAAGTATCTGCTGTAATTCGTTACTCCCATTGGTAATGGCCCGCGGCTAGGTCTAGAGGGTTGGTTTCCATCCAAGGATGTGGTGAGATTCTGGAGGAGCGATGCACAAAACAGACCGGCTGCGATTGGTACCTCATCTGCGAAATTCCACAAGTTCATATAATTTTAGCAGATAGATGAGTAAGCTGAAGCTTTTGAGCGTAACTAAACTAGGGGGGTGCCAAGAATAACCCACCCTTCTTCTTTCATCATCATCTCCTTCCCTTGCCCCTTTGTTGTCTTGTCTGCACCTCTATCGCCTCTCCACTCCATCGTCCTATTCCCTCTCTTTTTTTCACGTTGCTGCTCCTTCAGCTCTCGCGCGACGCCCCCTCTGTGTTTCCCACCAGAGCCTTCCCTCTTGTTGACAAGGACAGGGTATGGAGAAGAGTTAAGTGATTTCTTGGAAGTATAATCTGGTAAAGTGTCTCGATACTGTAACTCGATTGGTCCATTTAAACCATATCAATAGTAGGGTTACGAATTAGGGCAAGTCTGCTTTGAAATAGGGTGGGTTAAGGTTGATTTTTTTTTCTCTTGTAATTGTGAAGTTATTGCGCTAGGAAGTGATTGCTTTGTGGATTCAAGATGAGTGGAAATCTCTGTTCTCGACAGGTTAGATATAATAATTGTAGTTAGCGGAGTCAAGATGAATGTTGGAGTATCCGGATTGTGAATTTGGTTCTTAGATGGATTCGATGTGGTTAACCTTAGACAATTCATTATGTTGCGATGATAATGTCTTGGAAAATACTCGAAAATCGGCTGCGTTTCATTTTTTAAGTCGACGATTTAGTGAAGTTGTGAGCAGATGGTTTTGTTTACTTGTAAAATTGAACAAACAGAAGCAAGAGCCCTTTAAGTACTCAGAATGCTGTCAAATTGAAATTCTGCATTAATTGTAGTTAAGAATACATTATTATTGTCAATACATGGGAGTCATATTTGTGATCTGGCTGCAATCGATGGGGGATTTCGCTCCTCAAAAGCAAGATTTCATCATGATACTATTTTGTTCTTGATGTTGCGAGAAGCTGATCGATTTGGGAATTCTGATGTTGATAGGTGAGACATCAAGAGTTGTTCAATGAAGAAGGGTGTGAGGTAAAGCTACTATTGAATGAAGACAGGAAGCCTTACATGTACATTGTAGACTTGTATCTCAAGACTCCAATTAAGGACAGTCCATCCTCTGTGATTATGGGGAACGTGGAAAGACTGTCCAGCAGTTTCCCTTCTTCTCTCTAAACCTTATGGATCTTCCATTGGCCGAAGCTGAGGGATTTACCCCAGGATGGCCTCCCTCCCTCCCTAGAAAGACTCTGATTTTCAAATGTGGAATTCTACAGAAGCGATGCACAAAACGGTATCAGCACCTCATCCACAAAACCCCAGAAGTTGTATTATGGGGTATAATAAAATTTTGAGCTGGCTCTTTGAAAAGGCTTCATATTTTAATTTTAGACCCAAAAATTATGTGTACTTAACAAGTGTGTTTTTTCTATTTCAGTAGATTTTTGGTGAGTTGAAGCTTTTGGGCGTAACGAGGGTCGTCTCCTTCCCTCTATTGTCTGCACCTTAATTACCTCTGCTTCCACTCTCCACTCCATCGTCCTCACCTCCATCTCCCTGTTTGTCATGCCGCTGCTCCTTCAGCTCTCCCACAACAAGGATAGGCTATGGAGAAGTGTCTATTACACTTACAATCTGGTAAGTGGTCTCATTATTGAACTACATCGGTCCATTTAAACCATCTCAGTAGTAGGTTATGTATTAGGGCAAGTCTGCTTTGAAATAGGGAGGTTTGGAAAAGGCGGATTTTTTCCCATAATTATGAAGTTATTGCGCTAGGAAGTGATTGCTTCGTGGATTTAAGATGAGTGTAGTAAGACTCTTTGATCACGAAAAGATGTTCTTAGATGGTTTCGATGTGGTGACGGTTAGACAATTCATCTTGTTGTGAAGATAATGTCTTGGAAAAAAACACGAAAATCGGCTGTGTTTCATTTTTAAGTCAGCAATTACTTGTGAAATTGAACACACAGAAGCAAGAGCCTTTTAAGTTCCCGAAATCCTGTCAGATAGAAATTCTGCGTTAATTATAGTTTGAGAGGACAACACGTTGTCAATACATGGTAGTCATGTTTGTGATCCGACTGGAATCGACGGAGGATTTCGCTCCTGAAAAGCAGGGGTTCATTATGATACTATTTGGTTCTTGATGTTGCGAGAAGCTATTCAATTTGGGAATTCTGATGTTGATAGGTGCGACTTCAAGGGTTGTTCAATGAAGAATGGCATGAAGCAAAGCTGGGTCGAATGAAGATGGGAAGCTTGGTGTGATGGATGACTCAAATTACATTGTAGACTTGTATTTCAAGACTTCAATTAAGGATGGTCCTGTAGCAGGAAAGGAGATGTCTTCGCTGGAGGGAGTGGAGGAGGATGGGTTTTTCTTGGACATGGCAACCACTGTGATTATAGGGAATGTGGAAAGACTGTCCAGCAGTCTTCCTTCCTCTCTCCGGACCTTATGGATCTTCCATTGCTTGAAGCTGAGGGAGATACCCCAGGATGGCCTCCCTCTCTCCCTAGAAAGACTCTAGATCTTCGGACGTGGGATTCTGCAGAAGTGATGTACAAAACGGTATCAGCACCTCATCCACGAAATCCCAGAAGTTGTATTATGGGTTGTAATAAATTTCTGAGTTGGCTCTTTGAAAATTATGTGTACATAACAAGTTTGTGTTTCTTTTCAGCAAATTTTTAGTGAGTTGAAGCTTTTGGGCATAATGAAGGTTCGTCTCCTTCCCTCCTTGTTGTCTGCACTCAGCTCAATCACCTACCTCTGCTTCTTCGGCTCTCCACTCTGTCATCCTCACCTCCATTTCCCTCTTTGTCACACCACCGCTCCATCAACTCTCCCACGACAAGGACAGGATATGAAGAAGTGTCTATTGCAAACTTGGAAGTACATTCTGGTAAGCGGTCTCATTACTGAACTCCATTGGTTCATTTAAACCATGTCGGTAGTAGGTTATGTATTAGGGCACGTCTACTTTGAAGTAGTGGGGAAATAGTGAGGTGGAAAAGGCCTTTTTTTTGGCCCATAATTATGATGTTCTTAGATGGATCCAATGTGGTGAACGTTAGTTAGACAATTCATCTTGTTGCGAAGATAATGTTTTTTTTTTTTTTTTTGGGGGGGGGGGGGAGAGGGGGGAATCCTAAACTCGGCCGTGATTCATTTTTAAGTCGGTGATTGAGTCAAGTTGTGAGCTGATGGTTTTGTTTACTTTTGTAAAATTGAACACACAGAAGCAAGAGCCTTTTTTAAATACTCAGAATACTGTCGAATACAAATTCAGTGTTAATTATGGTTTAAGAGGATGATACTTTTGCGATACATGGGAGTCATATTTGGGATCTGACTTTACTGGACGGAGGATTTCGCTCCTGAAAAGCAAGGGTTTGTCATGATACTATTCGGTTCTTGATGTTGCCAGAAGCTGATTGATTTGGGAATTCTGATGTTGATAGGTGCGACTTCATGAGTTGTTCAATGAATAAGGGTGTGTGAGGCAAAGCTATGGTTGAATGAAGACAGGAAGCCTTATGTGACGGATAACTAAAACTACATTGTAGACTTGCATTTCAAGACTCCAATTAAGGATGCCCGCCATAGGAAATGAGATAACTCTGCTGGAGGGAGTGGTCAACCACGGGTTGTTCTTGGACATGGCGATAGCTGTGATTATTTCCAGTAAAACCGGCGTAGATGTGAAGGTGAAGTAACATTTTTGCCCAGCAGTCACCTTGGTGAGAATTGTAATCTTCATTAGATTCAAATAGATTGTATCTTGCATCTCTTTGATGTGTAATCATGTTAAATTTGTTCTAAACAACTCAAATGTCCAGATGGGTCCTCCCATGCTTTTAAGTGTAAATCATTCAATTTGCAGCAGCCCTTGTAATGCACATTTTCAAGCCATTTCGAATATACTCTGCTCATCAGTTTCTACTGTTATGATAGACGATTGCATTGGTGGTTGTTACTTGTGAGTACTCTGTCAACTGTCTCGTATCGTTTACTATTTAATGTTGCTAGTGAGACTATGGAAGTGATTCAACTGAAGGGAGACAAAAACTAGGGGTTTCTGGTGTGAAGTGATTTGGCCTTCAATTTTGAAACATTATTGCATTTGATACATGTCAATACTCTTGTTTGAGTTTCCTTTGAGGAAACTGATATTCACAAATACTGGCTATTGGTATAGAAATGGAGAGTGTGCGACTAAAAGATGGACCTGCTAATTGAGGATGTTGAGATTTCTAGTTTTATTTTCAGGATTCAGCAATATATCATGGATTCATCCTTGTTATCTGCCATTCTCTCTGTTTGCTATTATATGGACTGTCAGTTTTCTATGATTTATCACCTTAATCTGTGACTAATATTTATCAGCATCAGAATCTCTCTGCGAATATCAAATCTTTCTGTGAAATTATCTAGAGATGATGCAATAAGCCTGGCTAAACACAAGGACTCTCCCCCAAGATCCGACTCTTGATGCAATGCTTTGCCTAGGGCGTTGATAGCTCTGTTTGCAGGCTGAAAACTAAAAGAAAAGCGAAGAAATTTGCGATCAAGATGTTTTGTAAAACGCCAGATTTGTTTGATCCTAGAATGGTTGCAATCTTCGGAAGCCTCAGTGAAAGGAGGAGTGAAAGCACTGGTCTCTCTTATACCTGTGATATAGTGTAGGGTAGTGTCAAACCATACAACACACATGTTTCTATAACAATTTTACGCAAGAATGTCACTTCAACAAATAAAGAACAAAGGGCAACTTAAGTCATTGCACGAATGGAAATTGCGTATAATCTATACGTCTTTATTACAACTCCACATGAAGCATCGGTCTCGTGATGATGCCCTCTTACTAGTTCCATAGATGCTGTGAAGATGGTCAGCCACAGCAACTTCCCTGGTAGGAACATGTGCGCTGATGAGAACCAAGATACTAGGCATAAGGTTTGGTAAAAACTTCAGTGGATTTTACTTCATAAATGCCCTGTTTGATGTTCTTAAAGGAAGTCGATGACTTGGATTGTCTTCACTCAAACCCAAATGCACTGTCAAGGGCTGTTATAGGAGGTGTGACTATGTAAATGTGTCTGTTAATAGCTGCCATTTCAGATTGAACTATATGAGCTTTTCTTTTTTGACTTAATTGAAACCTTAGGAAGAACGTAACACGTTCTTTGGAAAACTTGTTTTGGCCATTGGAAAAAGATAAGATCAAGGGAGAGACCTTTTCAGAATCTCACCTTAACTTCCGCTGTCTGATCCTGTGGTAGATGAGTTGGAAAGTTTTATTCCAAGCTTTTCATAGTCATTACTGATTGTGCTTTCAGAGAATCCAACACAAGACATGTTAAAAGGAAGGTATGCATGGGTGGAAAAACTGGGAATTATGAATTGCAATCTCAAGTCTTTGAGTTTGTATCTTATAATCACTGAAGCATGGGAAGATGCTAACATTCACGAGGATCGTGTAACCAGCATCACACTGGCAAGTGTGCTCATAAGTTGCAGATTTCATGCCTGTCCTTCCTCCACAATATATGCAGTAGCAAGCTACCCAGAAATTCCTTCAATACGAATTATGTACCAAAAGGATGAGGGAGGTGAAGATGATTTACGATCAAAGACAGATGTGTTGTATGGAACGGATGGGACTGGGGGAGGCTCGAGCATGCAGGAGTGCTCAACAGAACCTGCACGAAAAGAAGATCTGCAACTTAAGCTTATGTCCACAAAAGCAAAACACAATTCATATGAACCTCAACCATATGGCTCTGAAGTTGTATGTTTATGTGAGGTAATATGCAGAGTCTGCAGATGAAGCTCTCGAGCTTCCTGTTCTAGCATTAGTTTTTCGTTTATCTTCTCAAGAGTCACATCATCCATGTATTTCACCATTTAACTGGAGCGAAAAATTGGCGACTTACACCTTTTTTCCCATTCTACTGTAGAGAAATAGTCAAATGATTTCTTAAGGCAAAGTGTTTGCTTTATTTACTGTTACAATTACTGCAACCTTGTAAACACTGAGATGGAACTTGAGGTCACCATCATTGTCGAAGCACATCTGCTTCCAACCCGCTTCACACTGACATTTGAAGCCAAATAGAGCGCTGGCATTCACGACGCATGACCTCTTTTCACTTTGCACTTTGCCGCATAGCTCCTCCGCAACATCGATTCAAACTCAGCAAGAAAATCAGTCCGCCATTTGTTGTAGTTATTCGTGAATGCGATGCAGATTGATCAACATCGATTCAAACTGATGCAGGTTGTTGAGGTGGTAAATTTTCAAAAAACTCTTCTACAAGTGCCTGTTTTTTCTTTCCTTTGAATTATTGTTTAGAGGTATATTTCTTAATTCTTATTCCCTTAACTCTCTCAGTGGCGGGAGGCGTGGGCCGGAGCTCAAGCTCTGCCATCACCAGCTAGGCGCTGAAGAACTCGTACTAGCAATGAGCGATTTATCTTTGCGTAACTAAGCATGAGCTCGAGCTCTAGCTTCGAATAATAATAGCTGTGTAAAGTTACTGGTTCACGCTGGCAGTCAGCGACAAGATCGGAGGGTTAGCAATACAATTGATGATGGACAACGGACCTTGCTAGACAATCAAATCGGGTTCATGATCATGTACTCATTCACCTTCTTCTTCGCAAGCTTCGGCCCTAATGCCACCCCATTTGTGGTCCCCACTGAGACCTTCCCAGTGCAGCTCAGGTCGACGTGTCTTGGCATATGTGCCGCAGCTGGCAAGGCTGGGTCCTTGGTGGATGCATTCGGTTTTGTGCATGCACTGGACAGGATCGATGTTAGGAAGACCTTGATCACACTCGGCATGACCAATTTCTTTGGGATAGTCTTCATCTTCTTGGTGCCAGGGTCAAAGGGCCATTCGCTCGAGATCTCTGGAGAGCATGAGGAAGATGATGCAGCTGAGTTGAGTACTTTCCCTGTTTAAATAGGCCTCAAAGTCTAGACATATGGGCTTTCTAGCAGACTTTGTCAATGTAAACTAGCTCTGGTACAGTTTTAGACCGTATTGAAAATGCTAATTCAATTTGGGGTTTTTCTTTAAATTTTTTACCTAATTGCAAATTTCGAACCAAAATAACTCTGTTCTAGTCCTCGGAAAATATTTATCTGCGAACGTTCGGCCGGTCGACGAGTTCACTGAGCTTTTTATTTAGAACCCGCTTTAGACTTTTATTTAGAATTTTCCCCATAGACTAGGGATCACGAAATTGTAAGTTTGGCTTATTTTACTTGAATGAGTATTGAATCTTCTAATGGCAGGCAAAAATAATTTTACAAAATTGTAAGTTTCGCTTATCATTTTTTGTCTATCTAGTATTAACTAAGTCGACATGAAATTTGTAACGAATTTAAATGTTTTGCAAATGATCTTTTCTACAATAATGAAACAAATTCCAAAAAACAAAATGTAAATATTGAGGTGTATACTTCAATCGATCATGTACAATCACATAGGTCAAATTCTAAGTATTTCGAAAGCGAGGGTACTTATTAGGTTCATGTGTATGTTTATTTTACTCAATAAAAAATATTTATTTCCTAAAAATTAGTCCTACATATTCTGACGAAAATCAATACAATAAAACAAATAAGCACCACTTAAGTTAATTCCTTTTAAAAGTCAAGTCGTCGTTATTTTGTTTGAAAAACCCGTGGTTATATTAAACATTTTCATATCCATTCAAACAATGCATCACATGACCGGTAGTGGCATTAGTGTCGCTTTTGGAAAAAAACAAAAAGAAAAGTAGACATAATTGTTCTCTAAATGCCCGTAGTGGACTCTGTAAAATAATGCATCGACATGTGAGACGTGAATCTTTTAATTTTGTCAATGTAATTATAAACTTCTATATTAATTTTTCATGTAGTCATTTCGGTCAATTTTCGTCTAAAATTGTTGACGTGGTGGTCCGATCATTGTCGGCCGTCCTTAGTGACGTTAGCTGGTGCTTTCCAACTTGAGAGGTTACTAAGCTAGATAATGTTAACAATAATCAACTAGACTAATATATCGAGTTATATAACAAATTGCAAGCGGATCACTAAACAAATTGTCATATATAACATTAAAGAGAAGTTTGAAACATTGCATGATTATTCAATTTAATAAATCAGTTTTACTATATCTTTTCTTTTTTGCTAGAAAGTAATGTCATTCAATGATCATCAAAGAGCCGTATGGGAAGACACAATTTGTTGGCGAAACGGGAGGACCGGGCTATACTAAATATTGGCCTTTCCTGGAGTAAAGGAGAGCATCAAAGGCTAACTTGCACTCACTTTCGTTGATGATGTTTAGGAGATCCACTCGGTTCGCGAGGTTGCAGGTGAGAAGGATAAGAAAAAGGAAAGATCTAAGGTCTCCTCTCTCCAAGAGCCTTAATTGGATTTTCCCAAGCTGCTTCCTCCATCGACAACAGGCATTTCACGACGTTCGAGCTTGTTACTGGTTATTACAGCACAAGTGAAAGTCAAGTCTTTCTTTCTCCCCTTTGGCTCCATAGACACAGTTTTGTTGATCACACGCTTTGATTCGGTGTAGCAAGCACAACTTTACAACATCTAGAAGAAAGAATTTGTGCCCCTTGTCTGCCATCAGTGGAAGGAAATAAAAAGAAGAGAATAGAGGTGAACCGCGGTGTGCGGCGTGCAAACAAAGCAAAACATGAGTAAAATCTAAATTTGCAAGATAATACCCATGATAAACTTATAATACAAAGAGATTCGAAAGTGAGAAATTGGATGTGAATGAGCCTTGGATATATTAGTTGTTAGGCTTGTAGCTACGAACATCTTACTCGAAATTTTAATCATCATATTTGATTTATTGCAATGTTATATTTACGTTAAACATAGGCATAATGCAATGTAAGTCAGAAAAAATCTAGTTTGAGTCAAATGAAAAGGTTCATGACTAAGGGTCTCGAATGACAAAACCGCAACAAGAAATTAATATTGAAAGAGAACCGATGAACCTATGCGTTTAAGGATTCTCAACTAACACCAATGGAGGTGGACTGTGGCCTATGAATAAATCAAGACTAATGCCAGATCAATGCTCAATTCAAAAGTCCATCCTTCTTTCATCAGTCCGTTGTATCAGCAAAGGAACTATAATTTTATTCCACAACAAGATTAGTGGATCTAAGTGTGATTCCAACAAATTCAACATGTGGACTCAACAAAAAATCATCAGATTCAATTTAGCTCCATACAAGAGATTCTTGGCCCAATCGAGCAATACTCATAATCAAATTTATGCCGCAAGAACACTAAACGTATCGAAGTGCATAGCTCCTAGAATCATTCTTAATGCAAGACAACAGAACTTAGGGAATGCCTATACAGCAAAACACGATCAACATACATCCATATACAATGAGGAAACCAAAGAAATTGCCTGTTAATGAGCAAATTTCATAACTGGAAGGTCTCGGTTAAGAACGCATTAGGCAATTAAACATTGTAGCTTAGCAAAATTTCTCTACTCAATGCTAAATATAAAGGAGAATGACCTCGGCTTTTATTTCTTCCAAAATGATCTAGCTTAGGAATATCACCAACTATGTAGCAGGCGCTTGACCGGTGAACAAAATGAAACAGTAAATGGAGAGAGATTCACAGCCAATGTAAAACACAATCGACACGGAACATTCGAGGTTCTCATGATAGCTTTAGAAAGTCACAATTTCCATGCGATGGAATTAAGAATTCTCGGTTTCTACCTCAGTAAAACAGAGCATGAAGAAATATACCTTGAAAGCGTAGGTGCTGGCCCCGTCATCACCGGAGACGATGAGGATGATGATCGGACCTGGGGAAGGAGAAACGAACAATCTCCGAGGACGTCGAAGACGCTGGCTGGAAAACATGGGCGAACGAAGCACCTCCAGTGGCCGCGATGCTGGTGGTGTTCGGCGGTGGCCTGCGGCTGCGATCACTGACAGAGAGGGCGGCAAAGATTCAAAGAGGAAAAATCGACAGAGAATTGCTACTCAATACGGGAATTCCTTCTCTATACTCCTTGCTCTGCTCTCTGAGATTCAAATGCAAAGAGTGTGCGTTGGTCGGCAATCGGAGACGAGTGGCGTGCTACTAGTGGACCGGAGGTGGCCGAGGGTATGGAGAGGGAATCGCGACCATCTCGAGTTCGTTTCCAACGTTCAGATTGAGAGAGGACCGGGCTCGATCCAAATCTTTATGGGTTCCATCGAATTGGGCTTAATGGGTTTTATTAGAAGAGAGTTGATCACCGAGTGTCTGATTGTTTTGAAAATCTCGATTAGATTTGGTGATGGTTTTGTAGGGAATTATGCATATTAAACATTGTGTGAGTTTCTGACATTAATAAAAAAAAAAATTGTGTAAATTATTGAATGTAATTGAGGGC
Organism: Eucalyptus paniculata subsp. matutina; assembly: GCA_017140255.1. Lineage (NCBI taxonomy): Eukaryota > Viridiplantae > Streptophyta > Magnoliopsida > Myrtales > Myrtaceae > Eucalyptus > Eucalyptus paniculata. The sequence continues at coordinate 49,132,750 of CM029436.1, read as the reverse complement.
CGAGAAAAACTGAGAGCGTTTGAATGATTCAAGCATGGTTATAACATTTGCTGTATTGCTTGACCAATAGTAAAATTTTATGTTATTCTTTTCATTGACAATGTCATACTGACCGAATCATGTAATATGATGTTCATTATGCTTTTATGTATTCTGATTTATTATCCTGATTTATCATTTTATTCTTATCTCAAGTTCAACCATGCTTTTCTGCATGGCCATCCTAAGTGGTGTGTTGTCGATCTGTCCTAGACAAATTTCAAGTGTGGTTCATAGATATTATCTAATCATGAACTCAAAAGCATTTTCTTGTCAAGAATTGGATTTATTAGATTACCAATATGGTTGAACCCAAGTTAAGAATAAAATGTTTGGTGAAAACAAGGACAAAATTGAGAGATTTAGATAACCATTGTGAATCACATTTAATCCAACCTTGTTTAAGTAAAACAATTTCAAAAAATGATAAAGACTTTGAAGGTATCACATTTGGTATTGGAACCTTGAAAGAATGGCAACATTTTAAATGATGTTTCCATTATCAAGCTACCTTTCCGAAATCACTATGTAAACTACCTTAACTTCTATCCGTACTAATAAATTAATTTTTTCTTTTATAGAATAGCGTTTGATTAAAGTGAAAGTCCTATGAATTTTCTCAGGTTCTATTTCGTTTTTGAAAGAAGATAGATCTTGCCATGCACTATCCCATGTCAGGATCACGATGAATATGCTCATGTCTAAACTAAACTTATGGGAAAAAAATAATGGAGTACGGTATTCAATCAATCGCTAGTCAATGTTAGTGGGCACTCTTCATTTGTAGAGACAACTAACATAGATAATATTAAGAATAGTGGACTTCAGTGATATGTCAAGGATCTGACCGACTACAAATAGGCATTTAGACAAAATGGATCATATGCAACAATTTAGAAAAGTTTCAAACATCGCATAGTTAATATATGAGCCTTAAAATACCATTTCTATTTTCCTCCTTTTTTTTTTTGCTAGAAAAGTAATGTCATTATTTTTTGCTGGAGAAACGGGAGGACCAGGTCGCACTCAATTCTGGCCTTTCATTGATGATGTTGGGAGGTCCAGGCCCATTTCCAAGGTTGCCGGCGAAAAGGATGACCTCTGCTTCAATTTTGACCTTGAGGACAAAACACGGTGAATTGGGAATTTTAGTTGGGAACTATAGTAGACATTCACCGATGGTTAAATCAATGGAAATGTCTCATCTCTATTTCAAAATGCTTGTACTGGACAAATGTAGTTAGGTAGTCCCACCATTCTCCAAATGAAACATAACTCTATCTTATATAACTTTGCGGCTTTGAAATTTGACCTTGACACCAATGAACTATCTGTGTTATATTTTTTTTCCCCACTTAGCGATCAAGTGGGATGTGAACTAGTGTTCACATACTTCAACTAGTCCACCTCTTCAAGCCATTTTAAGAGCACATCCTGCATATTGGCCATTTTTTACGAAATGATGTCACAACAAACTGTAATAGGATATGACTAATTAAGTGTCAAAATTGCACCTATTCAAATGGCTGGCGGGCATATTGAAGTTATGTAGCTCCTTTTTTTCGGGGACAAAACAATAATCAGTTTTTATTTGACCCGTGGACAAAATAGAATAGGAAGCTTTCATTATGAATACAATCATTATCACTTGGCAAGAAGGGAGAAAGAAAACGAAGCTTGAAGGTTTATAATTTTATTCAACCTACGGGCATTTATTTTTTCACCCTAATCTTCTAAATAATGTAGAGAGTAAATCTAGGTACCAACCATGGTAATGAAGAGAATATAACATATATTTATTTTTGAAAATTATTTGAAAATTATTTGTTATCAAGTATTTTTGGACATTAGTTGAGCAATCAACTACAAAAGTTTTTTAGCTTTCAACACATTGAGTTGTCATGTTATATTGGATTATGATTGGGACCATATGGTGAATGGTTATGATCATTTCGATCTACATAAATTAAGTTTGTGTAATAACTATTCCTTTATTTGATAATGTGATGGGGTTGATGATGCCTTAATAAAGCTAAAGTTTTGGGGGTTGGGTTGGTCCTCTGAGCTTTGCTTTTTCAAAAATTAAAAAAATAAATATACTGGAGATCTTTTCCGGGATACTTTTTCTTCGATCCAGGCAACCGGGCTTCAATTTTTTTGGATATGTAAAGCAACGAGCTTATCTCACTTATTCTTTGCTGATGATGATTTTCTCTTCTGTGAAGCAAACTTAGCATCGGTTTCTCTCCTCAAGGAAGGCCTTGAAACCTTCTCTACTTGGAGTGGGCTGAGACCTAATATAAACAAAAGTGAAGTGACCCAAATACTTCATACCTTTGGGTTCCAGGAAGGAAGTCTACCGGTTCGTTACTTAGGCGTTCCCATTATCACCAAGAGGCTTGGCAAGGCAGATTGTATTTCTCTTATCAACTGCATAACTGCAAGAGTGCAATCACGGGCTCAGTGTTTTCTTTGCTTTGCAAGCCGCCTTCAACTTATAAAGTCTGTCCTCCCGCAATATAAGCTTATTGGGCTAGTGTTTTTATATTACCTAGAGCAGTGTTGGATTGCATCGAGCAAATTTTAAGATAGTTCCTCTGGAAAGGCCTGGGCCTTGGAAGAGGAGGAGCAAAAGTCTCTTGGGATGACGTTTGCTTATCGAAAGAAGTGGGAGGACTTGGCATATGCATGCTGCAGGATTGTAACACGGCAGCCATGCTTAAGCACATTTGAATCTTGTTTACTGATAATGAATTCTTATGGTGCAAGTGGGTTCATTCAAATTTTTTGAAAATGAAGAATTTATGGGTTGCTAACAAGCCAACTGTTTGTTCATGGGCCTGGAAAAAGATACTCCACCTTAGGAGAGATTTTAGTAAGTCCTTTCAGTGGAGTATTGGGAATGGATGCTCTGTGTTTCTTTGGTTTGATCATTGGCATCCTAGGAGCCCCCTTAATCTATTATTCTCGAACACTTACATCTACCGGTCGGGTTTCCCTAGGATGGCTTCGGTTGCAGACTTGTTCTCCATAGCAGGCCAAGAGATCAAAGCCATCTTAGAGACGTGGGAGTTCCCCCTCCCTGTTCTGTCTCATAATTCGAATTGGTTCCAATGGATCGAAAGTACCTCGGGCAACTTCTCAGGAGCTTCGGCATGGGAAACTATTCGGCCAAAAGTAACCTTATTTCCTTGTTTCTCATTTATTTGGAGCAACGCACTCACTCCGCGGTATCAATTCAACCTGTGGCTCATTGCTAAGAACCGGCTTCTTACCTAGGTTCTTTTACTTTCATATGGGAGGATTGATGATGCCTCTTGTGCCTTCTGTAATTCTAGGCTAGATTCTATAGATCATTTATTTTTTGGTTGTCATATTACCGCTAGACTTGCATCCTTTTGGGCTGCTAGATGCAACATTCCATGGCGGAACAGGACTTGGCAGGATACTCTCCAATGGGCCTTGAAGTTTCTCTTAGGCAATGGATTCAATCAATGTATTGCTCGCTTCTCTTTTGGAGCCCTTTGCCATGTGATCTAGAAAACGTGGAACAACATTGTTTTTCTTTTTCAGGAGCAAGCCTTGTTTATTCCGGCCTTGAAGAATCATCTTGTCAAAGCTATCAAGGATAAAGCCTTGACTTTCAGCAACGTGGCGGACAATTCAAGGAATAGAAGGATCCAACACAGCTAGGCTATTGACCAGTCCATGTTCTCTCCTTCGGTGTCTGATTTGTTCCTTTAATTTTGGGAAGACTCGGGGCTGTAGGGGGTTTCCAATCTCACTTGCTTTTCGGAGGTTCTTCGGCTAATGCGGACACGTGGAATTGTTGAAGGCGGGGCCTGCTTCAGACTGTACCGTCCGGCTGGCTGTTTGTTGGCTCGTTCCTTCCTTTTCTTTTGATGTTGCTGCCTGGCTGGTTTTTTGCTGCTGGTTGGCTTTCTTAGCCGCGGTTTGGCTATTTGTGCTTCCTTTTCTCCCCCACCATTCCACTCATTATGACTTGTTGTCATTATAAGTGTAGGTTTTTGGTGCCGTAAACCTTTTGTATAGTTGTAGTAAAAGTTTATAAAATTCTTACATTACCAAAAAAATAGAAAAGGGTGAGTGAAATTGAAAAAAACAGCCTTTTTCTGATTCCAGCCTATGGTGGCTTTAATCATGCCAGCACATAATCCAATTTCCAATCAACTTGCTCCCATTAAATTAAATCAAATGAAATGGAACGTCAGCATCGATCTATATTTTTCTCTAATATAATTGGGAATCGACTATAGAGCTCGAACACCTAACCTTAATTAAGGTCTTACCTAAACACCGAATAATTTCTTGGGAAGCTGAAAAGTTAGTAGTAGGTTGCTCCAAGTCATCGCTGGCCCAAACTAAATATTAAGAAAAGACTAATCCCGATCGCCTCAATCAAAAGTGGCGGACTTATAAACAATCGAGTAATACAAATGATGACCATAAAAAATACGGAGAGAGGGAGTCGGATGATTTTCTGCATTTTATATCTACTTGACTTGGCCTCTTCCCTCCACCAGGGTCATGAGTCCCCATTCTTACCTCCACCGCTAATGGACAATTGGCTAGGTATCAAATCCTAATCATCTACCTGCTCCTTGTCTGCCATTATTAGAAGGAAATAAAAGCACAAATAGAAGTCAACAGCGGGTGAAGCACGCAGACTTGGTGGAGATGGGAGCAATGAAACCCACGACTTGGATAGGTTTTGTCTATTTGATCCTCCAATGGTGTATGGAGCCATTTTAGGGGTGAATTTGACAGGCAATTTCTTTTCGGTCATTAGTTAAATGGAATTTTGTTGTCCAGTATTTCCAAATACTTGTTAAACAATCAATTATGGAGATTTAAAATAGTCGTTATGCATTAAAAATTACGTAATTATTCAATAAATATATATTGTAATTGTAAGGGCAAACTTGAAAAAATTACGCTTTTAGCTTTAATATATAGATGAAATGCGAGATTGTGAGAAAATATGTGGGTTATGCATTAAAAAAATGGGGGGTCACTCTTGTATATAGAAATTGTATTTGTCGGGGATAATTTCGTATAACAAAAAATGAAGTAAAAGACACTTTATATATGGATATGCATGCTTTCTTTTCTAGCGAAGTAGCACATCTTACTGTCAGGAGTAGTTGAAAGCAAGCTGTCAAAATTACATTTGTGGTCGTGTGGGTTTAACTCTTTTTTTTTTTCTTTTTTTTTAGAGATGTGTAGTGTGGATTTAACTTACACTAGATTTTGACCAAATGGTAAAAATATTAGAAAGATCCTGTCTCTATCTTGCAAATAATTGTACAGCATACAATCATTAATTTGGATTAACCAGTTCCCGCAAAAATAGAAAGCGAACACTGACTTTCTAGATAATTCCACAATCATGTTGACAGGACATTAGCATCATGTTACCATCAACATTGACCTGCTTTATGGGCATGCTCCTCATTGAAAGAGGAGCATTTCTCATTCGGATGCTAGAAGGATCGCTGTTGACCATATGAGCGTTCACTCAACCCATAGAAGGTTGCACTTGGCCTCTAAGAAATGTGCACATGATGTGGACGAGAGCGTGTATCATGATAAGCATGTACTTCACCGTAAAAAAAAGCGAGCAATTTATCGTGAGGAACTTGTTTTTCTGATTTCAGCCAGCCTTTGGTGACTCCAATCATGCCGAAACCTGGTCTGATTTCCGACCTACTTGTTCTTGAGAAATGAAATGCAACGTCAGCATCAATCGACATTTTTTCTTTAAATGAGATTAGTGTGGACTACGGGGCTTGGACACCTAACTTTAGTTGAGGCCTTAACTAAACACCAGTTAATTCTTTGGGGAAGTTGAAAAGTTTGTAGCAGGTTGCTCCAAGTCGTCACTAGCCCAAACCGAACATTAAAAAAAGACTTTTGCTGGCCACCTCAATCAAGACAGGAGTAGCGGATAATTGATTAGGTATTAAGTTAAGGCCCAAACATAATATGAAAAAAAGACTGTTGTCGGTCGCCTCTATCAAGAGAAGATCCGCGCACTTAGAATCAACCGAGTAAGACAAATGGTGACCATATATATTATATATAATGTATGTATATAGAGAGAGAGAGAGAGAGAGAGATGATTCACTGTATCTTATATTTGCTTTACTTGGCCAGTCCCCACCACCAGTGCCAGCGGTGTCTTTAGTCCCGATTCTTACCTCCATCGCTAGTGGACAATTGATTAGGTATCAAGTTAAGGCCCAAACTAAATATTAAACAAAGACTCTTACTGGTTGCCTCAATCAACACAAGAGTAGCAGACTTATAAACAATCAAGTATACAAATGGTGACCACAAATAATATATATACACAGAGAGAGATGGATGATTTTCTGCATTTTATATCTACTTTACTTGGCCAGTCACCTCCACCATTGTCTTTAAGTCTCCATTCTTACCTCCACCACTAATGGACAATTAATTGCGTATTAAGTCCTAATCATTTAGGACGCGTTTAGTAACGTTTCTGTTCGGAGAATAATTTTTTAATAGAAATAGTTTTTTTTTTTTTTTGTTTCTATTTCAGGGAACAATTTCTGAGTATAAAAACGTGTTTAGTAACCGTAAAAAAATTATATTCCAGAAACATAAATACGTTTGGTAAATTTTTTTTGTTTCTTTTAATTTTTCAATATTTTTATTATATTTTTCCTTTTTTTTAATTCTTTCTTATTTTTTTTTCTTCTTCTTCTTTCTTCCTTTTGGCCGATTGCTAGCCTCAGCCAAAGGTCGGCAACCGGCCACCTCGCCGGGCTGCCACCAGGTTAGTGTCGCCCAACGGTGGCTTGGCGAGACCAAGCCTCGCTGGTCGACGTAAGGCTCGGCCTCGCCAGGCCAGGGCGAGGTCGACCTCGCACCACCTGGGCAAGGTAGAGCCTTGCCACTAAGGCCACCGGCGAGGCTTGGCCTCGCCCAGGCACCGTGAGGTCAACCTCACCAAGGGCCGATGACGCTCCAGTGAGGTTGCCGGCCCTCGACGGCTGGTCGTCGGCCATGGCCGAGGCCGGTGACCCGCCAAAGAAGAAGAAGGAAGGAAGGAAGGAAGAAGAAGAAGGAAAGAAAAAAGAAGAAGAAAAAAAGAAGAAGTGTTTCTCGGAATTGTTCCCGGAAACAAGAAACAAGTTTTTCTACTTCTAATTTTTATTCCAAATCTATTCCCAAGAACAAAAAAAATAGATTTTTTGTTCCTGGGAACAAAAGTATAAACAAACGCGTTTCTGTTCTTTTTTTATTCTCTGGAATAAAAGAACAGAAATTTGTGTTCCGAGGAACAGAAACATAAATAAACAAACAGGCCCTTACTTGCTCCTTGTTTGCCATTGTTAGTAGGGGTGAGCAGCGGTCTAGGGTCAACCTTGGACCGACCTTGGATCGGCCCAACCCTACCGGTCCTGGTCCGGTTCCCAAGGGGATTGGGTCGGTCCTTGGTCCTGAAATTCCAAGACCAACACTGTGCGGGTTGGTCCTCGGTCCTAAAAGTTTTGGGTCGGTCCAACCCTGGACCCACCCTGTATATTATATTATATTATATTATATTATATTATATTATATTATATTATGTATAATTCTTTTATATATTCAAACCTAAGTAAAATGTCTGTTATATTATATTATATTGAGATATTCTATCAATAGCACTAATAGTAATTTCAATTTAAAACTTTTGTTGAGTATTAATTATGTGTTGTTTGTTTTGTTTTCAGGTTTTTAGAAGTTCAAGTGAATTAACAAGATGTGAAGTTATATATTCATGGTTTATATTAAGTATTTTGAACTTTTTCTGGTTTAATTGTATTTTACTAATGAATTTTAGCTGTACTTTGCTTTTCAATTTGTGTCAAATGGTAGAAGTTTTTGAAGAGTAGAGTAATATCTTGATTCTTTACGGTGATTTGCTAGTCAAGTGGTGTGAAGCTCATTTTTTGGTTGAGTAGACTTTACATGATCAAATGTAGGAAAATAGATGATTACAAAAACTTTCCATCTTGTCTCATATCTCGATAAGTGGTTAGCGAGATATGAAATTTCTATTATTGTGTCATCTTAAATTTGCTAAATATGTATTGGTATTTATAGTTTAGTTGCACAATGCCGCATTTTCGATGGATGTGTAATTTGAATTTGTAGGTTTACTTTTTGAGGGAGTATAAAAAATAAGATTAATAAATTATCAATCGGTCCCGAGTTGACCCTGGAACCGGACCGAACCCATTGGGTCGGTCTGGTCCTTGGTCCCAAGCTTAATAGGGTCGGTCCTCGGTCCTAAGAATTGAGGACCGACACTGTACGGATTGGTCTTAGGGTTAGAGGGTGGCCCGGACCAACCCGGATCATGCTCACCCCTAATTGTTAGAAGGAAATAAAAAGACAAATAGAGGAAACGGTGGGTGAAGCACGCAGACTTGGTGGAGATGGGAGCAATGGAACCTACAATTTGGATGGGTTTGTCGATTTGATCCTCGATTGAATTTTAAAAGACCCTTTTTTCCTGCTCGTTATTTAAAAGGAATTAAGTTATCGAATGTTTCCATATACTTTTTTTTGGGGGTCTAAGAATGCATCCAAATACTTGTTAGCAGTCAATTGCATGAATTTTTAGCTTCCAACGCATCAAGTTCTCCTATTTTGTGGAATGCATGGTTCAAGTTGATCTTCTAATGAGTTTTGCTATCATAACATTCTTTAGGGTATTGTAAAAATAATAATTTATTAGAAACAACAAATTCTTAAAGAAGTGGGTCTTGCAATAATTTAAAATTATTTATGATTTGATTTTTTGTAGTCCAAAATATATTATTATTTCACAGTACATTAAAAACTGTCATACAATCATTAAAACTAAATATACTTAATAAATTCCCGAGATACTCGTTAATTATTCATTTGAAGAATGCACTATAACCCTCGATCACAATATATCGGATATGTGCAATTATTTCGTGAATCTAGTATAAATATTAAACTGAATCTATTATACCTCTGTATTCTCCCGGAATAGTTTTTATTTTATTTGTTGCTTTTTTTTTCTGCACATTAATATTGAATCTCACGCAAACTCGTTCTTTCTATTCTGCTGTCATTTCTTGCAATAATACCTTATCATACAAAGATTTTTCCATAAAAATAGTAAATACAGAAATAATATGCTCGTTAGGAATTATCTTAGAAATATCGCTAGTGTAAGTCCTTATTATATAGATGTTGCAAATTCAATGACTGCAAGTAAGCACAGAGTCTTCCCAATTCCATGCCGTGAGATAATAATTTTTTTTAAGTGTCTAGTATAAGACCCTATTAGAAAATTATTTTCTAAATTTCCTCTTTGAATCCTGTAGTCAAGAGACAATTGTTTTTAAAAATCTTATAGCAACTCTCTTTCGTCGATTAGGGTTCTTCCTAGGAGAAATACGAAAGTCAGTCATATAGAAATTGGACCATAAACGAAGAGTGGCATGAGCTATTAATTACAGAGTTACGAGGACACAAACAAAGATAAAGGATCTCATCCCCCACAAGAAGAACACAAAAAGCCTAAAAGACCTAAGCCTGATTCTAAGCTAATACATTAAAGTGGGACAGTTGAACCATTCATTGGCCACGGATGAGGGAAAGTACTCTTCTAATGCCGCTCCAGTCTTTTCCTCCTCCCAGCTTCAATACTTTTTTCCTTAATTTTATGTAATTGTCTAATTAAACTGTGAACTTGTATTTACTTGGCAATCCTTGACACGAAAAACACATAATAATAATATAAAAAAAATCTTCACACAAATCCACATACTGAGATTCACACTAATTGCATATGTTTACAAATATATATTTTTCATTTAAATTTCACGTTTATCCAACATACATACACTATAATGTATTTATGATATAATATCACTAGATTGATCTCCAACTGAAATTAATAAACCGAGTCATGTCCATCGTTGATAAAAATTTGTCTCGTCACTTTACTAATAGAGTAAGCTAGTGTGTAGTATCTTAGCATTATCCTGCATAATTTCTCTCTATTTTTGTTAAAGTCATTGTGCTAACTAACTTATCAGGGATGGCTAATTTCTAGTATCACATCTTATTGAGGATTTGGAGATGTTGAAATTTCTAATTATATATGCTCGATTGAAAGGCTCTCTTTGAGGATATTTAGCATCTGAAAAACGCAACGCGTGTATATCTCAATTTCGATGCTCGTGGCCTCATTAGTGAATCACCAACAACTATTTATTTGTCACAATTTTCTTTTTTTTTTCCTTTCTTTAGCCTGAAAAGACTTATCATGACAGAGAAAAGGCCATTAAGTCAAAGATTTGAAGTGAGCAATGTACGATGCTAATTAGGAAGTTCTCCAGAAGCTGCTATGTGCCTTCAATGGCTTGGTTTTTGGGAGGCTTCTCGAAATTTTAGATATTATGGCTCCATTCATTTCACTGATAAAAATTTCTATAAAAAAATTTTCAAATTTTTCGATATTCGTTTCATAGAAAATAAATTGGTCGGGAAAATATTTTCCATCAATTAAAAAGGCCTTCTAAAATAGGGCAAAATATTTTCCCTTTTTTAAAACCAAGTGTTTTTTTTTTTCACAAAACACCTTTTCATTTTATTTTTATATTTAAAAAAATTAAATTTTAATTATTTAAAAAAAAAATTTCTTCATCTTCAGTTGGTCACCGGTCACGGCGGCGATTAGTGACTAGCTAAAGGCAAGCTTGAGCCTCGCCAAAGGGTAGTGAGGCTCCGCCTCACCTCACCCGAGGTTGCCAGAGGTCAGCGAGACCCTAGCAACCTCAAGTGGGGCTCAAGCCTGTTTAGCTAGTTGGATTTGGCAAGTCACCCGAGGTTGCCAGAGATCGGTGAGGCTCTAGCGACCTCGGGCAAGACTTGAGCCTAGCCCAGCTCGTCGGCATTGGGCAAGCTCAGCCTGACTAGATCAGGCGAGGCTGAGCCTTATCATAATATCTGGCGAGCTGGAGCCTCACTGGCCTATGGCAAGGCTTGAGCTCACTTATGATTAGTCGTTGGCTGTCACCGTGATCGACAAACGATCAAGGAAGCGAGAAGAAAATAAAGAAAGAAAAGAAAAAAGAAAAAATAAGTAAAAATTGATTTAAAAAAGAAAATAATAAAAAAGTTATTGAAAGAAGTGTATGGAGGAAAATAATTTTCTTAATAAACAGTGGCAAATATTTTCTAATTCATTTTTAAATTTTAGTACCAAAAAAATATCATTACTTTCCCGGAAAATGGTTATAAGTACAATTACTCATCTCTTTGGTTCGGGATGTTTAGGACCTCCAGGTCGGTTTGCGAGGCTGCAGGCGAGAAGGATGGGAAAAAGGGAAGATCTATGCTCTCCTCTCTCCATGGGTTTTAATTGGATTTTCTCAAGCCGCTTCTTCCACCAACGACGGGCATTTCACGACGTTCCAGCTCGTCACTGGCAATTTCAAAGAGAGGCTCAAGTTTAGCAGCGCAAGTGACGACTGCAAAGTTAAAGCCTTTCTTTTACCTTTTGGCTCCATCGACAGTTCTGTTGATCGCAAATTCAGTGTAGCCAGCACAAGTTTAAACATTTAAATAAAAAAGAAAAAGAAAAAGAAATTGGCCCCTTTTCTGTCATTATTAGGAGAAGGAAATAAGAAAACAGAAGAGAGGTGAACAGCGGGTGAAGCGCGCCGGCTCGGTGAAGATGGAGACGGTGAGGAAGGGGACCCACAATTTGGGCCAGTATGCACTAGAATTGCGGAAGGAATCTTTCCGTCTACACGCCCAAGGCAGGGCACTAGACAGAAAGCTGAAGTTCTGTCTGCCCTTCATTAGGACATTTTACCTCAGGTGGAATCAACAAATGTCGCATTACACAGATTGTGGCCTCAACGTCCATTTTTCAGTGTGACTAGGACAAAGGCCACCTCGAATCTGACTGGAGTACTTAATGCTTAAAACGTCTTTTATTCAGACCCATCATCTGATGCTATTGTCCTGGACGTAAGGACTTTTGTTTCCTCTCCACTCAGTACACTTCCTTTCAAACCGTTCAGGCATTCTTCTTTAATCCTCCGCCGCTCCCGGATCAAGCCATCATGCCCATCGCGGAGCTCTTTCTTGGCGCCCTTCTTCCTGTGCTGTTCGAGAGGTTGGCCTCTCCCGAGCTGCTCAACTTTGCGCGCCGTGAGGGAATTGATGACCTGCTGAAGAAATGGGAGAAGATGCTGAAAAGCATCAATCAGGTGCTGCATGATGCAAAGGAGAGACAACTGACCAGCGATTCTGAGGTGGAGTCGTGGCTCAAAGATCTCGGGAACTTGGCCTATGACATCGAAGACTTGCTTGATGAGCTCGCCACAAAGTCCGCGGAAAATAAGTTCAAGGCAGAACTCGGGAATAGCAAGGTGCGCTCCCTTCTTCCAAGTTGTTGCTTCAAATCGAGCCCGAGAGCATTTATGTTTGACCGTAAAATGAGATCCATGATCGAAGAGATGGATGGCAAACTACAAGATGTCATCACTCAGAAAGATACTTTGAAATTTGGAGAGAATAATGGGAATCGATCAGCATACACTCGACAGGATAAGCAGCTTCCCACCACACATTTGCCCGAGCCTGGTTTTGTTAGTAGGGAGGATGAGAAAAGCGAGATCCTTGAATTATTGACCAAAGAAGAAGACGATAGAACATGTGCATATCTAAAAGTGATACCCATCATAGGCATGGGGGGTGTAGGGAAGACGGCTTTGACTCAGCAAGTTTACAATGATGCGAGAGTCACTGGCTATTTCGATGTGAAAGCATGGGCTTGCGTCTCCGAAGATTACGATGTGCTTGCTATCACAAAGAGTATCCTAGAAATAACCAAAGGCCATTTGTCCTGTGAAGGTAAGGACTTGAATTGGCTTCAAGATAAGCTCAAGGAACATCTTGTGGGGGAGAAGTTTCTTGTCGTTTTAGACGATGTTTGGAACGAGAATTATGGAAATTGGACTACCCTACTGAAGCCTTTTCAATCGGGAGCGAAGGGAAGCAAGATCATTCTCACCACTCGTAACAACAGCGTTGCTTCATTAGCCAATGCTCCACCGTATTATCTCAAAGAGTTGTCACAAGATGCTTGTATGACTCTGTTGGCATTTCACGCTTTCAGAGTGGGAAATTTCAATCATCATCTAGATCTTAAAGTATTAGGCCAGAAAATAGCGGAAAAATGCAAAGGGTTGCCATTAGCAGTAAAAACATTGGCCGGACTGCTACGCCATAAAGTCAATCCCCAAGAATGGGAAGCTATATTGAATAGCAAAATTTGGGACCTACCAAAAGAAAGAAATGAAATCCTTCCAGCTTTGAAACTTAGTTATCTTCATCTCCCTTCCAATTTGAGGAGATGTTTTGCTTACTGTGCTATATTTCCGAAGGACTACGAAATTGAACGAGACGACTTGATTCACTGGTAGATTGCAAAGAGCTTGTTGGAGGTAAAAGAAGCAAAGAACCTTTGGAATACAGGTTTGAATTATTTTAATGAGCTAGTATCTAGATCATTATTTCAAAAGTCAAGTAAAAACGGATCACAATTCTTGATGCATGATCTTGTGAATGACCTTGCAAAGCTAGTTGCTGGTGCAACTTATTTTAGCCTAGAGGAGTTTGAGTTTGAGGGTAATCAAAGTAATGCATCTTTTGCTCGTCACGCCTCATTCATTCCCAACATTTACATTGTGCCGAAAAGACTCGAGATATATCATCAAATGAAGGGACTTAGGAGCTTCATATCATTACGAAAGCAACCTTATGGTAACTTCTTCTTGTCCCAAAAGGTGCTATGTGACTTGTTATCTGGATTGAAATACCTAAGGGTTCTTTCATTATGTCACTATCACATTAGAAATGTACCAGATGGCATTGGCAAATTGAAGCACCTAAGGCACCTCAATTTGTCATATACTGATATTGAAATGCTTCCAAAGTCGATTGTTGCATTATACAATCTAGAGGCTTTAATGTTGCAGGGTTGTCAAAACCTTTCTAAAACACCATAAGGTATGGAGAAACTGATCAATCTAAAATTTCTTGACATTACCGACACTTTGAAACTAAGAGTGATGCTGTTGTATATAGGTAATTTGGCCGGTCTTAAGATACTATCCAAATTTGTAGTGGGAACAGAAAATGGGTCAAGATTGAAGGAGTTAAAAAACTTGAAAAACCTTGAAGGGGAATTATGCATCTCCGATTTGCATAAGGTTCAAAAAGTCGAAGATGCTAGAGACACCAATTTACTCACGAAGGAGGGAATATGTCGATTGACCATGCTGTGGAGTCCAGATTTTAAAAATTCTCGGAATGAAAAGCTTGAAGCAGAGATCCTAGACTTTCCTCACCCTCATCAAAACCTTGAAAAGCTCGTGATATCCTACTATGGTGGCCTAAAATTCCCGTCATGGTTAGAAAGTCCCCCACATCTTAACATTGTGCATTTACGTTTGCATGGATGTTGCAGGGCCAAAACGTTGCCATCACTCAGGCAGCTATCTTCACTCAAAGAACTATATATTGAAGGTCTAAATGCTTTATGCACAATAGGGTCTAAATTTTATGGAACTAATGAGAGTCATTTCCCATCCTTAATAACTATGGAATTCAAGGACATGCCATTGTGGGAAGACTAGTCTCATTGCGTTGGGATTGAAGAAGTAGGAGTTTTGTTCCCTCGTCTTAAGCATCTCCTCATTCAAGATTGTCCTATGTTGATAGGAAAATTACCTAGTCAACTAGGCTCCCTCACAAAGCTCGAAATCAAGTCCTGTCCGCATATGGATGCGCTGCCCTCCATCATTAGCCTTCCATCTCTCAAAGAATTAAATTTCAGAAGTTGTAATGAGGGGGTGCTGAAGAATTTGGTAAACTTGACATCTCTAACCTCTCTTGTCATAGAAGATGTCTCTAAATTGACTTGCTTAAATCATGGGTTTACAAGTTCCCTAATCAAGCTAGAGGAGTTATATATGAGAAGTTGTGAAAAGTTAACTTACTTATGGCAAGACAAAGATGTAATCCAAAATCTTGCTTGTCTGAAGAGGCTATCCATCCACAATTGTCCTGAATTCGTGTATTTTGTGGCTGAAGAAGGAGATATAGAGCTGCTTGGCAACCTCGAGACCATCCACTTGAGTAGTTGCATCAAATTAGAGAAGCTCCCAAGCAAGATGCACACCCTTTATTCTCTTAGAGACTTGACGGTCAAAAACTGTCCAAATCTCATGTCCTTCCCCAAAACAGGTATACCGACATCTATGATATCATTACAAATCTTGGGCTGCAATAGGTTGCAACATTTACTCAGAGGATTAAATGTTAACCCGAATGAACTAAGCAGCATCAATACCCAGGGGGACAAGATGTCCTGTATGCAAAGTTTAGAGATTTGCCGTTGCGATTCTTTGTCAGCTAATCTGTTTAGCGGGGGCATATTTTTATCTATAACCCTCAAGAGTCTCCAAATTTCCCAATGCCAAAACTTGGAGTCGCTTGCGCAAATGAAGCTAGACTGTCCTCAGTCGCTTCAAGAGATTGACATTTGGGGTTGCCATAAGTTGAGAAGCTTACCACAAGGCCTAAACACACTCTTCAGCCTCAATTCCTTGCATTTGTATTACTTTCCTGCTTTGGAGGTGGAGTGCTTCCCTCCTCTTCCCTCCTCTTCCTCCCGGCATCTCGAAGTTTACTCTTTGGCATTGTCCGAAAATAAAATCGTTGCCTAATCAGTTGCATCGACTCACGAGTCTCAAACATCTAGGAATCATGGGTGGGAGAGTATTACTCGCTTCCCTGATGGAGGATTGCCGCCCCAGCTAGAGAGACTTGAGGTGATGGGATGCGAGAATATGAAGCAGCCGATGAGGGAGTGGCTCACCCCTCTCACCTCCCTTCAAAAATTGGAGATCGACGGCAGCGTGGGAGGGGTGGGAGAGGAGGAGGATCTTGTGCTTCCGCTTCCTTCCTCTCTACTCGAGCTCTCTATTAGAGATATGGGGAAAGTGAAAAGACTGTCCAGCAGTCTCCCCCCCTCTCGGGGGTTGCCCCAGGATGGCCTCCCTCCCTCTCTCTGAAAATTATGGATTTCCAATAGCCTGAAACTGAGGAAGTTGCCCCAGGATGGCCTCCCTCCCTCCCTAGAAGAACTCTGGATCTACAATTGCCCGATTATGGAGGAGTGATACAGGAAAGGGACCGGCTGCTATTGGCCCCTCATGCGCGAAATCCCAAAAAGTCATATTGGGTGATGACTACGAGTCAATTACTTGAAAGACACAGGTGATGGTAATGGGATATAATCAGAATCTAGGAAGAAGCTCTTCTGAAGGATTAGCATATTGTCGGCATTCTACTTGTTCATTTCTAGCATCGTATCAAAGCACAAGTTCATAGTTTAAAATTTATCATCTGTTATGTTGTTTGTTATCATTCCTCAGTCATCTCATTGATGTGATTGTGTCCATATTATGTTGTGTGTGTGTGTGTGCGTATGTGTGTGTGTGATCAATTCTATGCAAGGGGAGTGTTAAGTTATACATTACATATCCGTTGCTTGACACATTTCTTAACAACTTAAGTTTTTAAAAACTGCATTTGTGTAAGATGCAGCAATCGAATCAAACAGCATGACCAATCAGCCAACCCTATGTTCTTGTTGAGTTATTTCTTTTACAAAGTGTGGATTGTCTAAAGGACTTTCAACAAGGATTATCAGGCTCTCATAAAATCATCAAATTACAACAAGATTTAAAGCTTGGACAGTTAAAAGCCGCTCATATGCCCGAAGCTTTAGCTTATCAAATCTATTATTCATGGTCTGGTTAACTATTAGTGTCAAACTCTTTTTGTCGCCCAAGAAAGTTTTTGAAATGATTAAGCGTAAGTGTAGAGCCTTTCCTTTGGAAGGGAGATCTTAATGCTAAGGAGAAAGCAAAAGTTAGATGGACTATCCATCCTCTTAAACAGTTTGGAGGCCTTGGCATTCGAAGACTGGATTTGTGAAATCTTTGCTTGTATTTTAAAGTGTCTATGGAGAATTTTGTAGAAGTGTGGTCTCTATATTTTAAAAAGCGTTTTTTTTTAAACAAATTTTTAGTGAGCTGAAGCTTCTGGGCGTAACTAGGATTTGTCTCCTTCTCCCCTTGTTGTCTGCACTGCAGCTTAATCACCAACCTCTGCTTCTTCGGCTCTCCACTCCGTCGTCCTCGCCTTCATTTCCCTCTTTGTCACGCCACCGCTCCATCAGCTCTCCCACGACAAGGACAGCGTATGAAGAAGTGTCTATTACAAACTTGGAAGTACTATCTGGTAAGTGGTCTCATTTTGAACTCCATCGGTCCATTTAAACCATGTCAGTAGTAGGTTACATATTATAGAGCAAGTCTGCTTTGAAACAGGGAGGTGTGGAAAAGGCAGATTTTTTCCCGTAAATTATGAAGTTATTGTGCTAGGAAGTGATTGCTTTGTGGATTTAAGATGAGTATAGTAGGACTCTTTGATCATAAAATGATGTTCTTAGCTAGACAATTCATCTTGTTGCGAAGATAATGTTTTGGTAAAAAAAACTCCTAAATTCGGCCGTGTTTCTTTTTTAAGCCGGCAATTGAGTGAAGTTGTGAGCGGATGGTTTTGTTTACTTTTGTAAAATTGAACACATGGAAGCAAGAGCCTTTTTTAAGTACTCAGAATGCTGTCAAATAGAAATTCAGTGTTGATTGTAGTTGAAGAGGATGATACGTTGTTGATATATGGGAGTCATATTTGGGATCCAACTGGAACCGACGGAGGATTTCGCTCCTGAAAAGCAGGGGTTCATCATGATACAATTTGGTTATTGATGTTGTGAGAAGCTGATCGATTTGGGAATTCTGATGTTGATAGGTGCAACTTCTAGAGTTGTTCAACTAAGAAGGGCGTGTGAGGCAAAGCTACGGTTGAATGAAGACAGAAAGCCTTATGTGACAGATAACTCAATTACATTGTAGAGTTGCATTTCAAGACTCCAATTAAGGACGCCCACTGCAGGAAGGAGATATCTCCGCTGGAGGGAGTGGTGGACCACGGGTTGTTCTTGGACATGGCAACAGCTGTGACTATTTCCAGTAAAACTGGTGTAGATGTGAAGGCGAAGTAACATTTTTGCCCAGCAGTCACCTTGGTGAGAATTGTAATCTTCATTAGATTCAAATAGATTGTATCTTGCATCTTTTTTATGTGTAATCATGTTTAATTTGTTCTAAACAACTCAAATGTCCAGATGGGTCCTCCCATGCTTTAAGTGTAAATCATTCAATTTGCGGCAGCCCTCCTAACGCTCATTATCAAGCCATTTCGAATATACTTTGCTCATCAGTTTCTGCTGTTATGATAGACAATTGCATTGGTTGTTGTGACTTGTGAGTACGCTCGTGTCAATTATTGCGCATCCTTCATTTACTATTTAATGTTGCTAGTGAGACTATGGAAGTGATTCAATTGAAGGGAGACGAAAACCAGAGGTTTCTGGGGTGAAGTGATTCGGCCTTCAATTTTGAAACATTATTGCATTCATGCATGATACATGTCAATAATCTTTTGTTCGAGTTTCTTTTGAGGAAACAGATATTCACAAATACTGGCTATTGGTATAGAAATGGAGAGGGTGCGACTGAAAGATGGACCTGCTAATTGAGGTTGTTGAGATTTCTAGTTTTATTTTCAGGATTCAGCAATATGTCATGGATTCATCCTTGTTATCTGCCATTCTCTCTGTTTGCTATTATATGGACTATCGGTTTTCTATGATTTACCACCTTAATCTGTGACTAATATTTATCAGCATCAGAATCTCTCTGCAAATATCAAATCTTTCTGTGAAATTATCTAGAGATGCTGCAATGAGCCTGGCTAAACACAAGGACTGTCTCCCCCAAGATACGGCTTGTGATGCAATGCTTTGCCTAGGGCGTTGATAGCTCTGTTTGCAGGCTGAAAACTGAAAGAAAAGCAAAGAAATGTGCAATCAAGATGTTTCGCAAAACACCAATTTCGTTTGATCCTAGAATGGTTGCAATCTTCGAAAGCCTCAGTGAAAGGAGTGAAAGCACTGGATCTCTTCTATACGTGTAATATAGTGTAGTGCAGTGTCAAACCATACAATAGACATGTTTCTATTTACACAGGAATGTCACTTCAACAAACAAAGAACAAAGTGCAACATAAGCCATTGCACGAATGGAAATTGAGTATAATCTATACGTCTTTAGTGCAACTCCACATGAAGCTTCAGTCTCGTGATGATGCACTCTTACTAGTTCCGTAGAACCAAAGCCATAGATTCTGTGAAGATGGTCATCCACAGCAACTTCCGAGGTAGGAACATGTGCGCTGATGAGAAACAAGATACTAGGCATTAGGTTTGGTGAAAATTTCACTAGATTGTAGTTCATAAAAGGCTTGTTTAATGTTCTTAAATGAAGTTGATGACTTGGATTGTCTTCATTCAACAACAAATGCACTGTCAAAGGCTGTTGTAGGAGCTGTGACTATGTAAATGTGACTGTTAACAGCTGCCATTTCAGATTGAACTACATGAACTTCTCTTTTTTGACTTAATCAAAACCTTAGGAAGCAAGTAGCCCGTTCTTTGGAAAACTTGTTTTGGTCATTGGAAAAAGATAAGATCAAGAGAGAGACGTCTTCAGAATCTCACCTTAACTTCCGCTGTCCGATCCTGTGGTAGATGAGTTGGAAACTTTTATTCCAAGTTTTTCAGTCGTTACCAATTGCGCCTTCAAAGAATCCAACACTAGACATGTTCAAAGGAAGGTACGCATAAGTGGAAAAACTGGGAATTAGTATGAATTGCAATCTCGAGTCTTTGAGTTTATATCTTACAATCACTGAAGCATGGGAAGATGCTAACATTCACGAGAATCGTGTAACTAGCATCGCACTGGCAAGTGTGCTGGTAAGTTGCAGACTTCATGCATGTCGTTCCTCCACAATATATCCAGTAGCAAGCTGCCGAGAAATTCCTTCAATACGACTTATGTACCAAAAGGATGAGGGAAGTGAAGATGATTTACGATCAAAGACAGATGTGTTGTATGAAACGGATGGGACTTGGGGGAGGCCCGGGCATGCAGAGTGCTCAACAGAGCCTGCACGAAAAGAAGATTTGCAACTTAAGCCTTTGTCCACAACAGCAAAACACAATTCATATAAACCTCAACCATATGGCTCTGAAAGTTGAATGTTTATGTAAGGTAATGTGCAGAGTATGCAGATGAAGCTCTGGAGCTTCATGTTCTAGGATTAGTTTTTCGTTTATCTTCTCAAGAGTCGCATCATCCATGTATTTCACCATTTAACTGGAGCGAAAAATTGGCGACTTACACCTTTTTTCCCATTCTACTGTAGAGAAATAGTCAAATGATTTCTTAAGGCAAAGTGTTTGCTTTATTTACTGTTACAATTACTGCAACCTTGTAAACACTTAGATGGAACTTGAGGTCATCTTCATTGTCGAAGCACATCTGCTTCCAACCCGCTTTGCACTGACATTTGCAGCCAAATAGAACTTGAGGTCATCTTCATTGGCGAGGCGCATCTGCTTCCAACCCACTTCGCACTGGCATTTGAAGTCAAATAGAGCGCTGGCATTAACGACGCAGGACCTCTTTCCACTTTGCACTTTGCCGCATAGCTCCTCTGCAGCATCGATTCAAACTGAGCAAGAAAATCAGTCCGCCATTTGTTGTATTTATTTGTGAATGCCATGCAGAATGATCAACATTGATTCAAACCGACACGGGTTGTTGAGGTGGTAAATTTTCAAAAAACTCTTTTACAAGTGCCTGTTTTTTCTTTCCTTTGAATTATTGTTTTGAGGTATATTTCTTAATTCTTATTCCCTTAACTCTCTCAGTGGCGGGAGGCGTGGGCCGGAGCTCAAGCTTGGCCATCACCAGCTAGGCGCTGAAGAACTCGTACTAGAGATGTGGTAGCTGGGGCTTAGTTAAATGCAATGAGCATTTATCTTTGCGTAACTAAGCATGAGCTCGAGCTCTAGCTTCGTATAATAATAGCTGTGTAAAGTTACTGGTTAACGCTGGCATTAAACAACAAGATCGGAGGGTTCGCAGTAAATTGATCATGGGCAACGGACCTTGCCAGACAATCAAATCGGGTTCATGATCATGTACTCATTCACCTACTTCTTCGCAAACTTCAGCCCTAATGCCACCACATTTTTGGTGCCCACTGAAATCTTCCCAGTGCAGCTCAGGTCGACGTATCTTGGCATATATGCCGCAGCTGGCAAGGCTGGGTCCTTGGTGGATGCATTCAGTTTTGTGCATGCTGTGGATGGGATTGGTGTCAAGAAGATCTTGATCACACTCGGCGCGACCAATTTCTTTGGGATAGTCTTCATCTTCTTGGTGCCAGAGTCGAAGGGCCATTTGCTCGAGGAGATCTCTGGAGAGCATGAGGAAGATAATGCAGCTGAGTTGAGGACTTTCCCTGCTTAAATAGGCCTCAAAGTCTAGACATATGAGGTTTCTAGCAGACTTTGTCAATGTAAACCAGCTCTGGTACAGTTTTAGACCGTATTAGCTCTGAAAGCTGCCTTTTTTGGCCTCTGATCATGTTGACCTTTGTCGAATAGATTCATGCCACCATCGTTGAAGCTTGAACCATGGTCATTGAAGTAAAGGCAGATGTATATCTGTGGTCATGTAATCTCATTTTGACAAGTTAATCTAAGTTCTTAGCCCAGAAATAAATGCACATAACTTACTATTCCTGCTTGCAATTTCCTTCTTGTACTTCTGGCCTACTGCACTGATAGTTAGATCTTCTATCATCGATCATAGAGAGAGAAATCCCTTTCATCTTGAGTTTCCGTACTTATTGCCCGTCAAATTCATGAAACTTTCAGCAGGATAGTTTCAATTCATTCAGAAGAATATCAATGTATAAGTATCCACTTCACAGAAATAGAAATTGATGATGATTGCGATGAAAGACCATTCCTCAAATCCTGACTAATTTGAAGTGGAGCTTCAAACTTGCACACAAGCACGAGTTCTGATCGAATGAGAATTTTGGAAGATCGAGCTTTAAATGCAAAGTATGCATGCATGGTTCCTTTGAGACGACCATCATCGTCTGGGGCTGGGTCTCAAGAAGTATCTTGCCTTCCAAATGCAATGAAAGATACCTTGAAGAATCCATCTCTCGTACAAGAAATGAATAGCATATTGTGAACCAACTCTTAGTACTTAAAAAGGTGACATCATTCCCATCACATGTATAAAGGCGTAAAGACAAGCTTACAGCAATGTAGAGTCCCCAGTAAGGGACATGAAAGGGGAAATAAGGATTAAGAGAGTAGCAGAATCAAAGAGAGAGACGTGCAATCAATTTCTCACTCAATTTTCTCACTACATGACTCTTCTCTACCTGAAAACAACAAATTATTTCACAACCTCGCAACTTATTAAAGCTTGAATTGAAGTAATTCATGCACTCGCTGCATTAATTCCTCAGTTCAATAACTCTATTAGTTTCGAGCCTTCCCAGCTTTGCCCTTTAATGGCATAGATGAAGGCTCCTCATGACCATCTTTAGAAAAGTACATTGGCGTTCTGAGAAACAAGATCTTAAAGCAAGTAACAAGCAAATCACGTGGTCAAAGGGAAGCTACATATTGATCATATGGCAAGTGGCTTCAGCTTATGTGCTATGCTCACCCTACAGATATACTCTCCAACCCCTGAAATCCAAAGCTTCAGTCATCTTCATATCTAAATTGAAGAGGGCAAGGAAGGGGTTTTTGTCCAAAGCTAGAAAATTTTAGAGAAATAGATAGCGTGGGCAACCATTGCAGTTTTCAAGCAATGCAGATCCCATGCCATCATTCAGTTCTCACATAAACATGCTCTATGCGAAAACCAAAATATTATAGGAAAATGTTGGGCACTATCGAAGAACATTAACATCAATATTTATGGAAAGCAGCCGATAACCATGTTTAATTCCCACGAATGATCAGCACACAATTTCAACAAGTCAAATCTACTCCTATAAACCGCACCCCACCACCCCCCCCTCCCCCAAAAAAAAAAAAAAAGAAAGAAAAGCCGATACTTAAAGTTTTTGTTGGGTGTACTGTTAAAGCCAAACCAGCAGAGGCAAATTCTTACCATATCATGAAAATGTTAAGCAGAAACCAGAAGCAACTTATAAAGCAAGTCAGGACGCATCACTAAACCAGTAGACATGCAGTCTATAAATTCATTTGAAGTGGAGTGAAGTGATCCCAAATCAAAAATCACCACTCATTTAGTATTTACCATCAGACCTAGAGAGACAAACATAGATAACAATCAACAAAACATATGCAATCATTTCACCTCCCCACCGCGAGTCTTCCAGGCAACGCTGCGAACTTTACCAATCAAAAGACATAGAAAGCATTACTCAGAGACGTCCATATCTAGCTTACTGACAACAACAGAGTCAAGTTACAAACTCGAGGATGCCATAAAAACCGACAGAGAAGAAGAATTTCGACCCCCTTTTCTGCAATGTCCTTAGAAGTCGCTAACCTTACCGTCAAATTCATTACTGAGCGCATCTGGCGCATGCGCAAGCAGTTCATAGATCACAGCAGCGAGAGAAGCCAGACATCGGAGCTTACCATCGGAGGCCAAAAACTAAAAAGCATTTGCTGGAGCAACGCCGGTGCGAGACAAATCCCAAATTTACGCCGAGGAAGAAGAACCCACCTCGCCAGCTTGGGTCCATCTTACGGCGCAGGGACATTGGGAGGGAAAGGAAATCCCTTTCTTTCGGGAGTTGCAGCGGCACGAATAGACCGAGGAGCATCGAAGAAGAGAGAATGCGGAAGCCGGGGTCTTTCCCAAGACATTGCACGCTCCGTGACTGAAATCGGAGCGGCCCATTCGGGCTTGGGAAGAGCGCCTCGCCGCCACCGGCGCGATGTTCACACGACGAGCCCGCACCGTGTCGCCGCGTTGCTTCAACAAGCTGCGATCGCTGTCTCTTGGACGAACTGCACCAATTTGAGCGACGCTAACCTCGTTCGAACGCGAGCGAAGCTCGGCGGATGAAGGACTTGAAGCTCGCGAAGAAGGGCTTGAAAGCTTGCGGACGACGGAACCGGGGAGAGAAGAAGAGACGGCGGCGAATGAAGCTCGAGAGGAGCGGCGGGGGACCGGAGCGGCGCGGCGGAGGATCGGGCGAGAGCGATCTGCTTGAGCGGCGGGATAGAAGGAAGAAAACGGGAAAATTTGAAAATGCTAATTCAATTTGGGGATTTTCTTTAAATATTTTACCTGATTGCAAATTTGGGACCAAATTGACTCTCTCATTGTGACGACCGAAAAAGGGGGAAAAAAAACTCTATTGTGGTCGCTGGAAAATGTTGACCAGCAAACTTTTGGTCGGCTGGTGGGTCCATTAATTATTGAAAAATGATTTCACTTTAAATTTTTATTTAGAATTTTCCTTATGAATACTATAATATTTATTTATTTATATTGACTTAGTGTACATTTAGGAATCACGAAATTGTAAGTATTGCTTATTTACTTAAATGAATATTGAATGTTCCAACAATAGGTATAAATAATTTTCAAAATTATAAAAACTGTGTAATTATTAATAATTCCTACAGTATTGTGATATTTTTTAGTCAAATATAGTATTGCAATTTAATAAACACAAATAAGTTTTAAGGAATCACGGTATTGACATGCGCATTTTCGCAATCCGTTCAGGAGACCGACGTCTAGATCCTAACTCGTCGCGATACCACCTGCATTTCTATGGTAATTCCTGCAAATAGCATCACGACACGCATGGGCTTAAATTAATATCGGGTCCACGAGTGGGGGAATCCATTCTTACCCGATCCGACGGCTATCAATTCTCCAAGCGGCGGGAAAAGACCACGTGGCGCCAAGCCTTTTCCCACATGAATCATGCCTCCATGTTTATATTCCTACGCAAAGCCGTCCAAACACGCGAAAAGCGAAGGAAATTTGGTTGGGGGCACGGCAAGCCGCGGGCTCCATCGCTTGTAACGACCACCCCCACGCGCTTCCTCTTCGTCTCCACTCGCTGCCGCCCAGGAATTCGTCCATGCTTCCAGAATCGCCAAACCAACCGGCCTATAGTTCTCTCCCTAATGCATTTACTAAACTATATCGATATCAAAATGCTTTCAAAGTCAATTGTCGTAATTCTTGGATTGTACAGGCTAGAGGGTTTGACTAAAGGGTTTGATGTTGTGGGCAATTAATATCTTATCGAATTATCTCATGAAGCAATTTATCAATCTAAGATTTGTTGACACTATCGATTCTCTAAATTTAAGAACGATGTTGTAGTGAATTGGTAATTTGGTGTGTCTTGAAATGTCGTACCAACTTGTAGTGGAAATGGAAAATGAATCAAGGTTGAATGAGTTAAAAAACTTGAAGAACCTTCGAGAGGAATTGTGCCTCTCTTATTTGCATTAGGTTTGAGAAGCCAAAGACGTCATGCCCATTTAAATGGAGTGAACATTTTGAAAGTTTCCAGGATGAAGAGCGTCCATGACTTTCTTTTCCCTCATCGAAACCTTGAAAATTTCACGATAGCCTAAAATTCCTTAGGAAGTCCCTCATATGTTAACATAGTGCATCTACATGTGGTGTCATAGGGCAAAGTATTATCATCACTTGGAACTGTAAATTGAAGGTTTAAATGCAATAGGGTCTGAATTTTATGGAAGCAAAAGTCCTTTTCCGTTCTTAGTAACCTTGAAATTCAAGGACATGTCATTGTGGAAAGACTAGTCTCATGCCATCCTCATTGAAGAAATAGGAGTTTTATCCATTTGTCTTAGCATCTCATCATTTGGAATTATCCTATGTTGATTGGAAGAATGCCAAGTCAAGTAAGCTCCCTCGTAAAGCTTGATATCAAGTCTTGTCCGCTTATGGATGCCTTGCCCTCTATTAGTAACCTTCCAAAAAGAGTTTAGTAAACTTGATATCTCTAATCGTTTTTGCCATAGAAGATGCTGCTAAACTAACTTGCTTCAATCATTAGTCTGCAAGCTCCTTGATCAAGCTAGAAAAGTTGGAAATGAAACTTGAAAAGTTAACATATTTGTCATAAGATATAAATGTAATTCGAAATTTCGCTTGTTTGAAGGGCTTAGTCATCAAAAGTTGTCCTGATTTCATATCTTTCGCAATTGGAAAATCTCAAGACTATGGACTTGAGGGGTTGATAACTCTAAAGCAAAATGCATGCCCTCTCCTCTCTTAGAGGCTTGATGGTTAATAACTATCCAAAACTTGTGTTCTTCCTCGAGACAAATCTACCAACATTTGTGATATCATTAACCAATAGAGACTATGACATGTTGCTATATTTATCTATTAGATTAATTGTTTGTATGGATGAACCAAAGCAATAGTAGCAATAACCACAACGACATGACATCTTGTATGCAAGAACTGTCATTCATTGCCAATCTCTTCATTCAATGATGGTAGATTTTTTTTTTTTTTTTTTTTTGGTAGAAGTAATAAATATATTGAGCAATGATCAACTATACAAAAGTGATCACGGCACCAAAACTTACACTCAAGATGAGGAGATCATTATGAGTTGAATGATGCCGAGATGTAAAAGGTTGCTACAAGTGGCAAACAAACTACAACCCTAGCACAAAATACATGACACAAGCACGATAAGAACAACCGGCACCCAGATACACATTAAACACCAGGCGAGGGAGGAGAGAGGCCCACAAACTCCTACAGCAAGCATTGGCACCAAAACTTACACCAGGCAAGGTAGATTTTTACATGCAACGCTCAAGAGACTTAAAAGAAGTAAAAGTAGGGGAGTGAAGTCACTTGTGGAGATAAATGTAGACCCTCTTAACTCGTTTCAAGTGATTGAAATTAGGGATTGTTAGAATTTAAGAAGCTATATAGTTAAAACAAGTTAGTTAGAATTTTAAAAAAAAATACATTTATTGCTCAATAACATTTCATAAAAAAATATTTGTTTATTAAAATCAATAAAATTATTGACTATAAAACATAAACATTTCCTTATATAGAAGAGATTTGTAATATTTTGGTTATAAATTTTCTCTTTAATTATAATAAATTTGAGTTAGTCATAATGTCAATTTTTTTTGTGAGAAGCAAATTTCTCTTGCACCCAAGATAATAGTATTATTGAAATATCAACTTATCAACATTTATCTAAGGGAGGTTTGTTTAGCAAAAAATAAATGATTCAGAAAATATTTAAAAAAAATCACTTGAATCACTTATGAAAATGAACAAACGAAAAATAATTTATTATCCACAAATGGAATTTAAATGGTGTCTTCACGTAGATATTTTATTTTATTTTAAAAAAATAGAAGAAGCATTTATGTTAGTGATAGCCAATGGCCTCGTCATTATGATGGCATGAGGACTACAAGCACATTTATTATTTTGATGAATATATTCCATCCATATTATGAAGCAAATATTTGTAGATTTTCTAAGCTGCCCTTCTTTTATATAATAGAAATTTAATAAATTTCTTATAAGGATTAATATCATAAAAAATACTAAATTGAACATATGTGACAAATTTACCCTCCGTTAGTTTATTTTAAATTTTATCGTCAAATTATTGAATTGAATTATACGCAACAATTAATGAGTGCATTAGTTTAGGGCTTTACCATCCGTTTTGTCTTGTGATACTAATCCAATTTAGCAGAAATTATGAGATAGTAAATTGTCACAAAATATAACTACTTGAAATTTTTAGTGGTCAAAAAATTAATTTATAATAAATTTATAACAAGTAGACTAATTTAAAAATTTTTGTGGTTAAAAAATTGATTTAAAATAAATTTATCATATATATATATATATATATATATATATCAATTTGAAGTTTATCGTGAAATTAGTCCTTTTTATGACCACCTCCCCTCATAAATGATCATCCACTTTTCTTTCCTTGCATGACTCGTCATTCCTATGTGCATAACGTACCTTTAACCCTAGTACACATTATTGTGGGATAGGCATGCACTTAGGGAGGATCAAGTAGCTTTGAGAATTAGCATTTTCAGAATATCAATTTTTTAGTGAAAATTTCCCTTTCCTATCTTGCATTAACTAATGCATTAGAATTCCCATTTTACCCTTCAATTTTTTATTTTTTTTGGGCACCGGATCCGTACTACAGGCAAAGGCAAAGTTAAGCTGTGGCCAATCGTGGCTAGGAAGGAAGAAGCTTCGTTCAGGGTGGGGGGGACCCCCAAAAAGACTTTCGACGCTGCTTTTCCAATGAAGGGCGATTTGGAATTAAGCAGATTGGTTGTGAGGAAAGTCGTTCCACGCGACCTTATTTCGATTAATAATCCTGCAGAGCTCTTGCTATTTACATTTTTTACAAGTTGCTTCGTAATGGATAGGATAAATATAATGAAAAATCATAAATCGATATACATATAATAAATTTATTTCAAATTAATTTTTTAACTATCAAAAATCCAAAACTAACATATTTGTGATAAAATTTACTAAAAATTAATTTTTTGACTAAAAAAAATTCAAAACAGATACATTTGTGATAATTTACTATTTCATAGTTTCTGTTAAATTAGATTAATATCAAGAGAAACCATAAACTAGCATACCTATGAAAAATGCAAGGAAAACCTTAAAGTGATACACCCATCAATTCTTATGTGTTATTTAACTTAGTAGTTTGATCATAAAATTTAACAAAAACTAATGAATGATAAATTTGTCGCTGGTGTACTAATTTAAGGTATTTGGTTGTCAAAATATTGATTTGGGGTAATATTAACCTAAGGGGTATTCTACTTACAGTACAATATGTGCATTAGGTGAAGATGAATATAATTCCTTATCTTATTACCCTTCACCAAAAAAAAAAAAAAAAAAAAAAATAGAATTCCTTATCTAGATGCAAAGCCATAAAGTCAAAGTTCTCCCAACCACATCCTGGAGGCATCAGGCCTGTGACCATCTCTTAACGTGAACGATGCGGACGGCAAAACATCGACGACCCAATCGTTGCAAAAGAGCAACAGCACAGTATTCGCAGGGAGCATCTTCGCGATCCGTACAGGGGCGGACCGAACCCCCCCCCCTCCCCCCGGCCCTAAAATCAACGCGGCATCACTCGCATTTGCTAAGTTAGACAGAGACCGTTTGGTTGAACTTTTTGGGAATCTTGGGTGGGGGAACTGAAATATCTTTGAGAGAAAGAGGAACTTTCGGAAATGTTAGGCCAGTTTGGTAAATTTTAGCGTCGAAATCTGGCTGGCAAGATAAACACCGTTTGGAAAAATTTACATTTGGAATTAGCTTTGGTTATTTTTTATTTTTTTTAAAGTCTGAAATCAAATTCCGGCGGCCGGCCACTGCCGGCCAACCGCCGGCCACCGCCGGACGGCCAGATCTGGCCGTCGCCGGACCGCCAGATCTGGCCGCCGGAGGTCGCGGATGCCAGATCTGGCCGTCCGGCGGCCAGATCTGGCCTTCCGGCGGCCAGATCTGGCCTCAAGACCGCCAGATCTGGCCGTTCCGCGGCCAGATCCGGCCTCAAGACCGCCAGATCTGGCCGTTCCGCGGCCAGATCCGGCCTCAAGACCGCCAGATCTGGCCGTTCGACGGCCAGATCTGGCCTCGCCTGGTCGCGCGAGACCAGGCGACGCCGGCGGAGGTCCGCGCGACCTCAGGCGGCGTCGCCTGGGTCGCGCGAACCCAGGCGACGCCGGCGGAGGTCCGCGCGACCTCAGGCGGCGTCGCCTGGGTCCGCGCGAACCCAGGCGATGCCGCCTGAGGTCGCGCGGCATGCGACTCAGGCAGGCGTCGCCTGGGTTCGCCGCGCGACCTTAGGCGACGCCGCTTGAGGTCGCGCGGCCGCCTGAGGTCGCGCGGCGAACCCAGGCGATGCCTGCCTGGGTCGCACGCCGCGCGACCTCAGGCGGCGTGGCCTGGGTTCGCGCGACCCAGGCGACGCCGCCTGGGTCGCGGGTCCCGCCACCCCGGGCGGTGGTCACCGGGGACGCGGGACCCCCACGCGGCGGTGGCGGCTGCCGGGGAAGCCGAACTCTCGGCCGGCGGGGAAGACGAAGAACAGTAGTCGACGAACAGGGAAGGAGGAGGAAGAAGATGAACAGTAGTCGATGAACAGTGATTGGGCATTTCCGAAATGCTCAATGCTCAAAGCCGGTCCTCCCCAGCATTGGGCTTTCAGCATCCGGAATGCTGATATTTGGCCAAGTAGCTTTCGAAAATAGTTGCCAAACGCCAAATATTTTCCCCAAGGGGCTTTCGGGGCCGAAAGCCCCTTCGGAAAGCCCAACCAAACGGGGCCAGAGTACCACGACGCACACCGACTCGAACTTAATATCCGGTCCCTGGGGGGGGGGGGGGGGGGGGGGGAATCCATTCTCACTCGATCCGACGAATCATCGACCCTTCCTCCAACCAACCGACGGTCAAAAAGCCCAGACCGGTGCGTGCTGCCAAGCCTGTTCATCTTTCCCTGCACAAAGCCGTCCGAACACGCGAAAAGCGAAGTCGGCTTGCTCTTTAACAACCACCCCCTTCATTCGGTGCGCGCCCCCCGGAATTTGCCGACGCTTCCAGAACCGGCCGAAAAACCAACCGAGCCCACAGTTCTCCACCCCCGCGAATTTACGGAACTACCCCCGCCATCTCCCCCTTTTTTCTCGAAACCAACCCCCACGCGTTCCCCATATTAAATTTACACCTCCTCCTTTGCGGGTTTTCCTCCCACGGCTTTTCCAAATCAAAATCACCACTTATTTAGTATGTACCATCAGACCTAGAGAGACAAACATAGATAACAATCAACAAAACATATGCAATCATTTCACCTCCCCACTGCGAGTCTTCCAGGCAACGCTGCGAACTTTACTGGACTGAATAGTCTCTGTTTCTATAAGAAGACATTGATAGCCCGATGATGAATTCATCCGCCTCCTGCAGATTACCACGAAAGCATTACTCAGAGAAGTCCAAATCTAGCTTACCGACGATGACAGAGTCAAATTACTAACTCGAGGATGCCATAAAAACCGACAAAGAAGAAGAATTTCGACCCATTTTTCTGCAATGTCCTTAAAAGACGCTAACCTTACCGTTAAATTCATTACCGAGCGCATCTGGCGAATGCGCAGGCAGTTCATAGATCACAGCAGCGAGAAAAGCCAGACATCGGAGTTTACCGTCAGTGGCCGAAAACAGAAAAGCATTTGCTGGAGCAACGCCGCTGCGAGACAAATCCCAAATTTACGCCGAGGGAGACATTGGGAGGGAAAGGAAATCCCTTTCTTTCGGGAGTTGCAGCGGCACGAATAGACCGAGGAGCATCGAAGAAGAGAGAATGCGGAAGCCGGGGTCTTTCCCAAGAAATCGCACGCTCCGTGACTGAAATCGGAGCGGCCCACTCGGGCTTGGGAAGAGCGCCTCGCCGCCATCGGCGTGATGTTTCCACGACGAGCCCGCGCCTCGTCGCCGCGTTGCTTCGACAAGCTGCGATCGCTGTCTCTTGGACGAACTGCACCAATTTGAACGACGCTAACCTCGTTCGAACGCGAGCGAAGCTCGGCGGATGAAGGACTTGAAGCTCGCGAAGAAGGGCTTGAAAGCTTGCGGACGACGGAACCGGAGAGAGAAGAAGAGACGGCGGCGAATGAAGCTCGCGAGGAGCGGCGGAGGACCGGAGCGGCGCGGCGGAGGATCGGGCGAGAGCAATCTGCTTGAGCGGCGGGAGAGAAGAAAGAAAACGGGAAAATTTGAAAATGCTAAATTCAATTTGGGGATTTTCTTTAAATATTTTACCTGATTGCAAATTTGGGACCAAATTGACTCTCTTATTGTTACGACCGAAAAAGGGGGAAAAAAACCCTCTGTTGTGGTCGCTGGAAAATGTTGACCAGAAAACTTTTGGTCGGCTGGTGGGTCCATTAATTATTGAAAAATGATTTCACTTTAAATTTTTATTTGAAATTTTCCTTATGAATGCTATAATATTTATTTATTTATATTGACTTAACGTACGTTTAGGAATCGCGAAATTGTAAATATTGCTTATTTTACTTAAATGAATATTGAATGTTCCAACGACAGGTATAAATAATTTTCAAAATTACAAAAACCGTGTGTAATTATTAATAATTCATACATTATTGTGATATTTTTTAGTCAAATATAGTATTGCAATTTAATAAACACAAATAAGTTGTAAGGAATCACGGTATTGACATGCGCATTTTCGCAATCCGTTCAGGAGACCGACCTCTAGATCCTAACTCGTCGCGATATCACTTGCATTTCTATGGTAATTCCTGCAAATAGCATCACGACACGCACGAACTTAAATTAATATCGGGTCCACAAGTGGGGGAATTCATTCTTACCCGATCCGACGGCTATCAATTCTCCAAGCGGCGGGGAAAGACCACGTGGCGCCAAGCCTTTTCCCACATGAATCATGCCTTCGTGTTTGTATTCCTACGCAAAGCCGTCCAAACACGCGAAAAGCGAAGGCAATTTGGTTGGGGGCACGGCAAGCCGCGGGCTCCATCGCTTGTAACGACCAGCCCCACGCGCTTCCTCTTCGTCTCCCCTCGCTGCCGCCCAGGAATTCGTCCATGCTTCCAGAATCGCCAAACCAACCAGCCCATATTTCTCTCCCTAATGCATTTACTAAACTATATTGATATCAAAACGCTTTCAAAGTCAATTGTCGTAATTCTTGGATTGTACAACCTAAAAGGTTTGACTAAAGGGTTTAATGTTGTGGACAATTAATATCTTATCGAATTATCTCATGAAGAAATTTATCAATCTAAGATTTTTTGACACTATTGATTCTCTAAACCTAAGAGTGATGTTGTAGTGAATTGGTAATTTGGTGTCTCAAAATGTTCTACAAATTTGTAGTGAAAATGGAAAAATGAATCAAGGTTGAAGGAGTTAAAAAACTTGAAGAACCTTCAAGAAGAATGGTGCCTCTCTTATTTGCATTAGGTTCCAAAAGCCAAAGACGTCGACAATGCCAATTTAAATGGAGTAAAGATTTTGAAAATTTCAGGATGAAGAGCTTGAAACAAAGGTCCATGACTTTCTTTTCCCTCATCAAAACCTTGAAAATTTCACAATGGCCTAAAATTCCTTAGGAAGTCCCTCATATGTTAACATAGTGCATCTATGCGGTGTCATGGGCCAAAGTATTATCATCACTTGGAACTGTAAATTGAAGGTTTAAATGCAATATGCATGATGGGGTCTAAATTTTATGGAAGTAAAAGTCATTTTTCATTCTTAGTAACCTTGAAATTCAAGGACATGTCATTGTGGAAAAACTAGTCTCATACCATCCTCATTGAAGAACTAGGAGTTTTATCCATTTGTCTTAGCATCTCATCATTTGGAATTATCCTATGTTGATAGGAAGAATGCCAAGTCAAGTAAGCTCCCTCGTAAAGCTCGATATCAAGTCTTGTCCACTTATGGATGCCTTGCCCTCTATTAGTAACCTTCCAAAAAGAGTTTAGTAAACTTGACATCTCTAATCATTTTTGTCGTAGAAGATGCTGCTAAACTAACTTGCTTGAATTATTAGTCTACAAGCTCCTTGATCAAGCTAGAGAAGTCGGAAATGAAACTTGAAAAGTTAACATATTTGTCATAAGATATAGATGTAATTTGAAATTTCACTTGTTTGAAGGGCTTAGTCATCAAAAGTTGTCCTGATTTCATATCTTTCACAATTGGAAAATTTCAAGACTATGGACTTGAGGGGTTAATAACTCCAAAGCAAGATGCATGCCCTCTCCTCTCTTTGAGGCTTGATGATTAATAACTATCCAAAACTTGTGTCCTTCCTCGAGACAAGTCTACCGACATTTGTAATATCATTAACCAGTAGAGACTATGATATGTTGCTATATTTATTTATGAGATTAATTGTTCGTATGAATGAACCAAGCAGTATTAGCAATAACCACAGTGACATGACATCTTGTATGCAAGAACTGTCATTCTTTGCCAACCTCTTCATTCAATGATGGTATATATATATATATTTTGATGGAAGTAATAAATATATTGAGCAATGATCAATTATGCAAAAGTGATCACGGCACCAAAACTTACACTCAAGATAAGGAGATCATTATGAGTTGAATGATGCCGAGATGTAGAAGGTCGCCACAAGTGGCAAACAAACTACAACCCTAGCACAAAATACATGACACAAGCACGGTAAGAACAACCGGCACCCGGATACACATTAAACACCAGGCGAGGGAGGAGAGAGGCCCACAAACTCCTACAGCAAGCATCGGCACCAGAACTTACACCGGGCGAGGTAGATTTTTACATGCAACGCTCAGGAGACTTAAAAGAAGTAAAAGTAGGGAAGTGGAGTCACTTGTGGAGATAAATGTGGACCCTCTTCACTTGTTTCAAGTGATTGAAATTAGGGATCACTAGAATTTGAGAAGCTATATAGTTAAAACAATCTAGTTAGAATTAATAAAAAAAATATTAAACGCATTTATTGCTCAATAACACTTCATAAAAAAATATTTTTTTATTAAAATCAATAAAATTATTGACTATAAAACACAAAAAGTTCCTTAAATAGAAGAGATTTGTAATATTTTGGTTATAAATTTTCTCTTTAATAATAATAAATTAGAGTTAGTCATAATGTCAATTTTTTTGTGAGAAGCAAATTTCTCTTGCACCTAAGATAATAGTATTATTGAAATATCAACTTATCAACATTTATCTAAGGAAGGTTTGTTTAGCAAAAAATGAATGATTCGGAAAATATTTTTTAAAAAATAATCACTTGAATCACTTATGAAAATGAATAAATGAAAAATAATTTTATTATCCATGAATGGAATTTAAATGGTGTCTTCACGTAGATATTTTATTTTATTTTAAAAAATTGAAGAAGCATTTACGTAAGTGATAGCCAGTGGCCTCATCATTACGATGGCATGAGGACTACAAGCACATTTATTATTTTGATGAATATATTCCATCCATATTATGAACAAATATTTGTAGATTTTCTAAGCTGCCCTTTTTATATAATAGAAATTTAACGAATTTCTTATAAGGATTAATATCATAAAAAATCCTAAATTGATATATATGTGACAAATTTACCTTCCGTTAGTTTATATTAAATTTTATCGTCAAATTATTGAATTGAATTAAATGCAACAATTAATGAGTGCATTAGTTTAGGATTTTACCATCCGTTTTGTCTTGTGATACTAATCCAATTTAGCAGAAATTATGAGATAGTAAATTGTCACAAAATATAACTACTTGAAATTTTTAGTGGTCAAAAAATTAATTTATAATAAATTTATAACAAGTAGACTAATTTGAAACTTTTTGTGGTTAAAAAATTAATTTGAATAAATTTATATATATATATAAATTTGAAGTTTATCATGGCATTAATCATTTTTATGACCACTCCCCCTCATAAATGATCATCCACTTTTCTTTCCTTGCATGACTCGTCATTTCTATGTGCATAACGTACCTTAAACCCTAGTACACATTGTGGGATAGACATGCACTTAGGGAGGATCAAGTAGCTTTGAGAATTAGCATTTTCAGAATATCAAATTGTTTAGTGAACATTTTCCTTTCCCATCTTGCATTAACGAACGCATTAGAATTCCCATTTTACCCTTCAAGTTTTTTTTTTTTTTGGGCACCGGATCCGTACTACAGGCAAAGGCAAAGTTAAGCTGTGGCCAATCGTGGCTAGGAAGGAAGAAGCTTCGTTGAGGGTGGGGGGGACCCCCAAAAGCCTTTCGACGCTGCTTTTCCAATGAAGGGCGATTTGGAATTAAGCCGATTGGTTGTGAGAATGATGAAGTGTCAACGAGTGAGGAAAGTCCTCCCACGCGACCTTATTTCGATTAATAATCCCGCAGAGCTCTTGCTATTTACATTTTTTACAAGTTGCTTTATAACGGATAAGATAAATATAACGAAAAATCATAAACTGATATACATATAATAAATTTATCTTAAATTAATTTTTTGACTATCAAAAACTCAAAACTAGTATATTTATGATCAAACTTTTGAAAATTAATTTTTTGACTTAAAAAAAAAATCAAAACTAGTACATTTGTGATAATTTACTATTCCATAGTTTTTGTTAAATTAGATTAATATCAAGAAAAACCATAAACTAGCATACCTATGACAAATGTAGGTAAAACCCTAAATTAATACACCCATCAATTTTCACGTGTAATTTAATTCAGTAATTTGATTGTAAAATTTAACGAAAACTAATTAATGGTAAATTTATTGTTGGTGTACTAATTTAAGGTATTTGGTTGTCAAAATATTGATTTAGGGTAATATTAAGACCCTAAGGGGTATTCTACTTACAGTACAATATGTGCGTTAGGTGAAGATCAATAGAATTCCTTATCTAGATGCAAAGCCATAAAGTCAAAGCTCTCCCAACCACATCCTGGGGGCATCAGGCCTGTGACCATCCCTTAACGTGAACGATGCGGACGGCAAAACATGGACGACCCAATCGTTGCAAAAGGGCAACAGCACAGTATTCGCAGGGAGCATCTTCGCGATCCGTATAGGGGCGGACCGACCCTCCCGGCCCTAAACTCATCGCGACATCACTCGCATTTTCTACGTTAGACAGAAGTACCACGACGCGCACCGACTCGAACTTAATATCCGGTCCCCGGGGGGGAGGAATCCATTCTCACTCGATCCGACGAATCATCGACCCTTCCTCCAACCAACCGACGGTCAAAAAGCCCAGACCGGTGCGTGGTGCCAAGCCTGTTCATCTTTCCCTGCACAAAGCCGTCCGAACACGCGAAAAGCGAAGTCGTCTTGCTCTTTAACAACCACCCCCTTCATTCGGTGCGCGCCCCCCGGAATTTGCCGACGCTTCCAGAACCGGCCGAAAACCAACCGAGCCCACAGTTCTCCACCCCTGCGAATTTACGGAACTACCCCATCCATCTCCCCTTTTTTTTCTCGAAACCAACCCCCACGCGTTCCCCTTATTAAATTTACACCTCCTCCTTTGCGGGGTTTCCTCCCACGGCTTTTCCCTTCGGCTCTTCCCTTCCCCCCTATCGTGAATTGATAAAGAGCACCCAAAAAAAAAAAAAAAAGAGGGCAATAATTAAATCTCGCTTAGGAACTCTTTACTTACTTAGGCACGTCAGTCGTCACGCTCCTGCACGCCAAGGCCCCTCCCCACCAAAAAAAAAAAAAAAAAAAGAGAACACGTCCATCATCAACGAATTTTTCCTACCTTTCTTTTCTCTTTGTCATCGTACGTCTGAATTTCAATCCTACGGGCATTGTCTTGAATCACGAGCGACCAGCAAATCCCGGGTTGCCCGATTTGCCCTTATCTCCAAAGGTTGCATCATCAGCGTCAATCAGCCCGAGCCGGGGCGAATATTTCTTTGTTGTGGTTGTGGTGGGGGTTCCCTGTGATCTGTGCAGTTCTTTGATTTCTTCCCCTGCTCCCAATTTCTGGGTCTAGGGTTTGCTTCACGCCCCGGATCAGAATTCAGGGTCAAGATCAAAATCCCTCTTTTGTCTCTCCGTTGTCATCTGGGATTTGCTCAGGGATTTGACCTAATCTTTAATATATACATATATATATATATACACGCACGTATTGACAGCAGCAGCGGAGAGGAACATCGATCTGACCACGCCTTTGATAGGTTAGGGTTAGGGTTTAGATCTGCTTAATTTTGATCTTAGGAACTTTTTGGGTTTTCTTGCGTGTGACTTGGGTTGTTGCTGTATTTGGGATTTTTTAGTAATTACTTTTTGATTGGGAAAATGTTGGGTTTTGTGGTGTGATGGAATCTAGGTTTTTGGTGGCTGCTGCTTCCTCCTTCTGCCAACTCAAACTCCAAAAATCAGAGACTCTGGATCATGACAACGTAAGATGAACCTCGGTCCGCGGGTTATTTTTAGAAATAAAATCTAATTTCATTGATTTTTGCCGAGATTTGACCTTGGACGGAACTGTGATTTATCTTCTTTTTTTTCTTTTTTTTTGGGGGGTTTACTGGGGACAATATGTTGTCAAATGCTGCTCATGTTCTTTGTGCTGATCTGATGTGGTATCGAGTGGGGCTGGGATTGGGTCTCATGGCTTGTCTAAATTTGGAAGTTGCTGCAGCGCATGTTTGTTGTTCAATGCATTGAGGGTATTTTGGGTAAAAAAATTAGCTATCTTATCTATGGAATTGTTCATGGCCCCTGCTTGCAGATCATAAATGCTGCTTTAGGATCTCTATGGGAAATTGACAATCGAGGGTGTTCAGATTATTTTATGCTACTGTTGGGAACGTGCTAGCATTTTGATGCATTTGCTTCCTCTGCTAGTACCTTCGTCCATGTCATAGGCTGCTCTAGGAAGATATAAATCATCGCCATTGCTTTGTTAGATATAAATCATCGCCGTTGCTTCATTATCTCTCTTGGTGTTTTAGAGGAAAATAGTGATTTCTTTTGAGAGTGTTGTTTTGACTAAATGTGTGATGCTCAAGAGAGCATCAGTGCTTTTTAGTTCCTCGTCAGAAGCAAGATAACAGCATTCAAAGTGATTGCTAAGACTTGAATGGAGTTAGAGTTATAAGGTGATATGGATGTGGATAGACTTGGCAGATAACTCCTGCCTGAAGATTAATGCTAGTTAAGCTTGATTAAGTCCTAAGAGCTCATGAATGAGACACGTTACAGCATCTTGTGAAGCTTGTCCTATCTATGAGCAGAAATAGTTCCAGAATTTCGAGTGTGCTTAGCATTAGTGTTGACTTCTAGCACTGAATAAAGATTGCATGCCATAATGGCAGCCTTTGGATTTACCATGTTACCACATACGTTCTAATTAATAAGTTCTTTGTAAAAGAAAATAATATCTACTTAACGTAATATAGGGTGTTGTGACTAAGGTTTGATGTGAGATAGCAATTGGTAAAACTTTGTTGACAGGGGACTTTGAAGGGAAAACTTATGCATTGGGCACTTTTTAAGCTACTGGGTTTAGAAAGAATTGATATTGGCTTGTTTGATGATTAAACAATATTTGCATGGTTGTGAAGCTGTTTATGTTTCCCAGATAAAACATCAGTTTCCTTATATCTGCAGAGACCGTCCCTGTCAGTTGTTGTAGTTACTGTTGATTTCCTTCATATTGATTTGCTGTGTGTCAATGACCTGGGTCATGCTTAAAGATGGAGAACCTCTTTATCTGTATGCCATATTTTCTGTTCACCTCCTGTCACATATAGCTCAAATATTAGTAAGTTCAGCGTACTGTTTAGTTTCTAGTCTATTGCCTTTTAGGAATTTGAATACCATTGTTATTATTCTTTTTGCATATTAGCCAGGTCCCCCTATATGTTAGTTCAGCTGGATTGTTTGGGCATCACTGTCTTGGTTTTTTTCTTATCAGAATTGAAATGTACCACAGATCAAATCCTTATTACTTGCATGAGCTAATTTTTAATGGTACATGTGCTATCCACTATGTCTATATAAAGTGTTTTGACGACTCCTTCAACTTCATCTGTTCAGAAAATGATGGGGACACTCATGAGAGTTTGCGTTAAAGAAGAGAACGATGAGTTTCCGTCAATTCCACCAGGTTTTGAGCCATTTTCTTCGTTTACTCTAATGGGGGTTCAAGATAATAAGAACGAGGATTGTAAACAAGACGGTGAGAGCTTAATCAGTTGCTCAGCATCAGCAAGTGCTTCTGAGTTGCAGTCAGTGAAACTAAAAACTGAAGTTGATAGTGATGATGTCAAAAAAGTTACGCGGTCGCTTAGGCGCAGATCTTGGAGCAAGTATAACCAACGCTCTAACAGTTCCGACGATGAGTCGGATTGTGAGAAGGTTGACCTTTTTGCCTCTTGAATTTTCTCAAAGCTTTTTTTTTTTTTTTTTGGGAGTCTCCATGTGCTCTTTATTAATGTGCTATTTCTAATGCAAGTAGTTATATTTGTCCATTGTTGCAGAGTTTTTCTGCAAGGCCCTCTCTTCCTAAGGGTGTCATTCGTGGATGCCCAAAATGTAGAAATTGTCAGAAGGTTTGGTTTCATCATCAATTATCCCTTCCGTTTACCTTTGTGTTTTCTCCATGAGCAGCTTGGGATCTTTTATGTTTATTATGCTTTTTATGAAAAAAGATCGACTGGTAGGCATTAACCACCTCTATATTTAACGATTTTGACAATATTGTTGTTGACTTCCCCATCTTTGCAGCCATGTAAAGATGGATTCATTTTACTGATCACAGGCAAAGTGATAGATGATGCACTACCATGAAATAGATTCTATGCAGCATGCATTGTCAAATACATTTATAGTTATTTTTGTCATGGAATAGGGCTCACAGGTGTTGTATTTTAACAGGTGTGTGCAAAATGGCACCCAGAGGATTCTAGACGGCCTAACCTTGAGGATGCTCCAGTCTTCTACCCTACCGAGGAGGTTTCTTCCTTTTGCTTTTTCTCTGACTAGCTCTTTTAGTATTCATTTTAGTAATGGATGCTTTCCAAATAATACATTTATATTTTTATAATTGAGATCTTTCTATCAGCATACTAAAAGCTAACCTTCTGCTTTCAGGAATTTGGAGATACTTTGAAGTATATAGCAACCATACGCCCGAGAGCAGAGCAATATGGAATTTGTCGCATTGTCCCTCCACCATCCTGGAAACCACCCTGTCCACTGAAGGAAAAAAGCATATGGGAGGAATCAAAGTTTGCTACTCGAGTCCAGAGGGTTGACAAACTTCAAAATCGACATTCAATGCAAAAGATATCCATTATTCAAAGCCAAATGAGAAAAAAAAGGAGAAAATGCACAAAGAATGGTGTAGATTGTGGTAATGGAAATGGGATTAACTTGTGTCATGGTGATTCTTCTTCTTCTCAAGGGGAAGGGTTCGGGTTTGAACCTGGTCCCGAGTTCACTCTGGACACATTTCAGAAATACGCTGAAGAATTCAAAACCCAGTACTTTACCAGCAATAGAAACATGAATGTGCTTGAAAATAGCCAGCCTCCATTTCAGGGTCATTTTGAGCCATCACTTGATAATATTGAGGGGGAGTACTGGCGAATGGTAGAGAATCCTACCGAGGAAATTGAGGTACGATACATTCTTAGAACTTGTCAAATAATTCGGAGTCTTGACTATGTTCATTTTATTACACCTTATTGCCTCTTCTGCATTTGGTATTCTGTGCTGTTGAAATGACGTTTGTGATATTGCAGGTGCTCTATGGTGCTGATTTGGAAACAGGGCCTTTTGGCAGTGGGTTTCCCAAAGCATCAAGTCAGCCTTATCCTGTTTCTGAAGAAAAATATGTAAAATCTGGGTGGAACCTCAACAACTTTCCTAGGCTTCCTGGGTCCGTTCTTTCCTATGAAAGCAGTGACATATCTGGTGTTCTGGTGCCTTGGCTGTACATTGGGATGTGCTTTTCCTCCTTTTGTTGGGTAGGTATATATGTTCCTTTATTTACTTTGATGAGCAAAATGCAGCTCCAGTTACATATGTTATGCCGTGTGGAAGCACAATGTCATGCGTGTCTTGCATTTTCTCATTGATTTTGTAATATAAATGAGAACATGCACTTTAGGCATGCTGTATCTTTGAATGAATCTGTCTCAACGACTTACAAGTCTCCAGAATCCTGTCGTGTAGTTTCAGCTAAGAAATATTTAATTACTGTTCTGTTCCCAGTTGTTGCAGAACTGTGACTTTCATGTGCTTTTTGACATTGTGGTTGCTGATCCATTCATGTTGCTGTTTCATGTTCTGAGAACAGCATGTCGAGGATCATCACTTGTACTCGTTAAATTACATGCATTGGGGTGCTCCAAAGATGTGGTATGGAGTTCCTGCAACACATGCTGTTAAGCTGGAGGAGGCTATGAGAAAGCATCTGCCAGATCTCTTTGAAGAACAACCTGATTTACTGCATAAGTTGGTGAGATTGATTTTTCACTGTGGCTGTTTGGATATGTATTGACTGTCGCTGATGAATTACGTTTCTGACTATTGTTTTTGCTTGCTGATTCTGCGGCAAATCTTATCCTTTGCATAATTGGTAGGCTATGTTGATGGCAGCTGCAATGAATGTAATGTCCAAGTTGTTTGTAGGGAAAAAAATTGTGATATAAGGTGTGAAGAATGCTTTAACATGTGTACAAAGGAGTTTTTACATCTTCTGAGTCCAGAAAGTTAGTGCTTTAGTTTTAATATTTGTGAAGCCTGAATAGGGCCTTATTTTGATATCGGAACTCGTCTTTCTATCTAATAGATGGCCATTGCTTAAAAGAACTTAATTTTTGTAGCTAGTTTTAATGTTGCGCAATTACTTGCTACTGGTAAAAACTTACTGCAGATTGCTAGATATCTGCTTTTTACCCCAGATTCACATCTTATTTAATAGAACTTTGGCA
This sequence comes from Eucalyptus paniculata subsp. matutina, assembly GCA_017140255.1. NCBI lineage: Eukaryota > Viridiplantae > Streptophyta > Magnoliopsida > Myrtales > Myrtaceae > Eucalyptus > Eucalyptus paniculata. The sequence continues at coordinate 49,089,978 of CM029436.1, read as the reverse complement.
TGTTGCAAGTTGCTTTGTTGGAGAATGAAGTTCCTTGTTAGATGTGGGACAAAGCAATACGCCTTTTAAGAGCAACCCTTTTACTTTTGGCTGAGAACCATTTTAAATGCCCTGCATGTCTGTGGGAAAGGTTTCTCTCTTTTACAATGTTTCATTGTTTTCTTCTCGTAATGCAGGTTACGCAGCTGTCCCCCTCGATACTTAAGTCTGAGGGAGTACCTGTTTATCGTTGCATCCAAAATGCTGGAGAGTTTGTTCTGACCTTTCCTCGGGCATATCATTCAGGGTTCAATAGTGGCTTTAATTGTGCAGAAGCAGTAAATGTAGCTCCTGTTGATTGGTTGCCCCATGGGCAAATTGCTGTGGAGCTATATCGTGAGCAAGGAAGAAAGACTTCTGTTTCTCATGATAAGCTATTGCTTGGTGCGGCTAGAGAAGCAGTTAGAGCACATTGGGAACTTAATCTACTGAAGAAGAACACTCCTGATAATTTAAGATGGAAAGATGCCTGCGGAAGGGATGGCATATTAGCAAAAGCATTCAAGGTGATTCTAAGTTCTGCCTTTGCTATTCATGTTCATTATCTTCTTATGTACTGCAAGACAGGTCGTAAAACTTTCCTTTTTGAAATAGCAAACTATGGCAGTTTGTCATCTTTGCCTGGAGTAGGTGATTTGGGTTCATAAATAGCATATGAGAAAGAAAGAATTGTTGTGAATTTGAATCACATTTAAGCTTGCTAAATAGTGAAATTGAACTTTCAAGGTACTTCTGGTGGTAATGGTAACATGCAGGCTTGTTTGTGCATTAACTCCTTTTTGACTTTGTACACTCTTGGTCAGACACGTGTCAAGATGGAGCAAGTGCGGAGGGAACCTATCGGTAAAATTTCGCAGGCAGTGAAGATGGAGAACACTTTTGATGCCACTACAGAGAGGGAATGCACCAAATGTTTCTTTGATCTGCATCTTTCTGCAGCAGGTTGTCGTTGCTCTCCTGATAAATATACCTGTTTGAATCATGCAGAGCACCTGTGCTCATGTGCTTGGGGTTCCAGATTTTTCTTATTTCGTTACGACATAAATGAACTAAATATCCTTGTTGAGGCATTGGAAGGAAAATTAAGTGCTATATACAGATGGGCGAGGCTAGATCTTGGGTTGGCTCTGAGTTCTTATGTTTCAAAGGAGCACCTGCAAGCACCGGCGGTCAATGGTAATTTATCAAGTTCCGGTAAAGGAACTGTTATGAAAGAAGGAAATGCACAAATATCAATTACCTACATGAAAGATCTACTTGTGAAAAATCTGTCTCAGAGAAGCGTGAAAACATCACAAACTTCTCATGATGCACTTGATGTACAGAAAGTGCATCCTGGCCACCAGTTTGGAAAAGAAGAATCAAGCAATTCTTCTCCTGCAACAAATCACCAAGATTGTCAGTCGTCTCAGGAAAATGGCTCATGCAATGGGAAGATTGCTGCAGATGAATCTGGACCTGAGAAATCTTCAGTTTTAGGACAAGATAATATTATTCTTTTGAGTGATGATGAAGGTGAGGAGCCAGAAAAGTCAGTTTCACTTCTATTGAAAGAAGGATCCTCTGAAGGGATGGCATATTCTTTGGAGAGGCAGGTTCATTCTGACAAGAAGGCAAGTGCTTGCGCTGTGCAGAAAGAAGTGACCTTAACTACCTCCATGACCAGTGCACCATCTAGCAGCCAGGGGGAAAGAAATTTGTCACCTGAAGGTCAGCGGCATGCTTGCGCATCAGCAGCCATTAGTGATGAACTGAATGGGAAAGATGGAAATCAAAAACCCAGTTCTCAATCTGCTCCTTGCATGGGTTCTTCGAGTTTAGAATCTAGACGTGCTGAAGATTCTTTATTTACGAAAGAAGTTGGTGATGACAACAGCAAAAATTCTAGAGCAGCAACTACAGAGGGCTACCTTCAGCATTCTCCTTTATGTAGTAGTGAAAAACACGCTGCTGATGAAAAGCAAGAAAAAGGCGGAAGCAATGTCGCCTGTAATGTGGTGGATAACTCAGCAGATTCTGCAGGAATTTCATCTTTTACCCAAAGCAATCTGGATAAATTCTTCCGCCAGAAGGGCCCCCGAATTGCAAAGGTAGTGAGGAGGATCAACTGCAATGTTGCGCCTCTGGATTTTGGAGTCGTGCTTCCCGGAAAGTCATGGAGTAATAGCCAAATAATTTTTCCCAAAGGTATGGTACATGTGGACCATTGACAGAATAAATACTATCACTAGCTATTCTATCATCTAATGAAGTTGCTCTTTCTTCTCGTTATTCAGGATTTAGAAGCAAGGTTAGGTACATCAACGTTTTAGAGCCTGCAAGTATGGGTTTCTATATCTCTGAAATCCTGGATGGTGGAGGAGTTGGACCCCTGTTTATGGTAAGTGCAGTATTACTCAGTGAAATAAAATATTCTCATTGCTATGTTGCTATTGTTAAGTAATCCTTCACAAATATCCTAGATATTTTATGATTCTACTCTCAGCTTTAATGATTAGTTAGGTAGGAAAAGCTAATAGGCTTTTGTACTTTTAACTTGTTTATTTGGCTTATGATTGAGGATTCTATTGTTCATTCCCCCATTCTTGACTGCTTTGTTGCTTTTCCAAAGGTTCTTAAAAGTCTCTTTTATAGTTTATGTTTTGATAAAAAGGTGAATTATCAGATTTCTATAGTAGCTTTTGCTTCCAAGTGCTCCAGGAGCAAGATATGTTAAACTTTTTTTATCAGCCAAAAGGCAGGGAGTAGATATGTTTACATGTGAATGGTAACAGTGGAGATCATATTTGATTATGTCCAGCTGTTTGAATAGTTTTTTGTGAATTTATAGGTTCATAGATGTTGGATTAGAAAGCTATGGTGGATGTCCATATTGATTTTGAAGTAACAATTTGTTCCTTTTTGTAACACAAATTCCCTATTTCCTTTTTCAGGTTTCCTTGGAACATTGCACAAGTGAGGTTTTTGTTCATGTTACGCCTACTAAGTGCTGGGACATGGTTAGAGACCGATTAAATCAGGAGATCACGAAGCAACACAAAATGGGAAAGATGAACCTTCCTCCTCTGCAGCCTCCTGGCAGTCTTGATGGCTTTGAAATGTTCGGTTTCTCTTCACCAGCTATTGTGCAGGTACTAGGTTTTAGGAATTGCACTTTCCTTGAAGTAAAATGTGGACTATCATTGGGTTTTTGGTGCTTATATATGTTGAAGAGGATTGCATCTAGAGGATTAAGAGCTATTTCCTACATGATTTTGGCAGAATTTTGGAGAGAACAATTGTGAGTTATCACGTGCATCAAGCTCAGGGTATTTTTGAAATAGCAAAAACTGAATAATGAAAAGAAGTCATGGTTTTTGAGCAATTATGGTATATGAAGAAGAGAACCTGGTTCTTTCATGTTTCTGGTAGAAAAAAAAACTTGAATATAGTGAACAGAGTGGCGTAGACCTTATCTTGTGTACAAAGGCTAGAGGTTAAGTTGATGTTTTATTTCTTTTTGTTGTCATCGTTGTCATCCGTCATTGGACAAGTATACAGAAGTCAGAACAGGACTTCCCTACTGTCATATGGAGCCATCCGAGCATGAACATGGAGATACTTTAAGTTCGTCAACTTTTTGGTTCCTAGACTATCTTGATTGGTGTGATCTGAATTCCTTTGGTGAGCACTTAAAATTCGTAACATCATCATTTCCTCGCAGGCTATTGAGACTCTGGATCAAAATAGAATCTGCATTGATTATTGGGCTTCCCGACCCTATTCTCGGCCTCAAGTTCAGGTTCCACAGCATTCTTCATTGATAGATACTGGAGAAAATGTTAACAGGACAAACAGGGAAGCAAGCAGTCCAGATGCCACTGGAAACTATGTCAAGCCTGTCGAGGTTGAGACAGCACTCAAAGGCCTTTTCAGGAAAGCTGATCTGCAAGAGCTACGCTCTCTATACACCATACTAAACCAGAATAGGTCAATTCTTAATCAAGACTTGTTAACTACACTCCTTGGTGGTGAGATTCTTAAACGGCCCAGCTGATCCATTCCTTTCCGATCTGTGGGGACTGGAGACCCGAGTCGGTACTGCTGGTTTTTTGACACTGTAAATACAGCACCTCGTTCGGCTGCAACATAGGTGACATCCTGTCCGAGCTTCATTATCCTTTGAAAGGGAGAAGGAGCATATTAAGTGGACAAAGAAGATCGGGTTTTGGGTTCCCTTCATTGGTTTATTTTTGGTTTCTGGAAGAATCAGAAAGCTTATTCCAGTAGACATTGCCTGTTCTGATCTCGATCAGCACCCTCTTTAACATCGGAGTAGAATAAGCTCCAGTGTTCTTTGTTCCTTCTTCCAGTTTCATATACATCGGTGCCGCGAACTTTTAGAGTAGTTCGCTCAGGTCGCGGTATTCTTAACCTTCCCTGAATTGCAAGATGTTGATAGCCGATTTTTTTTTCCCCTCTGGAATAGATGATTCATTCTGCATTTCGACTTTGGCAGGTCCAATAGTACGCTATGTTCAGTTGTTGTGCCCGTGTTTTTCAGGTACACTTCTCTGAAGTGGAAGTCCAAAACTACCATAGCTATCCGCTGTGAATTGAAACTACTAGTAATGCTCTTCCGGAAATGCATCATCCGGGGAGGTTGGACATCACAGCAAATATTGACTATTAAAAAATGCTAAAATGCATTGCATGATCAGATGGTACACAGTTTTGATTCTACTGGATCATGATGACTAAGTGAATGGCACTACTAAGGCAAGTAGGAGTCTTGATCATCTTAGCTTGCCGTCCGAGCACGAGGCCTGAGCAAACATAAGAAAACAGAGGAGGCGATGGATGGTTTAAATTTGTCTATATTGGTTATTTGTCTGCAAGTCCTATTTTGGTTATTTACTGGACGTGGTCCAGAAAATGAATAATATAAAAAAATCTAAATATATAATTTTTATCATTAATAAAGATTAATGAATTTTCATCGTATGACCAAATATAAATGTCAACGATGAAATTGTTTTTATTGATTAATTATTTTCAGCGATATAAATAATTAATTTTAAAAAAATATTTTCAAATCATTTATTTTTAAAAAGCGAACATATTAATTTATTGAGAAATATACATAATTACATAGTCATCACCCTCTTGATGAATTATCATATGTATCATGTATGTACGTACGTATGTATGTATGTATGTATTCTTCTTCATTAAGTTTCTTCCATTGCTAATCTCTCTCTCTCTCTCTCTCTCTCTCTCTCTCTCTCTCTCTCTCAATATTAGATATAGATATACTAAGACCGATCTTCTAAGTTGGTTTATTAAGAAATGTGAAAAATTTTGAGCAATCATCCAAATAAATGGCATCACATTGAAAAAATTATTTTCATGTCCAAGTTTCTTTTGATCTATTACCATATCAAAGTCAATTAGTTTGAATATGTAGAAAATTCAAAATATATCATCAAATATGTATATGTATAGGGGATAAAAAATGTATATATTTCAATTATTTTTTTGTGCTATGAAATAATAAATATATGTATGAGGGATTAAAATAAATATATAAGTTGGTAAATGAAGAAATGTGGAAAATTTCGAGCGATCATCAAAATAAATGGCATCACATTGAAAAAATTAGTAAAATTAGATATATTTCAATAATTTGTTTTGTGCTATGAACCTTTTTATCTATCTCAATCATTTAACTGACTTTAATTTAACAAGTCAACCCACTAGTTTAACTTGCTAAAATCGAATGATTTCAGGTAATTTTTCTTTTCTCAAGATCAATGATTTTCACAAAGGTCTACATACTTAATCGTTTTTCCTTAATAGTAAATTGGTCAAATAGAATAACAGAAGGAGACGTTGTCATCTTTCTCCAAATTAAAATTTGGGATAAAGCCATCGAAAATTCCTTAAACTTTTTTGATTTACATAATATAATTCATGAACTTTTTATGCAATCGAGCCCTAGATTGTAAGTGCCTTTTTATATTAATCCTTCATTTATAAGTAACGTGGTAAATTCCAGATTAACAGTTATCCCTCAAACAAGTGTATTATATTCGACTACCCCTACTAAGTCCATTAGGTGTGTTTCATAACATTTTTGTCCTTGGAAACAATTTTTATTTAGAAATAGTTTTTTTTTAAATCTATTCATTGGACGAGTTTTAAGTAGAAGAACGTATTTGATAATTGTACAAAATTTCTATTTCTAGAGTAAAAAAGAATAAAAATGCGTTTGGTACAACTCTAAAATTTATATTCCCAATTTTTTTCATTTAATTATAAAAAATCAGTGGAAACTCAACATTTCGTGTTTGAATAAAACTGGACTTTTGTAATGATTTAATTGATCAAGATATTTAAAATACCTAATAAAATCCAACATAATAATTTATCAAAGGTGGATGGTTGAAAATGGCAGCAGAGAGTCCCATTGGTTTATCACTCACAACACAAGGAGGTTTATAGTAAATATTAGGGCATTATAGTAAATAAGTGCATAGACTTTTTGAGCTTTCTTAGTTATAAGAAGAAGAGCAAACATTGCTTGGAGTCGACAAGCTTTCATGACCTAACATTGTTTCTAAAAGAAAATAATATTCAAAAATACATATAGAAAAACCTTAAAAGCTTATTTAATTTTGAATCCAATTTTCATCAAAATATTTTCACATTTTTTATGCCAAAATAATTATAAACTAGAGTCAACATTAAAATCTACTAAAATTACCCAAAATCTAGTTTCTAATTTTTTTTTTGCCTAAATTCATGATTTTTTATTTTTTTCTAAAATATGGGAACTTTGATTGGATCAGGAGGTTGGACCTTGCGTCAATTGTGTAAGAGTGAGCATTAGGTTACATTGAGTTTATTTTTCTAAAATGACCATACTTATCTTTTTATTTCTAAGAATAAAGAAGTGAGTTTTTGTATACTTTTTATTTTTGTTTCAAATATATTCTATAATCACTAATTTGTTTCGGTGAATAGGAAAATTAATTGATGTTTTCAAACATGTTTTTTTCTTTTTCTATTTTAGAGAACAAAAAACTAAAAAAATAGGAAAACAAAAACACTACCAAACAGGGTACATTGATGTAGCTACTACTTTTTGTTCTTTTTTATATGCTAATGGAGATATAAAATTTGATAGATAACAACACAAATGATTTTTAAATTTTAATTCGATATGCAATATCAATACTTTACTTTTAATTTGTATAATATGATCTATAAATTTCAGCTTAATGTGCAATGATGTCCATGGATTTTTAATTTATTCAATTAATCTTTGAACCATTATTAAGTTTTCAATGCAATCCTTTCATTTGCGTCATTTTCAAATAGTATAAGGACAAAATTCAACATGCCATATTGAACAGATAAAAAGATTGGCGATAACATTACATATTGAATCACAATTCAAGTATCATTTAGTTCAATTTTTTAAATATGATTTATACAATAATAGCAAATTCTTGTTGGGTGATCGAAAATGATGCCGACTTGTTTAAATAAATACTCTCTAATAACTAATTACGTCATTTGATAAAGTAATTTTAAAAATTTTATGGATTGGTATCCCCTGAAATTGTTTGTATTTGTGCAAATGCTACGTATACAAAGAGTTCGTGAAACCCTAATAGACGAAATCCTGTATTTTATAAAAATATATATGTAATTATGAGGTCAAATTGAACTTTATGACAAGTAATGATTATATAGGTCTTGCCAACCCAAAATTTCATTTCTGTCGGCGGCAGCTTCCCGACATGGAGTACAAGCGGCCACGTGGGAGGGCCGCCCCCGTGGGGACCACAGAGCGAGGCGCACGTGTCAGCAGTCTAGGCGTGTTGACCGTAGTTTGCGGGCATCTTTGTACGGAATGTTTCCTTTGAATGCTTCTGGTACCCGATTTCGCTTTCCTCCCGGCGAAAAAGAGGGGGGGAAAATCCACTTTCGAAAATAAAAACAAAAACAGGAATGGAACCCAAAAGAGCTAAAAATATAATGAAAGCACCTTCAATCATCATGCTACTAATTTGGAATTTATTTGAATTGATTACCACTCGTTGAGCATCGACTAGGACAGGTTGGTGGGGAAGCAGAAAACCTAGGAAACTTTCTTCAAATTTATTTAACAAATCAAAAGCGAAAGATCAATTTTTTAGGTCAGAAATTGATCCTTGTTGGTATATATATAAACATGTATAGAAGTGGATATTTTATAACAACTTTGCTTTTAATAGATTGCATGGGTTCTTCGGGTAATGCGATTGGAAACACTTTTTCTCTAAATTCAGTAAAGCTTATACCTGTTTTATAATTTGTTTAGACGCCTGTTAATAAATTATCGATTATTTTGCTGCGTCAAAAGCATATAATTAATTATTCCATATGCTGCAGACGATGTAAAAGATTATATCCTTTTGTACTTCTTTCTCTAAACCCCGTAATCTTTCTTTACGCTTATAATGCCCATGGTTTTGGGGCAAACCCAATCCTTTCACACGCGCGAGTATACTCGTGCACACGCGCGTGCGCATACATATAGAGGGCAAAAAGGGCAAGAAAACTTATGTCAATACTTGAAGCTAAAATGGCAAATTAATGAAGTAAAATATTGCATCATTGGGTTAACAAATTTGTGCCAAAAAATTGATTAATGAATGTTTCTTCGTGCAGTTGTATTCTTATGAGATGGTTTTGCATCACTAAAATTGAATACCAGTCAAAAAATTCAATGGAGGCAAAGATTCTAACAACATTAAACAGATCAACACTTTGCGAAAGGAATTATGAAGGACATGAAGGCTTGTGCAGCTTGTTAATTTTTCTGTTTTGTAATATTTTTGGGGTGAAATTGTCTAATCAGTTAAATAAATATTATATGGATATTAATTCATTCATAAACTTTCTAATTTTGTTAATTTAGTCATAAATCTTTGTACATAGTCATTCTAGTTATTATTTACCAGAAATCATTGACTTGGTGGTATGTCAAATTACCGACGATGACTAGACCACTACTTTAGCAATTTTTGGCAAAATTAACCAAAATGATTACATTATAATTGGTACATTGTTTAGAGCTAAATTGGCAACGTTGAAAAATCTAAATTGGCATTATACAATAGGTTTATGACTAATTGGACACTTTTTCTGATTTACTAGCTAAGCTTTCTTCTCTAATTTCTGGCTAATGTCTATTATGTTCTTTCTTCTTCTTATGAATTTTCCTCGGCCTTTTGATTTGCATATTGTGTGGTATTTCCAAATTGCAAAGATAAGTCACACAAATTTATATTATTAGATTATGAAGATTATTTAGGATTTACCAGTTGCATCACCATCACCTTTCGCAACTTTATTTCGACAATCAAGTTGTTATTAAATGTGAGGAACATATACCATACTCATGTATTTGCTACATTCTTGGGCACTAAATCTTTTTACTTTGCCCACCTTCAGTAACGTTCGATATCGTTGATTAGGTTCTGGATTAAGTCCACTAGATTAGTGCTTGATCAACTTTTGAACACTCTGGTACATTCCTCTGGGTGGAAGTGATCATTCTCAGAGCGCTTGCCTTTTCACTACAAGACATGAATCGACTTACAGATCCATAGGTCAGCTTGTTGATGCTGAACTATATATGTGAGTTACTGACTACTCTGAGATGAGTTGATGCAGACCCTGAAGTTGTTAATGAACCCTTTTCATGTGATACTAGTTCATGTGGGAGATGATGAGTGCACCATGTGAGGTGTGAAGCAGAGAAGAATCTCACATTGGATGTTTGGATTAATAGGGAAGAGATAAGTGTAATAAATGTCCTAAACGTTTTGGGCACTGATTGATTGAGTCCTTAACGCTCTATATCGGTTGATTGAGTTCTAAACATTCTTATTTAGGTGCAACCAAGACCTAATCTTATTAATCATACCAATGAACATAGATTGTTTAATATTTGGTTTTGCCTATGATCAAGGAATAGAATTGATACCTGGTTCTGTTCATCGTTGGGTGTAGACATTGACTATGGGGATCAAATGAAAAATTAAACTAAATAGCTAGGGGACCTAGGTTCTATCTTGATTTTTTTTTCCCGCTTCAGAAAACATCTCATAATCAGATTTCTCACTCAATTTTTGAATGAAATTCAATAGCTGTATTCCTTCTTTATGTGATCAAAATCATGCTCAATTCCACGAAAGCCTCTGATATCATGCAATTTTCCAATGGCAAAATGTCACCAATGGACAAAACTAAAACTTTTCAAGATTACTATTAGGTCCATCGCTGGTGTCCATAAAAACTTACATATTCATTTGTTTGAAGGCTAACATGTGTGTTTGGAGTTAGTTTTATAGCCAAATTCTTCTACATAGTCACCATCATATGATGAGTGCATAAATTCTCTTACATCAGTAGTAGACCTAATGAAAGTACCTTTCAACCTCTATTGACTAAAGGACAATATGTGTAGGGCTATTGTTGCACTTCTCTCAGAAAAGGAACAATTGATAATGCTTGGTTGTACATGACGAAATACTAGGTTTTCAAGGGAGGGTAGGTCCAGCTAGATGCATCGATGACCTCAGCATTTTACATCCCCCTCTTGGATGTCCACCAATTATGGAGGCATTAGACTTATGCTGCTCCTCCAGTAGATACACACTGATCTTACCAAGAAAGTCCTTTGAACTTGCATTAAACTGTAATTCTTTTATAGTGAAGAATATTGCCCTTTTTTTCCTGAATAAGAAGGTGGTGCTTAGCAATTTAATTTTATGGTCTATACCCCCAAAAAGGAAGTTGGAAATAATGACTGCATTCCTCCTTAATCTCACTAGAGAAAAAGCAATTGATGTTTATGACTATTGTGAATCAGTCGTTTATCATGTAAGCCCGCTTTCACATGGTTAAACAGATTTATCTTGATCTAGGGTTGATTAGACACGAAGCGAGTGAATGATCCCAAAGAAAATGTTCTATGGAGAACTTCGCTTGTCTTAGTCATTTGGAAATAAAGGAATCAAAACTGGAATCCTCCCATGAACTGCCATTGTAATTTCAGCTACATCATCCTACTGCTAAACATCAGAAGGGTAAAAGAATTTTGCACGGTACTTACTCAAATTGCAATAATTTAAACATACCCACTATGTAGAACATATATAATATATGTAATAGGCATTAGAAGAACTGAAAAAAAATTCATTGAGCATGCACTCCAATATCTGCAGAGACAGCACAAAAAGTTCATCCAAGGCAGGTAAAGACTTAAAAGCACATCTTTTCGGTAACTTTAACACCCAAATTAATTAGAAACATGAAGAAATGACTTGGTATATTTTGACATGTAGTACTTACGAGAGACTTGGGACTTGCATATCGAGGGTCTTCATTGTAAGACTCGCATGTCTTTCACGAGTAATTAGCGGAGATCAAGCCGTAGAAGACTGATGACATCTAAGTATATAGAAACGCGCATATATCTGTTAGTTCTGATCATACGTTGTCTTTTGCTCCGTGAATTGTTCTGTGCTGTCTGCAAAGATAAGACTAAGGGCAAGAGAGAACTCATCATTGCGATGGCCCCTTCTCCTTGGGCCGCTTGCGCTTCTTCTCGTAACTAACGCCCCTAGCTTTGGCCTGATAGTCACGGACTTCCTTCAAGTAAACCCTCAAACCTCTAGCTCCGAAAGGGTTTGCCCCGGGGTCCCCGCCGTTCTCCTCGTAGGCGGCTCGGAGCCGCCCGATGAGCGCGTCCAGGCTGCCCCAAGCTTGGCGGAGCGGGCACGGGCACGGGGCAGGCGGGTTCGGGAGGCCGAAGAAGGGGCAAGTCTGGTGGTGAACCTTGGTCTTGCCAAACTGGTCCTGGTAGCGGAGGAAGTCGAAAACATGCATGCCGGTACATGCGGCGAGTGGGATCGGCGGCCTGTGACTTCCCAAGTACTGGCAGAAGGTGTTCCAATCCCGGCGTTTCTGGTTCTCATAGCGGCTTAGGGTCGAAGAAGATGATGAATCTGTGGTTGGTGGTCTGGTGATGGAGTTAACTGGAATGTCCGTGTTGCTGAGTGAGTGATGATGATCGCGGTGGTGATAGATGGGATAATCTGGTTCTGGAATTGGTTCCATAACAGTGATATGTAGGAGCTTGGATAGTTTGTTTTATTTAAGAGAGAGACAAATGAAGCACTTGGCTTGTTTAAAGCAAGAGGTTACTCGTTGTACTACACAGGATTTTAGGACACTTGGGTTTATGCAGAGGAGGACAGTAACCCACTTGAAGGAGAAGTAGACATTCCAAGGAGCCAGAATGATTAGTGTAAGAGTGGTTGATTTAAGGGGATGCGAGAATCTCTTGCATGGTTTTGGATTGTAATGAAGAGAGGAACTTGGAGAGGGAGGAAGGAGAGAGAGAGAGAGAGAGAGAGGCGCGGCTGATTAGGGTTTTTGTGCTCCAGATGGTGAAGAATTTAAGGAGGAAGTTTTTGATTGAGAAATAAAAAACCAAATGAAAAGAAGGGCGTTGTGGTATTTTCAACAGGCCTTCTGGCGGATTGTCATCTTTAGTTCAAGTGCATACCTCCCTAACTAAATACTTGCTATTCTTAACATCATGGTAACTACATGTATAAGGTCTGGGAATATCAAATGGGAAAGTAACACCATCTATATTGTCATCAACAATCATCAATCAAGCATTTAGTGGAAAAGAGATGGTCTGCTATCAGAAACTCACCAAGTAACTTTACAACAATCATTTGGGTCGATTCAATCAATCACAATAATTATCGCACCGCAAGGTAAGGTGCTTTGCCGGGGTCAATCCGAGGTCTCGCCGAACTGTTTGCTTCCCTTACCATAGCTGAAAATAATTGATTAGCTGATACACAGGAACCACACAAGGCTTTGCAGGATAGTTTCCAAGTTGTATCCAACAATGTGAATGACGAAGGAATTAAGCAGGGCATGGCAAAAAGTCAAGCATGGTTTCTGAAGTGTTGATTTGGACTGCTAGGGTTTCTTCTGTGCACAACCAATGACCATGTCCTACTAGGATCACCCGTATCAAGCTAAGAACTGAGGCTTGTCAGAGTGTTGATTTCTTGTATGATCCCGTGCCGGCTATTCTTAGAATATTACGCATAGTAATTTACCTATGTTTCACTTTATCTCAGAACCACCCATGCCTTAGTTGGTAAGAAAAGAGAACTTAAAAGAGTTCTTTTGTCCAGTGACAAAAGTATTGCTTCTCTTGGATCATGTAATGTGCCAAGCCAATTTATATAAGACCACTTTCTCCGTGTTCTCTGGTGTTGCTTATGCCATCAAGAATGTTAGGGGTGCAAAGATCCCGTAATAAATTACATTTATGTAGTGAATATGACGAATTCTTATGGGTTGTTGTTCCAATGCTCATGTACTGTACGAACCATCGATTTATGCATCAATTTTTTCACATCTGGCATCACTCTTTACTTTGTTCTTTTGGTTTCTTAGAAGTTCTGTTGATGCATCTTGTTGAGAGCGCTTTTGACAGCCGGGGTTCTCTTTCGGACCTAATTAGACAGAAAGTGTAATACTAGGTTTTGATTGTCAACAGTATAATCAAACCATGAAAAGGAAGACTCGGACCCTATCCTTTCCCAAAGATTGAGGCACAGACAGCACTAAAAATGGGGGGAATATTTCAACTTTTCCACTCGAAGCAAGGAATTGAATCCCCTCATTTGGAGTCTCTTTCCTTTGAATAAGGTTTCGCAAGCATTGGACTCCCAAAAAAGTAGCTGATGACCCAAACATGGTGAGTTCGCTCTGTGCCAAAAATAGTAAACATGGAGCAGAATCCAATGTACTTGTGCATACTCCATGTCCTTAGCAACTATTTATGTTAGCAAATCGAAGGACCACTTTCCTAATTTTGTTGTACTTTTCTTTAATTTCGATAGAGTTCTCTTTTTCTATGAATTGAAAGTGTTTATTTGTTGCCACGACAATATAAATTAGCTTTTTCTACAGTTTTACTCATCCAAAGCTGCATTTTCTTGTAAATATGTCAATCCTTAATATTATGGTTGGTAGAATGATATGTATAATTACAAATGACATATAATCTTGATGATTAAGGCGATCCAATATAACAATATTACAATATTATGAAGAGATTGAAAATGTAATAAAATGTTATCAATTGTATAATGACAAAGAAAAAGTATGTGCACTTATTAAACCTATTTAATTGGAAGTGCTGGACTCCTTTCATGTAAATCTATTGTCTTCTCTCTAGTAAGGACAATGTCTTTAACTTCTTCTTCTTCTTCTTTTCAAATTTCAACAAAAGAATGAGCAAATTAAAATTTCAAAGTTCATACAATGAGGAGGGCCAATTCTCCATTCTCAGACGTTGAACTTTTCGGTAAATATGGTAATGTCTGTTTCTAATATCATGACCCAAGACTTATTGGCCACTTTTCAATAACTAAAAAGAAACGATGTGGTGACTACTTATTGACCTGTAGCAGGGTAAACGCTTATAGTGTCAAAGGAATTTGTACTGCTCTTTTCTCCATCTATTGATTTAAGGGGTGGAAAAAGGAACCCTAGGGCTATACTCTAGATAAGACTATTCTTGTCGTGAGGAGCAATATGTGACATCATCCATTATTTGAATGAACCGCATCTTCTGAAATCAATTTCTCTCTTTTTAGATCTTTCGAAAATAATAGTCATAGAGATTTTTGTCTTCCTTCATAATAGTTCTTCATATGCCATTGCTATATGGACTTGAGGTGGTTTTTATGCGATTAAATTTGTCTAAAATTTAAGTATTATACTAAATTATTCATATTTCCCTCTAGCAAGATGCATGTAACGTTTTTCTAATTTATCTTAATTAGATATTGCAATGAGGTCGATTTGGGAGGCCTATCCCTAATTTCAAACTCAAAATCGATCAATCATAAATAAAAATCAAGCCTGTCCCAAATTCAAGCTAAGTTTCCAAATAGGTATCTCAAGCATATCTTGCTTAAATATACGAAAGCTGGACACTTAATAAATTTACATTTTTTTTGTATATTTTGAATATAAACATTTTAGTACTCGACAATTTGATGATTGAAAATCAATTATATTTTTGTATGTTGTGTTAAGTCACCCAGATTTGGATTGAAATTGGATATGATAGGATAAGGTGAGTTAATTTTTTTAATATATCCTATGAATTGTAAAATATCATTTTTCATTGGTGCAATCCAACATAGGATTCAAAATCTTTGAAAATCTCACTTGTTCACAAAGATGACGCTTTCCAAATCTAGGGCACCATCTTGTTGACGTAATCTTGCACAGCCGAGACTAACACCATTTTGAGCAATCACCATTATCGCCAGACCTCCTCCTTTGAAATCTTCCGATTGTTAGCACAAAATCTCAGATTTGAGTAGAGGACAAGATCAGATGTTGAAGCATCACAGCAAAATCAGGTAACCACCGTTCAAGACCAACATATGAATGCCCAAAACTTCGTGTGTTTTGATTTTTTTCTTCTTTTTCAAAGACAACTTTTCGAGTCGATCCACCAATTTTGGTCATTCATCAGCGATAGCCGATTCAATTCAACAATTGTCAAAGGACAATCGGCTAGATGTCAATGATGATTGGCATTGGTTGAGATGACGATGATTGCATAGTGGTCAAAAGTGATAGGTTGTTGTGGCAGTGGTCCTATAGGGTGGTCAGGAAGGCTTGTGGCAATGGTCCTTGTCGAATGGCCGGCGAAGCTAGACTCCATCACCCCATTGTTGGAAGGAAATTGTTATGTTTTTTTTTTTTTTTTTTTTTTTTTTTTTTCTTTTGAAACTTTTTATCCAATCTGCATTTATCCCATCCCTAGCTTGGATTTCTTACCTAACATTTTATTTGGGTTTATCAAGTATAGAAGGTGTCATCAAACACTAGACATGATATTTTGTTATCCTATCAAGCATCAAATTTGGACTACTAAACATAGTCATAGGGTTTTGGGCACTTTAGAAACTCAATATATCCAAATTCCACCATTCATTATATTAGTGGGGAAATTACCAAAAAAGTCTTTAATTTGTTACATTTGTGGCAATTCACTCCTAAGCCTATCATTTGTGTCAATTTAATCCCAAACATTTGTAAGTTTTGTCAAGTTGAGTCTATCTAGCCAAATTAGGCTAGAAATTACTAACATAAAACACTAATCATCCTAAGTGGCACAACCCATGTTTTGTTTTTTCTTCTCTTTTTTCTATTATTTTCTTTACTTTTTTTTTATTGAGGGCTAACAAAGGTGTCCAATCAACCCTAGCCAACCACAGGCAAGAGTCGAGATGCCCTTGCCTAGCCTAGATCCGGCATGGGCCCACTAGCCCTCACCTAGTGGCCGAGAGGGTTGGGCAACAATGCTTGTCGGCCTTGATTCCCCCCCCCCAAAAAAAGAGTTAATAAAAAAAAAAAAACAAAAAAGTATTAAAAATTCAAAAAATATTTAGAAAATTGTCCGTGTCAACGCTTGTTGTATGACATAGGATTGTTGGCATTTGCATCAATGATTTTCGACCTAAATTGACCAATTAGACTGAATTGACAATATATGAAGATTTATGACTAAATTGACACAAGTACAGAAAGTTTAGTACTTTTTTTGGTAATTTTCCCTAATATTAGCACAAAGCGCTAAGCCTATCATGCACCTAGAAGGCAGGCTTCTATTATTAAATGGTAAGATTTTGGTTTCATTGCGCTTCGTGGCATAGGGGCCGGGAATTAATCTTGGAACCTTTTTATTCGGATTAGCAAAATCCCATGACGGTGGATGTCTGCAGGAGGTCTCCGCTACCTAAGCACCTCTCTATTTCGTATTGCTCTAGTGACGAAAACTCTCATTCCATGAAAACAAAGAGAAGTCTTGTAAATCCCACATGATCAATGGACATGACAATATAAGAAGTTCAACCATGGCCGGTGCCTCCAGATTGGGAAGCTCGGTCAAGGCATGGCGCAAGCATTACTCATGACCGGCGACATTGTCAATGCTGTTGGTCTATAGCCAATTAAAGAAGGATGAGACCGTAACTGAAGGAGGAAGAACAATTTTTCTTTTTTCGTTTAATTTCACGTTGGTAGACACATGCCAATTCACGAGTCAAAAACAAAGCTTGAGGAGTAACTCTTGTACAGATCCCGATCAATGATCCCACATGATCAACACCCTTGATAATTTCCACGGTCAAAGCATGAATTTGCTACCGGAATTTTGGTCTAAGTCCGTTTGAGTTCACGTTTTCAGTAAAAATTGAGCTATATGTTCACGTCAGTCCTTATAGCCAAAATGTTAATACTTCTGTTAGATTTGCTTAAAATTTTTCTTTCGTCCTCAACATTGATTCTCGTCATTTTCAAGTTCGCAAATGTCTCCATAGGAAGTGGCGGGTTCAAGAGTGTGACATCTTATCCTATCACCTCAAACCTGCATGCCAATATTTAGTAGCACTCAAAAGGCAACAAAAATACACACAAACCTCAATCCGTCTACCCAAGTGGAACAGACATTTTCAAAATTGGTTCTTTTCTGAGGCCAAATACCAGATCAAATCAACATGTGATTTCAGTTCAGTTCTGGCTGAAACCTACCAATATGTACTCTTGCTGCTTCGAACTCAGAATACAAAGTATTGCTCACTCAGAAAAAATGAAGCATTCTAGTTCAGGAAGGAAGGAAAAAAAAAAACCGAGCAGAGCTCAAACTACAGGGTAGGTCCAAGTTGCCTATTTCAGCTCTGGTTGCTTTGTGTATTTCACATAGCCCTTAATGTCCCAGGTCCAACCAAATAAGCTGCATATAAATGTTCTCTCGCATTTTCCCTTGATGAGACTTCAAAGCAGTCCATTACATTATTTCTGACTTCAACAAGCGATGATCTAACTCCTTATGTAAATTTATCATTCTGTTACAAGTGTACTACCTTTATGTCACCACAACTAGTGTCCACAAGACCCATTTTAGTGATGAGATGCAAAATTCGAAGTTAAAAAAAGAAAAGAAAGAACACCTGACATGGCAAAATTTGACGCCCAAGTTGACCTATAAGTGAAACTCTCACCGAAGTTCGTCTGTCATCTATAAAACGATGCCATTATAAAGAGAAAGATTGCCGTCGAAGTGGTGACTATAAGTTCCTGCACATGCATACATTGTCATCAGAGAGCAAAATCAGACTTGGGACCATGTAGAAACAAAGATGGGCATGATGAACATGAAATTAATTGCGGAAAGCAATGGATGTGTATTCATTCATCAGAAAGGGAGCAGAATGTAGCAGCAGAGCACTTGCATTTATTTGTTGATATAGCATCTCAGTGAAGGATGTTCATCAAATGAACATAAGACATGCTGGACCTTATACTGTACTTAACAGATCTAATGTGAGTCAAACTGGGAATCAATTGTATGGTGAAACCATGCTCCACGTAGCCAAAGAAAGATGCATCATAAGGTCCATCACAATTATTGTCAGGGAAAAGCAAAGAAAACAGTACCTGGTTATTATAAAGAAAAGCAGGTATAAAACTGCCTACGAATTCTATCAAGTTCAGAAGACCAGTATATGCCTGCAAACACACAATGCAAAGCCATTAGTGAAACTGAGTTGTTAGATTGCAGAACAAAGACTATTGTGAATGCTAGAGCAAACAAAAAGATAACTTCTAGAAAGATGATCTATGATCAATAACTAAGTGGTTGGGGACCCAATAATGTTACTATTATCTGTCTTAGCTATGTAAGGCAGAGAGGGGTTAAACAGGATGAACCCTTTGATTAGTGCCTCAGCAGGAGTCGCCTCTTCCAACTGGTCCCACTGTTGGTCTCATGACAGATTCGTTCTCAAAGATTATCAAGAACGGAGAGACATCACTAACATTCACACCTTCATATAAGTCCATATTATTTATAGCAAAAAAATTACTTCGCCAATCTTTGAAGGTGTATGTCGTCTAGAAGAATCAAAGGCACAGGAATCAAATGATCATACCACAATCATCTACTCCAATTGAATATATGTGAACTTTGACCTTGCTAAATTTCCTGCTTGTCAGCAGAGCAGACTCAGCCATAGCATTCAAGTTTGCCCTTTGTTCCAGGATATTATGCTATAATACTCAGTGCCATGGTTATTGCCCAAAAATTTCTTACCAATCATCCAGGGGTGATGACTAAATATCTCAACATGTCAGAAATCTCTAATAAGTCAACATGCAAAGTTTGTCGCTTCTTTAAGTGCCTTTTTCTCTATATTAAGGTGAAAAGTTCTTCCTTTGAAGTGGCTAACCAAATGCCAACCACGGCACGTAATAATCTATCCTTTGGGGCATATGACGAAGTTAGAAAGGAGATAAACATGAAATACACCAGAAAAGACATCATACCAGAGAAGAAAATGCGATGCAGCCAAAAACTAATGCAAGAGACCTAAGCAACCGTTTTCCCATTCGAATCCCTCTCCCTGGATCCTCCTCACCTTCTTCCTGCAGTTAATATCAATTCAACTGTCTCAGTAACCGTGGCAATAACTTCAGATGGTCCTTCTAACAACGCTAATTTGTGAGAAGATATTCAGAGATCAAAACAAGTAGGCATATACAACTAAAAGAATAATCAATTATGCAATGCAGCTGACTTAGATGAAGGACAGAAAAGGAGGAAAGGACAGATCCAAGCTTCACATAGAAACTTACCGTAAAGGTTGGTGATACAGGCGGTTCAAATGATTTCAACTTCTCAAAGATCCGGTACACAAATGCAAATGTTAAAAATTGTAATGGTTTATATTCAGCATTGCGTTTGATTACGATCCAAGCTGTCTGCAGAAAATCAAGTTGCTAATTCAAATTAGATAAATGAAGAATATCAGTAGAGCAAAGAGCAGCCTCCAAGGAGAGAAATCAAATCTGAAGTCAAAACAAATGTCTCAAATGCCTTTAACAAGACAATCATGCCTTCCCTAATGCATCTATAAAGTATGGCTACGGCTATGTGTCATGGATAGTGCCTTACAAATAAGTTAAAAGTTTATCTCATAGTAACCTGTAAGTGTTTTAAAAGAAATATTGGGCATTTTCCCCACTCATTTCTTACAAAAGTAACTGCTCCAGAAAGATCTAATCATCTCCTATAACACACTGAACTGGAGACACCACAGCCAAAAGGGCACTTACGAAGACAGCAGATATTGCCATGTTGATGCGCATGTCTTGTACACTGGACTTGGTGAACCTGGAAGAAAGGGAGAGGAAACAAGAAGAAGCCAATGTAATACCAATGGCAAGGTGCAATCAGAAGAAATTCAATAAGCGATGGTGGTTCAACCAAAAAAAAGAAGCCAGAAACATATACTAAAGGAAATATGTTTGATGTAGACTAATTATTAGGTGGCAAGCAATCGAGTCCTAAAACTTCTGAAATCAAGTCCTAGTTAAAACCTTGACAGGAATTATAGTTGCAGGGCCATGTAAGATATTGGTCATCTTTAATTAATGGAGTTGACATAAGGACTTGACTGAACTTTTCAAAGCTTTAGGACTCGATTGTGCATCGAGAAGTTCTATAACTCAATTGCACACAGTGCAGAACATTAGCTTTAAAGCTTCTAGTGCTGTTATCTAGTTCGATTACAATTATAAAGTCCATCAATAATGTATTCCTCACAGGAAAATGTACTGATGGAATGATGAACACAAACCTCGGTCCCCATGGTACAATGGGTTGCTTATCAGCATATTTGATATCCTTAGAGACCTAAAAGGAGCAATTGAGCAAAACAGAGTCAAATATTCTCTCTTTTCAGTCCAAGTATTTTAAACATACAGAGAACACACAACTCATGCACAATGGGAATTGTACCTTGAAAGAACCAAATGTGACACCCTTTTTCCTGTTGCTTAATTGTGCCATCATCACTTTGTCATATGCTTTTTCCAGCTGAAACATTATTAATCCCAAATAACCAAACCTATAATGAGTAAATTAATATGATTTCATTGCAACCCAATATAAAAATTGAGACATACTTGGGAGGCAGCTGCTTCATCACCTCTTCTCTCTGCATCCTTTCGTTTCTTTGTATATGCTGCTTTAATCATGTCAAATCCCTCAATTGGATTAACGCCCAAAACCTGAATCAAGAACGAGGAATTAGACATTTCCATATAAAGATGAGCACAATGCTAAATGTACCAAAAGTCCTAAACCTAGTCCTAAAAATTTTAAATAACCAAAGTGCAGTCAAATCTCAAAACTTTCAAATGGCACAACCAAGTCCTTCCCTTAGTTTCATTTGTTTCAAGTGAAAAAAAAAATCAATGTGGCTTTTTTCATTGTTCTTTTCTTTTTATTAACGTCTGCCCACCTTCCCTCTGGTTGAGGTCGAGCATCATA
This sequence comes from Eucalyptus paniculata subsp. matutina, assembly GCA_017140255.1. NCBI lineage: Eukaryota > Viridiplantae > Streptophyta > Magnoliopsida > Myrtales > Myrtaceae > Eucalyptus > Eucalyptus paniculata. The sequence continues at coordinate 49,068,446 of CM029436.1, read as the reverse complement.
TCCATCTCTGATGAGAGGTCGTTAACCAGAGATGGAACACTAAAATGATGACTATGGAAGGCTCTGGAGTAGAAGACTGGTTTCGAAACCCAGAGCAAAGGCTAAAGTTTGAGACTTGTGATACAAAATGCAGTTCAGGGGACGAAACCGAGCCTACTGCTGCGAATTCACGCCAATGGACGAAATTTCAGGAATAGAGTATGGCTCCAACAGATTCAGGAACAACGAACAAACGATGCAAGAGAAAGAAACAAAGAACACGACAAAGAGAAGCGCAGGTGGCGTACAGCATCGCACATCTGGTTCTATACAGCGTTTAAGTTTTTAGGGAAAAAAACAGAAAGCACTTCAATTGTACTGAATTCACCACATTTACAGTGACCACTGATACTGGAGCTTGCGAGCATGGTAGGATCAGATCAAAAGCTAGACACTTGAAATGATATCAAGATCAGAAGCATATGCAATCCCACCTACTAAAACCCTCAACAGTTGAAAGGCCCTATTGCAAATACCATTCGCAGCCCCATTTTTCCTCAAACTAGAAAATGCTAGCAACAAGCGAAACTTCAAAAGACAGCGCCATAACCTCGTAAGGGTTGAAGTCCGCGTTGGGGTTCGAACTCCCCGGAGCTGCGGACGAGGAAGCGGCGCAGACCACTCCGATTCTCCACGGAACCGTCCTGGAGAACCTCCGGGAGGGCTGAACGGCGGCAAGTTTGCTGCCCCCCCACCCACCCACCCACAAGAGAAATTTTTCATCAGAGGCGGGAAGAGAGCCAATCGTTACTGCAATCGGATTCCCAAAAAGAAGGCTTTACTCACCTGTGGCGTCTCGAAGGAAGACGCAGGCTCGGGGTGATGGCGAACGTCGCCATGGAAATCGCCATTTCCTCGCGGCCGGAAACGGAAGACGACGACGGTGGCGGTGGTGGTGGTGGTGGTGGCTTTTGAACTACGGAAGAAGATGACGAACAAGAAACTGATCAGAAACTACAGAGAGTTGTTGGCTTGTGAATGGGCTTTCTCTTGGGCTTGGGATTTTGAGCCGAATTTGGGCTTGCAGAAATAGCCCGTTAAATGCATTGTTGTTTGTTGTCACCGATAGGTATCTTCTTTTTTTTTTTTTTTTTTTTTTTAAGATCCATGTAAGGGTGTCCGACATTGGCCAACTATATATCATCTGACGGTGAATGTTAAATTTAGGACGGCAGATTCGACTCGTGCACTGTCTGACAATTGGACAAGCTTGTCACTCCTATCTTACCATGATGAGAATGAAGAGTTGATAATGACAATGCACCTAAATATATGACATGCATAATTAATTGCTTACTGCGAGTGGACCCAAAGAAGAGGGCTTTACTGACCTATGGCATCTCGAAGGAAGACGCAGGCCCGGGGTGATGACGAATGTCGCCCAGGAAGTCGCCATTTTCTCGCAGGCGGAACCGGAAGACAACGACGGTGGTGGTGGTGGTGGTGGATTTTCAAGTACGGAAGAAGATGATGAAGAAGTAACTGGTCAGATACTAAGGAGGGTTTTTGGCTTGGGCTTGGGCTTGGGCTCCGTCTTGGGCTTGGGATTGTACTTGGGTTTAATGCTTCTTAACTTCTTTTTTGGGCCTACTTTGGGCTTGAAGAAATAGCCCGTTAAATACATTTTTTGTTTGCCGTCATCTAGGTATCCCTTTTTCATTTTTTTTTCTTTTTTAAATCCATGTAAGGGTGTCCGACATTGGCCAACTATATATCATCCGTAGGTGAATGTTCACTTTAGGGCGGCAAATACGACTCGTGCACCGTTGTCGATTGGGCGAGCCCGTCACTCCTATCTCACTACGATGCATATGAAAAGTTGATACCGACAATACATTTAAATATATGGCATGCATAATCACTATTTGAGATTTGTCAAGTGAAAAAATATATATATATAGTTATTTTTTTCATTGATTGCTATAGGCATGTTATCCATATTATTGTTATCTATGACTAATAAATGAAAAATCAAGGTTACCTTTTCAATGAGCTAGTTTAGCTTTATTCCTTATTATACCCCATCGAGTACCTAAGCTCTTGTTTTATCCAAACGAGTACCTCCACTTTTTCAAATTTAGCTTGATGTAAGGCCTTCATTAATATTGGAAACGGAGAATGACTGGGAAAGACATATTGGATAGTTAAAAGTCATCCCACTTGGCACTTTCTCTCTCCCCTCAGCGAGTCACATGAACGAGTTATGTTAGCAGACTATGCTATACACAATAGTACTTATCACGTGATTTTCATACATGTCAAATATGCACGAGGATGATACCTACCTATCAGAAGAAAATTGATTGAATAATGTTTACAGAAAAATTCATGTAAAGCTTGGTGGGTGTTTTGATCCCTATGGTCATGTGGTATAAAAAAGAAAGCTAGTGTAGAAACGTAACATCCAAGTATTATTTTGGCAACAACAAATAATTTGGATGTGTTTGGGAAAGGGAGACAAAAGTACAGGGAAGGCCCTTATACAAGTAGGATAGGGAAGCCCACTGGAGTTCCGGGATTCGCCTTCAACATGATATTATCAGCTTTAGCCGTGGCTCACTTGCATTTGCATGAATCACATTATATGGTTCAAGATTGGGCAAGACTCATCTTTTAGTACAACGATCTAAAATTGGATGATGTGTGATCAAAGATATGTCTAAAGCCCAACATCCCACAGTGGTTCCAATATGTAACTGAAGGCAGCCCATAGAATCTTTGTCAATATGATATTGTCTGCTCTAGTCGCAACTCAGCCGCATCTAAATTGTTGTGAATCCCGTTGTTCTATTTTAAGGTTGTGTGAGACTTGTCTATCCAGATTTTGAGTAATATGGATCGGAGACGACATAACTAAAGCTCAAAATCTGTACCTTGTTCTAATACAACTGGATGCAACTGACCTAGGCTGATCGTCAACATAATATAGCTCGCGCTAGATGCAGCTCAACCACAACCTCATGGCTGTAAAATATGTTTTGCTAGTTTGAGGTTGCACACCAATGATTTACCGGGGCAACAATCCAGTCTTGGCAATATGGGATCGGAGTCAACTTATCTAAAATCCAACATGCCCCACCCTCATTTTCATACTGCATAAGGCAGCCCACACGAGCTCGAAGTTAGAGATATTTAACCTCTTTCTTCTATACTAACGTGATGGTCTTGCTCAATCCTAAAACTTTATCCTATATGCTTTTCTTATATCATCTACTAAATTAGATGTATTACAAATGAATAAGGATAACATCCTTTTGGAAATGTAAACACGTCTTAAAATTTGATGGCCAAACATGGTAGAGAATAGTGTTAAAAAAGTCCTAAACATTTTTAAGTTGTGACAATTCAGTCATTTACAGCCAATTTTGGCCGGACTTTTTGCTAGCTTATTTGGCGATTGAAGTGGCCTAATCGGCGGCGCGTGGATAACTTTTAATAATATTTTAATTTTTTTGAATTTCTTTTTCTTTTTTCATTTTCTTTTTTTCTTCTTTTCTTCTTCCTCCAGCCGGTCACCAAACCTCAGCGACCAGCTAGACGCGACGGCTAGCGAGGTCGATCTCGACCTCGTCGGCCACCTTGCTAGTGGCCATGAGGGCGGCCTCGCCACCTCGCCGAATCTGGCGAGGGTCGAGCCTCACCTGTGGCTAGCGAGGGTGAGCGCAAGGAGGCAACCTCGAGCTGGCCTTGCACCGAGCTGGCGGGGCTCGCCCTCCCTGGCCATAGGCGAGGCTCGACCCTCGCCAAATCCGGCGAGGGCGAGCCTCATTGCCCAAGCCTCGAGGGCAACCTCACGCCAGGCGGGCGAGCCTTGCCACCCAACGCGAGGCCACCTTTGCAGCCACTAGCAAGGTGACTGGTAAGATCAACCTTGACCTTGTCAATCATCACCTCTGGCCGATCATCGAGGTCCGGCGTTTGGCTGAAGGAAGAAGAGGAGAATAAAAAAAGATAAAGAAGCAGGAAAAAAATAAAAAATTATATTAAAATATTATTAAAAGTTGTTCACGTCAATGCCGATCAGGCCATGTCAGTCGGTTGGCATCCAGTTAGAAAAATCCGGCCAAAATTGACTGGAAATGATTGAACTGGCACATCATAAAAATGTTTAGGATAATTGGCACCAAAAAAAAGGTTTAGGACTAAATTAACACAAATGCAAAAGGTTTAGAACTTTTTTAACACTTTTCCCAACATGGTATATACAAAGCATGAGTCTCTTCGGGAGGAAAAGGAGTGGAGGTTGGTGGAGTGAGGAATGTTATCTTTTAGCCTTGTTCCGACACACCAAACTAGTTTGATTTGGATAATTAAAACGGAAAGTTGGATTATTTAACTACGGTTGTCTTTATCTTTTCGGACTTAAACCCCCCAGTGCAATGCTTCAAGTCCACTTGGGCAAAGAGCTGGACGGATCAGGCACAGAATCTTGCCTTTTAAAAAGTTACTTAAAAAGTTATGCATCACGTCGAAGGCGTTATTTAATTGGGCTATTTAGCTATAAGTCAAAATTGAAATCTTACAGCATGCCCAAGAAAGAGATTTGGGTCATAATGGGCTTGAGCTTGACTTCAGCAGTTTCCTTTTTTTTTTTTATTCTTTTTTTTAAAAATAGATGCCTTTATTAGCTAGAAAGATTTATTTAATTTGTAGAAGAAACTTAATTTTAGGAAGAGGATTAGAACGGCGCTCTCTTCAGTCAATTGATGCAAGTTAATTTCGTCCTTTACCTCATACATACACACACATATAGATATATTAAAATTAGAGATTTCGAGGTTAGTTATACAAAATTCACCATTAAAATCATTCATGGAGTATTCTATATGCAATAGATTTTTAGCCATTTTTCATGCACATGTATTGTGTTCAATCCTTTTTAAAGTTTTTATCACAATAAAAATGTAAGTCATCACACGTATTGAGAGATGGTGTTTAAATATAAAACTGAATTATATATAAATTCAATAATAAACTACTCGCTAGTTTTCAACAAGGTGATTGATGGAACGAGAACATGCAAGTAGTTTCTATGTGGCTAATGGGAAATTAGGGAGATAAGCATGATTATCTAAAAGGGCCATAACACACATTACGGCATGAAGCAAACCAGATAACTTAATTTTCAATGGTAGAGAACTTCTTTTTCCCTTTTCCTTTGCTTGTCTCTTTTATGAGTAATCATGTTTTTTTTACTAAAAAAAATTTAGGGACACCTTTATGATTAGTCAATTCAATTGCGAAAAGCAGCGACAAAAAAAGGTGCTTGCCACCACAAATATGCAGCAACCAAGGTGGACAAGGAGTCTGCACAAGATTGACCTTAGCAATCCTGTACTGCTAGTTTGAAAACTTGCACTATAATGGGTTTGTTAAATAATCTCATAAATTCTAATCGAGTATTAATTACATCGTGATACTCAGGTAAAGGCATTTTGCTTGTTTAGACCTTCATCGGAGTTTCGCATTCTCTCTTGACAAGCACTTCGCTGCCTCCCCATCCCACATGTATCAGGCAATGAATAAGCCACCATAGCAAAAACACAGATTTCGCCACGACTTAGATCTTCCTTTTGATTTATTTCAAGTACTTGAGAGTATACTAATGAACTTTGGACAAGCATATAAGTATTCACATACAAGCTAACTCGACACGAGTTGCATACATAAAGTTCCGGAAAAATGTCCTTAACTTAGTTTTTCGTTGCTGCTGAAGGACATTAAGAGAATAAGAACACGTGAAAAAAAACAATGTCGGGGTCCTCGTGTATTCCCTTGAATTTTGTATGCGAATTGTTTGTAGGCAAAACAATAGAAAGGAATAATTAGTTCAGCTATATTCTTAATAGGCCGAGGAAGCGCTCTGTAATTAATTAGGTGAACTTAATTCCCGTGAACACATTCCACTAACATGGTCAACATAAGATAATGGATGACGCATTCCGCATCCTTTCCTTTGAGTCGACAGCATTTTCAACGTTAAAAACGGGAAAAAAGAAAGGAAGGAAGGAAGATGTCATTTGTACATACCACGTTTGACAAGGTTAACCAGTACCATATTTCCAAAGGATGAGTGGATAGTATTGGACCGGCGGCTGGACGTGATTTTCTCTCTGCCGACGCCCGTAAATATTGACCACCGAAAAGGATAAAGGTTGGACTGCACTTATTAGCGGGACAGAAGCAACCGAGAAGGATGATGAAAGTGAGACTGCGGGAGTGCAGCGAAACTAGAAAATGAACATCAATCGAAAAGAAAACCATTCAAAAACAAGCACGTGCCTAAATGATGCACTCACTCCTTTTTTTGCTTTCAGTTCTACAGTCAAACACATTTCCTAGAAGCCACTTTATTTATGCACAGAGAAATAGAGAGAGAGAGAGAGAGAGAGAGTTTGAGTTTTTTGTCTATGAAAAACCATGGATTTTTCATAGTAAAGCCTTTAGCATATGCAAAGACCCACATGGTGGTATACTGTGGAAGACAAGCTAGAGAGAGCTTGGATCATATTGAGGACTAGTCTCCTCGAATATAGAGAGAGAGAGAGAGAGAGAGAGAGAGAGAGAGAGAGAGAGAGAGAGATAGAGATGGCGAGGACACCATGCTGTGAGAAGATGGGGATGAAGAAAGGGCCGTGGACTCCAGAGGAAGACCAGATCCTGATCTCCCACATCCGCCAGTTTGGTCACTCAAACTGGCGTGCACTTCCCAGACAAGCAGGTACTTCTTATTCATTTACTCATAACCTTGCGAAGAAATACGAGCAAAAGATTTCGCGGTGTGCGATGCAGTATATAGAATTCTTAAGAAAGCTTTATATACCTACCGCAGGTCTGTTGAGATGTGGGAAGAGTTGCAGACTCCGGTGGATAAACTACTTGCGACCCGACGTGAAGCGAGGGAACTTCACCGACGACGAAAGAGACACCATCATCCAACTTCATGAAGTTCTGGGCAACAGGTAATTGCATGTCTGGGGACATGGTATAGTTTAAATCTTTGTGGTCCGATACTATGTTCTTCCTCTGCATGGCATTATTCTTGCAAACTACATTGAAAATGGTACGAATTCGAAGTTACAATACAAAATGAAGCTTCGTAATTTAACGGGAGAATGGTCAATGAGTCGTGCTATTTTAGTTTGGTAATCTCTACCGAGTGAATGTAAGGGATTGCTAACCAAACAAACCCACTTCACACCTGGAAACCATTCTTATCATAGAAAGAAATGCTTGCACATCTTTTAATCCGAAATGGCTAAGGAGAGGCAATGTTCTTTTCTTTAGAAACAGATCCGATGGAGACGGGATAGGGTCTATAGCTCAGAGAGTTAAAGCACCTGGCTACGAACCACGGCTTTAGGAACTCAATTCTCTTATCTTGGTAATATCCTTTGATAACGAGGTAGAAACCTTAATCCCAACAGATGCAGCTTTTAACATCTTGTGAAATCCGGTATGTTCAGTCCAATTTGTATATGCCTTAACTGGCATCCCAATAGAATATTTAGTAAATTAAAAACGGAGATCAAATATCGATAAATCACTCAAATGAGAGTTAGTAACCCAAAACTAGTTGGTAAATTAATGGTAAACAATGAACTTTTTTCTTCTTTTTTTAATGTTGATTGGATACTTGTTGATCTTCGTTTTAGTAGTAATTATTTCGATACATATTAACACGTTTTGAAATTTACCGGTATGGGAAAATGTCTGTATTTTTTGGACAAAAACAATAGAATTCTACCTATGTTTGGTCCATTCTAAAGTTCATATTTCTCAATATCTTCTCCTTTTTGTTGGAATTCCAGATGGTCGGCCATAGCCTCGAGATTGCCGGGGCGAACGGACAATGAAATAAAGAACTTCTGGCACACCCACCTGAAGAAACGGGTGCCACACAGCCTCCCCAACTCAACTCCCTTCACCATAAACCCTACTCGTTGCACCACCCTCGATCCCTCATTCCAGAATCCAACCTCCGCGCCGCCGACGCAGAAATTTCAAGAACCACTGACAACGTCGGAGTCGGAGTCGGGCCCCTCGAGAGCAGTTCAAGCGAACATCGAAAGCAGCTCACAAGCCGTGCCGTCTTCTCGTGCTTCCCAGAAGCTCGAGAAGACAAAAAAGGATCTCATCGCGGGTTCAGCCCCGGCTTTTCCGATGGCGGCGGCTTCACAGTGCGGCGGGCAGGGAGTTCTGAGCACGAAGGGAGACAAGGACATGGAGTTCTGGTACAGTCTTCTGGTGAGAGCAGGAGATGGACATCATCAGGTGGGGAACGCCGCCGGGACGATATAGAAAAGAAGCGATGGGAGTTCAAGAATGACCAGCACCTTATCTTTTTTATGGTCATGTGGGAGAAGTGTTTTGGATTGTGGTGTGGAACAAAAGTCATCTTTTTTTCTATCTTCCCATCGACTTTATTTACCATAGTCTTTCAGAAACCGCACGGATTCAGCTTGGCATCAACGTCAAACGAGTGACTTTTTAGACGTGATTGATTGGTATATTGTTGATTTGATTTTTAGGAAAGGAAAAGAAAAATTCTAACTTGAATACTTTAGAAAGGAAAGAGATTTGTTGGGAAAAAGAGAAATTAAAAGCTTAAAAAAGCCTTGAAAAAGCTTTTAAGAAAGGAGAAACCCGAAAATCGTTCACGGTGGGACTCAAATCCATAAACTCTTAATGCTGCATATCTTTCGGGGCCAAGACCATTTATTATATATCATGACTTCTGCTCGTTACATGCCTTGATTTACGACTGTCCAAATAGCATTTCCTATTGTAGTTTGAGCAACAAATGGTGTCCTACTTCTTGTACCATCAAATCCATGAGTACGGGCGGAAGACCAAGAAATTACCCGTCCGTAACTTTGTAGACATTTGATTGGAGAAAAACATAAAAAAAATCATAAATCTTTTTTATTTATACCAATTTAATTCTAAATATTTTATTAATACCAATTTAATCATAAACATTTTAATTTAATGTCAATTTAGTCATTTCGATTAATTTTGACTAGATTTTGCTAATTGGGCATTGATTAGCTAATGTACACGACTAGTGTTGATGTTGATAACTTTTAATAATATTTTAATGTTTTATGATTTTTTATTTTTTTTTTTTTTCTTTTTGCCCTCCCGCTTCTTTTCTCCAGCCAATCGCATGACCTTAGTGATCGGCCAAAGAGGTCAAGGTCCACCTCACTACCTTCTAGCAAGCCTCCCCAGCCATTGGTGAGGCTTGAGCCCTCACCAAAGGTCGTGAGGTAGCACATGCGAGGGCTCAAGCCCTTGCTAATGACCAATTGAGGCTCAACCTCATCAAATCTGGCGAGGTCAGGCCTCACCCATGGTCAACCAAGGTGAGCCTCGTCAGCCCAACATGAGGCCGCCCTTGCGGCTTGGGTGGCCTCAAGTTAGCCTCACCCATGGCCAACGAGGGCGAGCCTCATCACCTAGCATGAGCAACCTTCGTAGTCTCTAGCAAGGGCTTGAGTCTCATCGAGTGTCACCTTTAGCTTAGGGGGTGGGGGAGGGGAGGAGAAGAAAATAGAAAAAGAAAGAGGAAAAATAAAAAATAAAATAAAAATCGAAACCGCGTCAATCGACCGATGCCTAGTCAACAAAATCCACTCAAAAGTAGGCTGAAAGAACTAAATTGGCAATAAGTGAAAAGATTTAAAACTAAATTGACATCAATAAAAAGTTTAGGACTGAAGTGGTATCAATAAATGGTTTAAGACTTTTTTGACACTATTTCTCATTTGATTGCATTGGTATATTATTGATTTGACTTTCAAGAAAGAATAAAAAAATCTAACTTGAACTCTTTCGGAAGGAAATTGATTTGTTGGGGAAAAAAAGAGTTTGAAATAGATAGAGAAATTAAAAGACAAAAAAAAAAAGCCTTAAAGTAGCTTTTAAGAAAAGAACAAAGCGAAAACCGTTCACGGTGGGACTCGAACCCACAATCTCCCGCTCCGGAGGCGAGCGCCTTATCCATTAGGCCACGCGAACATGTTGATGCTATGAGGATCAACATTAAATATTTATAAGATATTTCATTTTCATTCACACTGATAATTGAAGGAATTAATAATCATTGCAATGCAATGCGCATTGTTTGAGGAGTGAAGCGATATTTCCCCTTTTTTCCGCCATTAAGGAGGCAATTTCTTTGTATTACCATAGCCGACATGAAATGATAAATGAAATAAGATTTTGATAACAAATATCTCTGGTGTAATTGTTAAATAATCATCTAAAAATGTCTACAACTTATACAACGTCTCTCTCTAAATAATCATCTAAAAATGTCTACAACTACACTCTCTCTCTCTCTCTCTCTCTCTCTCTCTCTCTCTTTTATTTATTTATGTGTAACTAATATATTAAATATCGAAATTTTGCCTTATTAAGATTGGCTAACCAAAATCTCGATGCATTTATAATAATGCCCTAATAAAATTAAGGACAAGAGGCAAACATCATTTTATTATTTTTCTCGATTTAACTGAGAAAAGCATAAAAATTGAAAAGGAGGAATGAAAAAATATATATATTGGATCTACATGACAAAATAGAAAAAGCAATTATCATAAAAGGAAATCCAAAAAGGCCCAACTGCAACACCACAAGGATTTTATCAACACAGAGGGATGCCATAAGAGAGATTTAGGTTTAAGAAATGTTTAAGCAACTATACTTAATCCATCACGATAATAACAGCCTGTTTAAAGCAATAAATAAATAAAAGATAGCTAAAAATTATTGTAGAGTCCACTAATGTAATACACAATACACCATTACTCTCATAGTAACCTAAAAAGTAAAAACCATTAATGCTAGTAAAGTCCGGCTTGAGATTTCTCTGGTAATTTTTCCCAACATGATATGCACATCACAATATAAGAAAGTAAATCGTGTCAAATGAAAATTCAAAAAAGATCCGAAATCAACCTTACAAGGACAATATCAAGGGCTCTAAGAAGAAAAAGGTAACATTGCAATTCAATATAAACTCCACTATAAATTTAGCCAAACCTTCCCTCCACTTCTGTCGTGGATCATTCAAACACACTGGCAACTCCGGATATGGAATCACTTTCAAGCCTTCAAACAATACTGGTCATCTCCATCATCTCCATCTTTCTGTTGCTGCAGCAACCAGGCTGCGAGGTGTCGTCCCAAGGCCCCGTATCCTTGGTCAAGATCACTAATGGCTTGGGCAATAAAGACCTGACCCTCCGTTGCGCATCCCTGGCGAAGAACATCGACTTTGGGAACCAATTTCTCCTGCCTAATCAGTTTTTCTCTTTCCCGTTTACACCGCGCCCGGGGAAAACACTGTATATAACTGCAGCTTTGCATGGCCAGGCAATTTTCATAATTATGATATATACGTGCAGAACAGGGACGAGGACTGTCGAGAATGTTTTTGGCTTGTACAAAACCTGGGTCCATGCAGACTTGATAACAAAACCCAGGTATATACACTCTGCGATCAATGGAGTAGCTAGTGCGGGATGTTATCGGCTATGTAATATCATCCGATTGAAATAAAATGACTTCTTTTTTTAGTTCTCTCCCGTTTTGTGTTAGATACTGGATGCGCTCTTCATTTTAGGTATGTTTGATCTGTAGATAAAGATTCACGTGTGATGATAGGAAGCGTAAACTAGAGACTCATAAGCAATAAAATAGTTACCGAGCACGACCGGTTCTTCTCATCACACGGGTCTAGCCATTTTAGCACGAACAATTTGGGAAAATCACCAAAAAAAGTTATAAATATATTGTGTTTTCGCTAATGCAATCATAAATCTATCAATTAAGTTTTAAACATTTTCATCTTTTATCAATTGAGTCTATCCAATCAATTTTCATCAGAAATTGCTTATGTGAATGCTAACCATTTTACGTGATAAATTCGATGCTAACATTGATAAAAAAAAATCAATTTTTTTGTATTATTAATTTATTTATTCATTCATTTTCCTTTTGTTTTTTCCTTTTCTTTTCTTTCCATCTTCTCTTCTTTCCTTTTTTTTTTTTTTTTTTTTTTTTTTGTAGCCGATGAGGGTCATTGAACTAGCAACTAGGTGACAACCACTGGGCAAGGGTCATAGCCCTCTTTCTAGGGCCGATGAGGTTTGAGGGAAAAGAAAAGAAAAAAATTTCACATCAACGCTAGTTGTGCTACCTAAGATGGTCGACGCCCATCAGCGATTTTTGTCCAAAATTGGCCAATTGAACTTAATTGCCATAATTATAGGATACGACTCAATTGATAAAAGTGCGATATAATTTTCTCCAAAAGGCTCAGTCCTAAGATGACAAGAATCTTCCTTCCTTCTTTTCCTCTTATACGAGATTCTGCCTTCGTTAAAGACAACATGATGGTAATGGGATCTTCATCGCCAATAAGATGTATGTTCGCTTGAAACGAACTAGAATGGACATCAAAATGCAGAATGAAAAACACTATATTCCTATACCTTTCGTTAAAATGACAGGAAGTCAAAATTGTTATACCTAAATAAGAGGAAAAAACTGTAATCTCGAGGGGGGTGATTAATTGATAATTTGTCCCCTAGCACATTGGTCAAATAATCCCTTAAGAAATTCTGGAATTTTCAATCCATTGTATATTTCGTGTTATGTATAATGAATGTATTGGATATGGAAATAATTCCTTATTTAGCATGATTAACTAGTGCCCCAAACACTCATGAACAAGACCTTATAAAATAAAGAAGAAAGGCAAACCTTATGTTATCATTTTAATTAATGTATCAAAGAAAAATAAAAATTGAAAAGGTTGGGGTAAACAAATATCAGCTCCATGTGACAAAATGAGAAAAAACTATGTTAGCAATATTATGATATTTAGATATCTCTTAGAGATATTTAGGATATTTTCTGTAATTTGTATATATATTTTAATTAGGCATATCTGATTTGATTTTCTCTAATTTCCTTTATGTAAGCCTATAAATAGGCTCTCCATGCACTCTTTTTTATATATCAAAATATACCAAAATTCCCCAATTCTATTTTCTACTTCATATTTAACTATTTCAAATTAAAATTCAAAAAACCAAAATCAACACTACAAGGATAATACCAATTTAGAGGGACGCAGGAAGAGAGAATTTAGGATATGCTGGTTGTATATACCACGAGCACTGGACACTTCAAATGTAAATGCAACACAAGTATATGGTAATATTGCGGTTTAACTTCCTACTACGAGTCTGTGTTCCATTCTATGTTTAATCTGATCTCGTACACGAGCCATATAAATTTCTTTGCACTTCTCACAAATCACTTTAACGACGACGACCGTGGATATGGAATCATCGGCCGGACTTCCGAATGGTACTGACGACATCCATTTTTCTGTCGCTGCAAGCTGGTCGCGAGGCGATACCCAAAACTTATGTCCAGATCACTAATAATTTGCCTTGCGGAATGTATCGCACGGTTCATTGCAAATCCAAGGACAGTGGTCCGGGGTTTTATTGTCTCCTGCCAAATCGATATTGGTTGGGCTTTTGCATTCCGACCTAGCTTCGGGGGAAGCACGCTATATTTCTCCAGCATCTCATGGAACGGTCGTTTTGATCGTTGCGATACGTATGTGCAGTCTAGGGATATTCATCGATGCCGGGATCGTTTATGGAGTACATTGCCGGATGGTCAGTGGAATTCTTCTGCAGATTCATTGCTGCCAAACACGATTCAAAGCTGAATAGCTCGTTCTTAATACTCGAGAAGTGAGAATATCGTAAGAGGATGAAAAACCTTCCATCCTTAACCTCCTTTTCTACGAGACTTCGCCTTCGATAAAGACGATAGGATGGTAACGGGATCTTCGTTCCTTACTTAACGATGCTGAAAATGCAGAACGAAAAGCACTATATTCCTGTACTTTCATTTGCAGGAGAGAAGGTTGTCATCATTAGGCCTAAGTAAGCAACTAAGAAGGGAATGAATTGGTTTTTCATGAAAATGCAGGCTGATGTTATAGAACCGATATCGCTTCTACGCGTAAAGTGAACTAGCAATATATGCAGCGTGTATAAATGGGTTTAGGGAAAGAGAAATTACAGGCGAGATTTATAGAGATTGGCCTGGGTATGCCTACTCGTCCTCTCTTCCAACTTTGGTAGTCTAGACAGGCTGAATTCCATTGGCCTTTGTTTATAAAAGTCTCGGGTTTTTAATTAAATCAAGTGATGATTTTAGAACTTAATTCCATTCCGTACATAACTTTAAAGAGTCATGATGTATTTTTTACAGCCAAAAGAATTTAGAAAATTAGTCTCAAAACACCGGCTCATGGGCCAACCCATAAGGGTTGGACTGGCCCGTGGGCCACATGCCATACTAGCTCTTTAAGGCCAACTTATCATGTTACTACGGCTCGTAACAAGTGAGATTTTAGAAGTTTAACTTGGATATGCCTACTCCTCTCTTTCAACTTCAGCAGCCCAGAGAGGTCAAATTTCACTAGATTTTGTTAATTGAACCAATTAAAAAATTTAGGATTTAATTGCAATCTGTACATAAATTTAAAGATGCGCGGTGCATTTTTCCCGCCACAAAGACTTCAAAAAAAATTAAGCAAAAACATTGCGTCATGGGCCAACCCTTGAGGGTTAGCCCATGGGCCATGTGCCCTAGTAAAGGTTAACTTGCTGTGTCAGCACCGCCCGTAACAGGCCAAGTCGTGCCATGTCCCAGCCGGCTCAACCAATCCACCACCTTATATATAAGTGAATACGCTCATTTCTCTTAAATTGAATTACTATATATTACATCTACCATAACATCCAACCATAGGGAAACAACCTAATTTGCGTTTGATGTTGAAAGTCTAGTTGACCCAACTTCAGTTTTAGAACCAGAAATCAGTATAAGTCCAATTGCAGGGACATATTGGTATATCTATACTGTCGAAACCGATGGAGCGTCTAAGTTTTACGTATATTTCAGCATATAAGCTGAAAGAATTTTGCTTTGTTTGAACAAAAAAACGATAGGGACAAAATTTCGGTGACGAAAAGTTCATCTTCTCCAGAAATTGCGTCTAGCACATGTTATGTTCCACAATCTTAAGGATTTTCTTTTTCTTCCTTTATTTAGGTTAGACAAATATATCAAATAGCTGAATTTTTAATGGTAATCTCCTGTAATTACATTTGATCTTTTCTATAATAAGAGTAATCGATAGAGAAGCAAATAAAACTTGAAATATTAGCGGAGTGAAAAGAGTGTGAATTAAGGAATGTGTTGCGTTAATATATATCCTTTTTACTTGAAATCCACATCAGAGGATATATTTTTTTGGGTTTAGTAGTATAACAGTTTGTAAACTACTGTTTAAGTAAAAGTACATTGTGAGTTACAAATTCTTGAAAGAGTGAACACCACAATGATTTCTAATTATTTTTTATTTATTTTTGGAAAAAATATTTTTATTCTACAGTAAATTAAGAAAAGTCACACAAGCATTTTTCTATATTTTTCTGTTGAAACATGATTATATTAAATTGATTAAAAAAAAAAAAGAAGAGGTTATTACATTCTTCCTCTATCCTAAAACTTCAATGCTTTTAATTTGCTCCTTATTTTTTTTTTAATGAACATATATATATCGAACAGCCACGTCAGCAATTCTTTTAAGAAAATGAAAAAAAAAAAGGAACTATTTGGGAAGGCGACACTGACGCCTCTCGATGGGGACCGATGGCCCTCATTGAGGTCCCAAAGAGGCAGCCGGCCATTGAAACTAAACTATATTTTCGATTGCTAATTTGGTAAAAATATAAGAATATGTCACACCCCCAAAGAGAACCTCACCATGAGGTAGGCGCTCAATTATTTTAATTTTTTTTTTGTAACCCAAGATCCATCGGGCCCGACTCGCTTATGTTCGCCAACCCATGACCCGTAGAGTGCAGGTGCATCTCGGACCAAGTGTCAATACCTAAGGGAAAGTTAGTATAGGACCCTACCATCATTCCCCACTTAAAACGTATTAGTAGCTATAAGTTTTGACTCTATAGGATCTCTACAATGAAGTGCCTAAAGCTAAACAAACTCAGCTACCACCGGTGGGTTTTAAAAAAAAAGTATAACAATTTGTAAACTATTGTTTAAGTAAAAGTATATTGTGAGTTACAAATTCTTGAAAGAGTGGACACCACAATGATTTCTAATTATTTTTTATTTTTTTTGGCAAAAAAAATATTTTTATTCTACAATAAATTAAGAAAAGTCACATAAGCATTTTTCTATATTTTTATGTTGAAACATGATTATAGTAAATTGAGTTAAAAAAAAAAGTTATTACATTCTTCCTCTGTCCTAAAACTTCAATGCTTTTAATTTGCTCCTTATTTTTTTTTAATGAACATATATATATCGAATAGCTGCGTCAGCAATTCTTTTAAGAAAATGAAAAAAAAAAGAATTATTTGGGAAGGTGACACTGACGCCTCTCGATGAGGACTGATGGCCCTCATTGAGGTCCCAAAGAGACGGCCGGCAATTGAAACCAAATTATATTTTCGATTGCTAATTTGGTAAAAATATAAGAATATGTCATATCCCCCAAAGAGAACCTCACCATGAGGTAGGGCTCAACCATTTAAAAAAAAGGTTAATATCATGAAAAACCATAAACCCGGTACATTTGTAGAAATTTACTACAAATTAAGTTTTGACTATTAAAAATCCTAAACCAGTCTATATATGAAAAATTTACTTCCATCATCAAATTATTTAGTTGAATGAGACATGGTAATTGATGAGTATATCGATTTGGAGTTTTACTCTCCATTTATTGTAAGTGTACCGAGTTTGTAATTTTTCATAATATTAATCTAATTAAAAGAAAAAAACGGAAGATAAATTTATTATAAATATACCAATTTGAAAATTTTGTAGTCAAATAATTAATATGTGATAAATTTATCACAATGTACCAATTTTGAGATATTCGCGGTATTATCCCTTTAAAAAACGTATTTATGTCATTATATGGGTCGATCGATCGTGTAATACATGTTTAGAATATTGGCACGCATGCCTGATCCTCTTTCGTTTGGCATGACGCACGTAGGCACGAATGGATGGAAAGGGGTGCAGTAATTGACTAACCGCAGATCGGAATTAGCTATCCAATGCTTGTAAGAAAAATGGAAACCTAAGACAGTCTTGCCAATAGCTTGGAAACGACGTGACGCAATCCATTGCGCATGCTCTCACCTTAGTTTTGTTTAATAATAATATACAGTCTCAGTCATCCATGACATGATTGTGGGGCATTTATTTCCATCATAGAGGTTCTGACTAACCCCCAAAAATAATTGCACAAAAAAGAAAAGTTCATGGGGGGAAAAAATTAAAAACTCAATTATTGTTTCCCCTCTCTTTGAAATCTATCTATCCCCTCAAGTGACAAATCTCCTTTTATATATATAATAGGAAGGAAGCTACGTGCATTAATCGCTTCGTATTTCAAGTCATTTTCGACAACGATTGATCAAGAGAGGGAACAGCCCTTGGATTCAAAATAATATTGATCAAACTTCAAGAAATCATATCAAATTTGAAAAAATGATAAATTAAATGAGAAGATGCGTCATGACGTAGTCCCCCTTCTTCATGCATGCGGATGTTCTGCGATTCGGTGGTGGCGGTGCATATTTCATCGTGCGTGCGTTCTTCTTCTTGGCGTGACACCATAAGACATTGCAGTGTATTCCATTACATATTAACAATTAAATAATATAACAACAACAATAATTTTGAGAATAATAATTATAACTATGACTATAACAACAACTGTGATTTACATTGAGCTCAATTTGAATTGCCTTTTAACAAAGTGTAAGAGGTTGATGGATAATAATTTAACAAAAGTTCACATGGACTCTTTGGAATATTTGCTTCTAATTACTTAAATATATCTTGGAGAAATCTAAAAGATTTTGGGATAAGAATTGGGAAAATTACTAAGAAAGTCATAAATCTATTGCAATTATGTCAATCCAGTCATAAACTTAAAAAAAAAAAAAAAAAACTATTCAGTCATAAGCCTTTTACATGTGTTAGTTTAGTCAATTTGACCAATTTTGAACCACTAAAAGCTAACATGGACGTTGGTCGACACCAACCGTCTGGCGAATGTTGATGTGAACTTTTTTAAGTATTTTTTTTCATTTTTTTATTAAATTTTTATTTATTTTCCTCCCTCTTCCTTCTACCTCTAATCAATCGCCGCCTACCAAAGGCAAAGGCTAGCCAAGCTAGGCAAGGCCCAGTCAAATCAACTGGCAAGGGTTGACCTCACCAATGGTGAGTAGGGACGGCCTTGCTAGATCTAGCCGGGCAATGCCTCACCCTTGGCTAGCAAGAGGTAGAAGGAAGGAGGAAGGAAAAAAACAAAAAACAAAATAAAATAATTCAAAAAAATATTGTTTAAAAATTTCTGCAGCCTACCATCAAGCGTCTGCATCTCCGAATTCACATCTACATCATGTCAACCTATCACAATTAATCAGATAAACTGAATAAGCACAAGTACAACAAAATTAAGATTGAATTGACACAAATGCAATAAATTTATGACTTTTTTGATAATTTTCCCAATGAAAAATAATAAATAAGTAAGATTAAAATCCTATTTGAAAGTAAGTGCCTTATGATATTAATTGAATTACGTATAATTGTTATTAAGTATCAGACACAAGTGACAAATTATTCCTATATGGTATCATCCACCTATCACTTAAGATAATTGTTTAAAAAGTCATAAACTTATTCCAGTTTGTAAAATTTTAATTATGCAAATTGAGTCATAAATATTTTCTAGCCTATCTGGCTAATTTTAACTGGAAATCACTAACGTAGAAGTCGATGGATAGTTAATGCTAACGTAGACAATTTTTAAAATTTTTTTGTAATTTTTTATTTTTATTTTCCTTTTTTTCTACCAAGTCTACAAGGGTCGGCAACCCTTGTCAACCATTAGGTGAGGGCCTCTCTAAGCTTGGAAGAACAAAAAAGAAAGTAACAAAAGGAAATAGAAAAATAAAAAATTCATATATATATATATATATATATATATATATATATATATATATATATATATATATTTTCTATGTCATCAAGTTAGACAACTAGCTTCTAAGTCAACATTTTTCTGCTAAAATTGATTGAATAGACTTAATTGATGAAATTGAAAGATTTTATAACTAAATTAATAAAAATACAATAGATTTATGACTTTTCGGGCAATTTTTCCCCAATCACTCTCTACAACTAAGCATTAAATTGGTGGATATGCATTATTTCTTGAAGATCTACTTATATTTAATATGATAAGGGTCTAGTTGGAAGCCATCCCGGTTTTCTAATTATAAAGAATTAGGATCAAGGCGCATGCGCATCCGTGTAGCTAGATAAAATATGCATTATGTAGGTGTCCACTCGAAGTGGATATAAATCTGATCATGATTCAGTACAAGGACAATTTTGAAAAGACAAAGGTGGGACACGTGCCGTGATTTCCTTAATGAAAATAGACACTGACATAACTGAAAAAACTAATTAAATACGTATTGATAGAGAATTAGCTCAAAACTCCAAAATATAATTTTTTCTATGAAGAAGTGAAGACCACGGAAATTATGTTCTCTATTAAATGACTTCGTTTATAACCATTATCTTCACCTAGATGTGCTCTCATTGATGAACCTTTTCATCCATTAAAATGCAGTTAATGACCATTATCTTCACGGACAATTCACTTTTGAAAGAAAAACGCATAACAAAAAGACTACTCATTTAAGTGGAAAATATGACTTTTTAAAATATATATTTTTTAGGAAACTATTTTCTAAAAAAATGATACTATTTTTCAATGTTAGGCTGAAATTTGAAAATGATATTGTTCTTCGTGAAATAAACATGATCTAAATTGATTATTGGTGGTTTTTAATTGTATCTTAAAATCAATGACTCAAATGTAACTTTTATTGTA
This sequence comes from Eucalyptus paniculata subsp. matutina, assembly GCA_017140255.1. Taxonomy (NCBI): domain Eukaryota; kingdom Viridiplantae; phylum Streptophyta; class Magnoliopsida; order Myrtales; family Myrtaceae; genus Eucalyptus; species Eucalyptus paniculata. Next base: position 49,048,345 of record CM029436.1, on the reverse strand, counting down.
GTCTTTTTCACGGTGGGTGACTGTGTGTCCCCACATCATTCGTCCTTCTTCTGTACCTTCCTATGTCCGGCAACCTCGGCTTTTGTTTTGTGGTTACAAATCGAAAAAGGTTTGCCTCCAAATCTTTACCGGATTTCATGCAGATAGATCTTTCGTTCTTTTCAATAAAAAAATATATGTATAAATAGGGGAAAAGGTGGGGAAAAAGAAGGAAAAGAATGGTTTACCCCACATAGACAGATGGCAAAAGGGTGAGGAGAAAAAGAAGAAGGAAAAGGATATTTCTTCATTTAAATCCTTTAAAATATCTCATGTCTCTTCTAAATGAAATTTATCTAATTTTTCATACATAAAATCTCTCTTCACTTATTAATTTAAGTTTTTCGATTAGATATTCCTATATGATATTGGAGTTAAGTGTTGCTCCAACTTTTATTTCATATGCGGTACTCATTTGTCAATTTCCATTTTATTCTTTATTCGGTTTGCACGTAATGAGGAATATTTATCTATCGAATTAAGTCTTTTGATTGGACATTTTAATAATGCATGCAAAACTTGTCATGCTCGTGTAATCTTAACTTGCTATTTTTTATAAATTACAGATAAACGACCGTTAATCTTGTCAAGGATAGGGAAAGAAAATGATAAAGAAGAGATTCCGGGTTTGTGGAAATCCAGTGGCCACTTGCCTTGGTGGGAGAGGCAGACTTTACGGCATTTTTGGAGTGCCCCACTTACATTAACTTTAATTTGGCCTTGGCTTATATATAGCCCACATGCCAAAAGCAAAGTTTTTGGGGAAATTTTGTCATTGGTTGAATCAACATCATGATTGAGTGAGGGGACATTGTCATTATCTTGTGAAGCACGTCATTATGGATGTGTTTAACCATTGATAACCTAGCCGTGGAGGCATGGCCCATTCTAATAAACATTTAACTTTAATCAACTCGCATATATCTATTTCGAGATTCCATTTCTATAGGCTATATTGTCTTAGTGATTAGCGTTCATAAACAAAAAGGGACTTTGCGTTCCTTGGGAATATACATGTCAATATAAGTCATACTTATCCGATAATATCCAGGCAAAACTTGATCTATTTGACAATTTGGGGATCTCCTGAGCCCACCTAAAATGTGTCCACATGGAGTCGGCTAAGGTTTTTTATTTCTAATAACATGTAATTGGTGGGTTGCTTGAGAATGGGTGAGAGCTGTTTTTTACCCCTTTTGTGTAAGAGGCATGTAGGGACTTAAATGACTCCATTAGAGGTAACGTTTGCCACTTCACCATGTTTTGATGAACAGGTAATTTCCACGCCATCTTCAATACCCCACTTTTAGAAGAAAGATAATCTAGAAAGTTTGCTAAATATGCTTAATTTGAAATCACCGACATTTACATAGAAATGAGAATCTTCCTTTTTGAAAAGATAGAGTCATTAATGTGAATCCCCCTTCTTCCTGGAGAGAGCCCGAATTCCGTTGTAGATGCGTTGTGTGGCTAGGACCTTAAAGCCGCGTTTGAGTCTCCGTTCAAATTCTAGGGGGATGACAACTTTTTTTACATGAATCAACGCGGTTTTACACTATCTGATAAGCCGACATTGATAAATTTGAAAGTGACTTGAATTGGCATGAATTTAGTGTATATAATTTTTTTAACATGCTTAATAAGAATATAATTTTTGCTATTACACAAACTTGACCGCGAATACAAATTGTCAGCCCTAATCCAAGGGCCAAATTGCAGTTTTTAAATTTTTTTGATTTTATCCAATTTTATCTTAAACCCATCAAATACTTTTGAGGACAAGATCTGTCTCTGAGGCATGTCTATATTTGTACTTAAATCCAGTATTCTCTTAGGCTACGTTTGGTCATCTGGATTTTTAATTGGAATAAATTTGAATATGATAGAATATGAAATCCGAGATTTTTTTATATCTTGTCATTATTTGGTGAATTGCGGTATTAAAATCGAATATATTTACATCATATCATGTATATTTTTTTTATATAAATGGTATATTATTATAAATGAACCTAAATGTTCATAAATAGAGACGGTGAAAATCTCTCGTAACACTATTCCTTAATTTATTTTTATTTTATTTTCTCTTTTTTATATTATTTTATTTATTATTTATTTTTTCCCCTTTCATCATTCTTTAATAAAATTTTATCAAATAGTAAATTGTACCAACATACCTAAAATATATAATAAATATATATTTAATTTATAGATTGAATGTTTATTATAAGATAGAATTAAAGTTGAATATATAAATTAAAAAATATTAATTAAAAAAATTCTATTTTTTAATTTAATAAGTTTGTTATTCGAGAAAAAAAAAAATTCCTCTTATGAACATTAGAAATCTTATCCACCTTTATCCCACCTCCCCCATGGGATAATTTTATTCTGTCTATATCCCCCTTATATCCGATTTTAACCTGTCATGAGTGAGCACCAAACGTAGAATAAGATAAATCATATCATATCCCGAATTTTATCCCAATTACCAAAGGCAGCCTTATAGTATTTAAGGTATTTGGATGACTTATTTTTATCTAGTCTATGTCCTACCGACTTCTATATTCTTAGAATGAAATCCAATAGTAGTGGATAATATTTTATTCCATAGGTGGTATCCCAACCGTACTTTTTTTTCTTATTATTGGCAATCATGAAACATATTTTATATATATCAAGACAGTGGGATTTGAGGAAGTTTTGAGTGGGATGAGTGGGATGATGAAGCTTCTAATTTGAGGTATTAATGCTGTTGGATGTTGACGGTTCAAGGAGTTGTAGTAGCTCTAGTCCTCAAGTGCTCTTTTATGAACTGAAATTCAGATGAAAAATATCTACAAAGTCTCAGCCCACCAAATTAAAAAGAAAAGATCTTTATATCGTTTGAATGGAGGAAAAATGGGAAAATCAAATTTCAGATGCACGGACTCCAAATTACTGAAAGTTCTACAGCAAACAAAAAAATCTAATCTAACGCGATAGATCATAATAAAATTGAACTTTGGACATTATACGCACTGAAAAATGGAATGAGTATTCTCTCCATAAAATTGTAGTACTTTTTACGTTAAATACACTAGAATTTACTAAGAGAGAAATATTTTGGAATACTGGTCTATATTAATAATTTACAAAAGTCACAATAGAATCTACTATCATAATCATAAAATTAAGGTCATGAAACCATGCTATGAGTATTTAATACTTAAAAATTAGTAAGGCAAATTTAAAGGAAGAACGATGTGAAGTGAGCATTAATTTCTAATCTAGATGAACATGCAAAGGAGTCGATATACTTAGTCCATTTCGAAAGAAGCAATAATTAGTATCAAACGAGCTTCAACTAAATGGCCATGCATGTCGATGCCACCTTCATGTAAAGTTTCGACTCAAAAATCGCCCGGTAAATAACTGTCCCTTGTCTCTCCCTCCTCTACCATTACCATCCCGGGCGTTGCAGTTAGTTTTCTAGTCTGAATCAACAAACAAACCGGTCAGTTTATTTTGTCCATTTCGACTGGAGCAATAATTACTACAAAACTAGCTTCAACTAGATGACCATGTATTCCAATGTCAACTATATGTAAAGTTTCGAACAACTTCCCGCAATCTCTCCCTCCTCTGTCGTTACCATCCCCGGTCACCTCCGCTGTCCCGCCAATCGCTATCGCGCGCATGGGGATTCGGCTTTTGAACTCGTCACGATAGCGCACAATTATTTTCTATCCTTGAAATTGGAAGTGAGTAGATGCTGCTCGATGGGTGGACCTAGGGAGCAAAAGCATGCCCCAACTCCAATGGCGACAGGTTTTTGGAGTTTGTTTCCGAGGTCGAATGGAGGAGACACCTGGTTCTATGAATTTTGCCGGCCTAAATCCCAGCACAAGAGCGACAAAGAGGAGAGGGGGTCCTTTTGCCACCTATAAAACTTTAAGAGGCTTTTAATTCCCAACGGAAAGTGGAAGGAGACAAGAGTGTTAGGTTTATCCTCTTGGATGATAATCCGTGCTGGATTATATAAAATATAAAATTTTCAATTTTTTTTTTTAGATTTTGCCCCATCCCGAGAAAATTTTAAGATGAACCCATGGGGCGTGATCTTGGGAAAGTTTTTTTTATTTATCAAACAAATACCACTAAAAATTCAAATTATGTCTATTATTACGTATATACTCCAAACTTTTTTTATCACGAAAATCCCTAAACTTGTAATTTAAGACACAAATACCTCAAATTCTTTTCATCTAAATAAATAAACAAAAAAACAAACTCATATATATGTCACATATACTAGGGGTGTGCACTAGGAACCGCCCGAACCTAGAATCGTCTGGACTGGATCAAACTTAACGGTCGGTTTTGGATTGTTCCCAAAGAGGGTGGTCCGGTTCCGGGTTCTCACTTTTGGAACCGGTTCCCGTTTCCAAGGTTGAAATAGGATCAAAATCGGACCGGTTAATTAATTATATTTATATAACATGTATTTTTAAATTTCTTAAGAAAAAATCATAATTTCTTCAAATTTCTCCCATTTTTCATTTTATTTTTTTACCAAAAACGGTAAATTTATCGAGTTCCACCAAACTGGACCGGTCTAGTCCATCTAGTTCTCGGTTCCAAGACCGGTCAAACATATTCCCCAATTCCATTTAAAATTTGGAATCAAAGTTTTGGATTTTTTATGACACAAAAAAATTTGACACATTTGATCAATCCTAATATAAACCCTTGGGATTACAATTCCATTTATGATATATTTAAGGATCCGAAGTTGATCCATTGTTTCAAAAAAGAATCTTAATGCCCGATCAAGTTAATCTCTATTGAGGATCTTAGCCGGACTCATTAAAATATGGGTTGACCAAAAAAAAAAAATATGGGCAATTTTGTTAGAAATTTGTGATTGGAAAAAAAGGGCTCCCCCTACTCCTCAACCAAATCGCTGCCCAGTCATCGTCATGACTTGATTCTAATCGCCCCTATGCACGGCTGTCAACCGGCATTGTGGCGGGAGGGGCAGTGGGGTGTTTTAATTTTCTTCCCCACCACGGGAATACGCGGGGCCGGATGATGGGGAGGGACTTGTTTTTTGTTTATATGGGCGGGATTTTTATCCTAGATTTTTTTGCCCAAAGTCTTTTCAAAAATGTCATACTCAGGACCATATTGCACTAGTATAAGTTTTGGATTTTAAATTTGAGACATACGTGTTACAGTAGGTAAGTTTAGGGTTTTTAGTGACAAAAAAATTAATGGGATATTAATATTATAATGGACATGCTATAAGACCTTTATAATATTAATCCTTTTTTTTTTCTCTCTTGATTTGATTGTCCCCCAAAATATAGGCATGATTTCCTCTTCATCAAGTCCTTCGGTTTGGGCAAAAACTTACCCAATAAACCGGGATACGATTCAGTGGGAAAGATCCGCTTACTTAAGTTACTCTTGATTTATTATTGCATTTTCTATAGCAAATCTATGTTGTTCGATTGTGGTCCGAGCCTAATATAAATAATATCATAAAAGAGAGCATTGATTAATTTTCCTTCTTGTTTTTCTTCTCCCCCAAAGAGTCGTAATATGTATGCATGCTGGCCCTAGTCATAACCATACAACATCAATTTGCATAATCTCACCATAATTAATTAATTAATTTGCTTATGATCATCAAAATGGACTCTCCAAAACCTAAAAGAATTGACCACCTTCTTTCCGGCCAACATGAACTGACCGCTTCACCACGCCTAAGGCATAACAACGGAAGCCAAATCCAGTCCATTTAACCCGATTTATTTCTTATTTTTTAACATGACTATAGTCCCCCCTTTTTTTTCATAATCATGTTTAACGGCCGGCTCGTCTCTTGAATCTCCTTGTCCCATCAAAAAACCTGACGAACCAAGCAGACATCAAAGGGTTTACTATATGTCTCAATACGACAGCTTGTTTTGTCAAGTTTGTGAGAGGAGAGAGAGATTGTGTATTAATGAGCTAATGAGGTTAAATAAAAAAAGGAGTGAAAGGTATAGAGAGAGAGGGGAAAATTAAAATATCCACGACATTGATGTATGTAATTCGACGGGAAAAAATTCATCGAAGGCAAATCGCCCGCCATTTCTCATAGTATATATAAATTAGGTCAAATGATAAATTAGGTCAAATTGTATTGCATCAAATTAGACTAACTTCTATAGTCCAATAAACGGCAGGCCATTCTTATTTTAGTGATAATGGGACTTTCCTAGCGAAAGTCAACCTATTCAATATGCGCTCCTCCGCTCATGAAATCCCCATTAAAATTTCAACGTCAAAATTTCTCATTTATTTTACTCACCTTAATCTTTTTCAAATTTGGAAATTTAAAAATAAAAAGGAAATAGCCACACACAAAATCTTAATTTTACTCATTATGACAAATTCACCTAAATTATTTTTCATGATACAAAAAACCCTAGATTTATATTCATAAAATACGTTTATCCTAAACTTTTTTCAGTGATATTAAAAATTAGAAATTTGTATATGCGTGATATACTAAACCAAAAATCCTAACTCATACTCGTCGTATGGTTACAACTTTAAGGTTTTTTGTCGCATTAGAAAAAAGTTCTAAATTTAAAATAGACGTGTCACATCGGACATGGTTTACGAATTTTGGCGATTTTGAATCAAAAGCAAAAGGCAAAAAAATAAAAAAGTAAACCTCCGCCCCAAGAAACACAGTCAAGTCAAATCGCAGCCGTCCATCTCCGAAAACGTGGAGAACCTCCTCAAAACCCCATCGAATATTCCCCCACCATATTCCGCCCCTTCTCTTATAAACAAGAAGACGCAAACCAGAAACACCTAACGAAAGAAACAGACACAATCCCAGCTCACCAGAAGCAACAACCTCAAACCAGAGAGGAGAGACAAAGGAGAGAGAAAGAGAGAGAGAAAGGGTAGAGAGAGAGAGAGAGAGACAGAAACGACAAGAACAGCAGCAAGCACCAACCCAACATGTGCGAGGCCCTAAACAGCGGGTACCAGCTGCTGGAGGAGCTCGGCCGCGGCCGCTTCGGCACCATCTACCGCTGCTTCTCCCCGGACAAGAACGCCTTCTACGCCTGCAAGGTCATCGACAAGTCCCTCCTCTCCGACGACCCCGCCGACCGCGCCTGCCTCGACAGCGAGCCCAAGATCATGTCCCTCCTCTCCCCGCACCCCCACGTCGTCTCCGTCGTCGACGCCTTCGACTCCCCGGGCTCCCTCTCCATCGTCATGGACCTCTGCGACCGCCGCACCCTCTTCGACCTCGTCGCCCACCGCCCCCTCCCCGAGCCCGAGGCCGCCCGCCTCGCCGCCCAGCTCCTCTCCGCCCTCGCCCACTGCCACCGCCTCCGGGTGGCGCACCGCGACGTCAAGCCCGACAACGTCCTGCTCGACGAGCGCGGCGCCCTCAAGCTCGCCGACTTCGGGTCCGCGATCTGGCTCGGTGAGGACGGCGCGGCGACCGCGGAGGGCGTGGTCGGGACGCCCTACTACGTCGCGCCGGAGGTGCTGCTCGGGAGGGAGTACAACGAGAAGGTGGACCTGTGGAGCGCCGGGGTGATCCTCTACATCATGGTGGCCGGGGTGCCCCCGTTCTATGGGGACTCCGTGGAGGAGATCTTCGAGAAGGTGGTGAGGGGGAATCTGAGGTTCCCTACGAAGCTTTTCAGAGGCGTGTCCGCGGACCTTAAGGATCTGCTGAGGAAGATGATCTGTCGGGACGTTAACCGGCGGTTCTCTGCAGAGCAGGCTTTGAGTGAGTCCTCTGTCCTCCATTTTTCCTCCCTTTTCTCCCCTCTGCTCTGTTTCGAGTGGGTTTTCAGTTGATCACTAGAGGGTGATCTGTGTATGTACATCATATGATGTCTTGAGTTTCTTCCAGTTTGGGTCTCGTTCGTTCTTGTTCTGAAGTGGTGATACAAATCCGATTTTTCTTGAGGGAGTTCAGTTGGTTGTGCATTTAAAAGGGGAGATTTTGATCGGCATTTTCAGTTCTTTCTTCCTTGGATGATGATGATACTAGTTTTCGATGGGTTTCTCCTTTGGAAAAGGGTCTTGTATTTCTAAATCAGTGAGAAAATTTGATTTTTTTTCTCGATCAGATGCTTGAAAAGGGAATAGGGGACATGGGTTTTTAAGGTCTTCTTCTGGTTCATAAGATCGGAAATCTAAAATTCTTTTGAAGACGCTGCAATCTTTCTTTCGCTGTAGTTCGTTAGCGGTAGTGATGGCTTCCGATGTTCAGAATGTTCTTGTCCTCCTACTTTATACTCATTAGTGTCTGCTCTTTTGCCAAAACGCAGGGCATCCATGGATTCTCAATGGAGGCGAGACGAACTCCCTAGCTGATATGACCTGAATAAAGAGCAGACCCCTCCTCTCTCTCCCAAAAACTACTGGGTTGGTGGCAGTGGCAGGATCCTGTAAATACGCCACTGCGTTTGGCTTTTCCCAATGTAAATTCATCATCAGTTCAGATCACACTCTTCCCCTGCTTCGCTTCTCTGCCCGAGCCCGTGACTCTCCAGAGCCAAGATAGCATTCCAGAGCGAGGACACCTGGAGGCTTACTGCTGAGAGACTGCAGAGTTCCATCTTTGTTCAGTTTTGTTCCTTTTTTTTTTAATCTTTTGTGAAGGGGCTTATGTGCCTGGTGTTTTGGAGGAGGTAAATAGGGGTTTTGAGAAGAGCCTGCCCCGTCTTTCCCCGCCCCATCTCTTTTTTTCCCCCATGAAGAGTGAGGAAGTGAGAAAGCCGCTAGTCGGAAACGGCCAAAATAGAGAAAAACCGAGAGAGAGAGAGAGAGAGAGAGAGAATCGTGCTTTTCTGTATCTTCTTATGTGTAATCTGTGCTGAATGGAATCAAGAAAATCCTCTTTTTCTTCCCTTTCACTATCTGGTGTAAGCTGGAATCAAATTTACTTCTTCTTCTTCAAATTTCTAAAGAGCGTAGCTTGGTGCGTGGAAGTTGTTGAGAAACACGCGGAACATTGTCTGCCTTCATCGAAGGGGCGGAGAGGACATAAAGAAAAGCATATGCTCTTTTCTCTCCGCGTCCCTGTGGTGCCATGAACGTTAAGTTTCTCGCACGTCCCTTTCCCTGGAGCATGGGACCGCTGGTCCCCACGTTCAGTAGACCTCTCTCCAGTTCCCCAACTTCCTTGGCAAAGTCGTCTTCTTCAATAGAATCAACCGTGGACAAAAAGTAGAGCAAAGGAAGGGGAGAGAGTATTTTCCGTGCAGTTGGGGTCGAAATTTCCAAATATTTCGCTTTGAAAAGAATCGATCAAAGGTAACGCAAGCGCATCATAACGTCCCCCAGTGCAAGAATCTCGCTACGGGAGAACAGAGCATATGCCTTCGCCGTCTACAGGATCCTCTAGAAGGTTTGGAGAGAGATGCACTTTCCTCTCCCATCGCTCTCGAGCATCTTCAATAAAAAAATTTCTTATTATATTCACAAAATTTCCGGGGCCACGCGTGCGTAATGCATGACCTCAAGAGTTCTCGGCGCGAGTTAAGGAGGGAGCATAAGCCGACCGGACTTGAAACTTTTTACAGATTTCGATAAGTGGAATGGAGAGGAGATCGAGTGTGAAACCAGCGCACCCACCAGCATGGGATTGATAGCTTATCAAAGGGGGCGGCTTTGGCAGTCGCGTCGGAAGAAGAAAGAAAGAGAGAATAAAAGTCTTCATTTTTGAATGAATTCCAACTTCTCAGACCCACATGGCGTCGGTCTTGTAATCCCACCCCATACGATACGCTATTTGGGTTTCTTCCCGTCGCATACGTTTTTGCTTAATTTGCCCCCTTGCAATAATTGTCTTCTTCTCTTTCTGCCAGCAAAGCGATGACGTAAATAGAAGGCTTTTGAAATCATAATCTCCTATCATAATATCACTTAAGATTTGATAATTCAAAAAATTTAAACCGTTAAATGATGACGTGCCCCCAGCAATATTTTTTTTCCTCTTTCTACCAACTAAGCGAGGAGGTAAACAAGAGCTTGGAATTTAGAAAGATTTGAAATCAAGACCTCCGTTAAAAAATCATATAAGATGATTGTTCAAAAAATTTAAACTATAAGATGGAGTAGTCTAATATTTAATTATTCTAACAAACCTCATCAATTTTAATAGGTTTTCCTTACAAACTTTTAATCTACTTAAAAGAAATTTTACAATACACTATATGGATTTAGATTAGTGATTTTGTTTGGAGATATTCATGTTTTTAAATAGCCACATCTTTGTATAAATGATATACAAAAGCACAGCATGACAAACCCATATATAGATCAAGCTCATCGAAATCCAGGTACTTGAGACTAAGGATAATCGGTTTCCAATCCAAACTAAGAGGACCGTTTCCCAAAATTCAAAACCGGGGTTCATATTGATTGGTCTAGGACTAGCAACTGGACTAAGCTATCGATCCAATTTCTAGTCCAATGGAACTGGTCACTTATTTTTTCCTTTAGTTTTTTCCCATTACTTTTTTTTCCCACTACTTGGAACCAAACTAAGATAGTTTTAGTTTACATTTTATTAATATTTTTGAAGAAATAATAAAATAAAAAAGTATATTTAGTAGGTCCAGTTCAGTTTTTCCTTGGAACCAGGAATTGAATTTCTCAGACATTGGTTCCACTTTTAGGAATCAAGAACCGAATTGATACTCCCGAGAACCAAACCATACCAATTGGTCTGATCCACTCTAAGCAACTCCCAATTCAGATAGTCTATTTTGCACACCCTTTACTTGAAACTCAACCTGCAAATATTATTTTGATATATCACAACAAACCCAATTTGGCTTGAAATCTTGTGATCGTGCAATGGAACATTGAAAATACATGCTTTTGGTTGATCTTAGATGGCTGGCTTTACGGATTAACGGCCATTGAAGTTGGGAATTGACTGCATAGATTTGAAAAGGTTTAGGAGACAATCGCTATTACGTCTAGAACTTAATTATATTTCTCGTAAAACTGTCTCAAGCTTGTAACCTTAATTTTCACTTTTGCTTGGTGGAATCTCAATTTTGTCGCTCGTGTTGTCCGAGTGTAATGATAGTCATTTCTGCGTCGACGTCTGACAAGCCGTACCTAACATGAAATCAATTATTTCGAATGTAAGATTAATTATGTCTATTTATATAATAATTAACCGCCAATCTTATGCCTACCAGGCTACCACATCTCCTAAAACTGCCAACCGACTGGGGTCCTCCCATGTGACACGTTACACAAATTAAGGAAGTGCACAAATTTCCAAGAAAGACGTGTAGCAAGCAAAAATAACGAAAATAAAAAAAGAGAAAAAAGCTAGGCCAGGTGTATTGAATTTTTATTGGAGGAATCTAGAAACTTGGTACTTTTTTTTATCTTTTTGAGAAAAGGGTTGTCGATAGAAGTTAGATTAACATGATTTAAATATGTTGTTTCCTTTGTACCTTTTTTTTTGAACAGATTCATTTGTACTTGATGTACCTGTAGTCTTTAGGTACACGTGGATTTCGTTTTTTTGGTTTTAGGAAATTAGGAAATATTTTTGCGAGTGATAAGACGATTTTGTTCTCTTGTCATCCCTCCATGATAAATTGTTCAAGGCACTTCCTTGCCCTCTTTTGGCTTGGTAAGGCTGCTTCACAAGTTGGGTAGGAGCTTGGGTGATTATGTCATGTATGAGCTCATTCCCTATTTTTTTATTTACCAATTAATTAAGATTAATGGTAAGTTTGTCTCACGAAAAACTCATGACTTGAAAAATGTTTTCTAAAATACAATCTCTTATACTATTTATAAAAATGAACGAGCAAAAATATTTTGATTATTTATGAAATTATTTTGGCATAATCAATAATCGTTTGGAAAATGTTTTTCATCTTTTTTAGCAAACATTCAAATCTTAAGAGAAAACAAGATGTGATCCATGTGCTTTGGCAGGAGGTTCATTTTAGTCCCTAATTGAGTACTTTATCACTATTTTTGCTTTTACCATGACAGCTTGAGTAAACCTTTGACTTTTGGAATGTAGTTGGAATTGAACTGTGCTTCTTTTTTCCATGAGGCGTCTGTGCGAGCATATGCTGCCCCCATGACATGTACGCCCGTTCTTTTAATGTTTGGTGCGTGGAAAATGAAGAAAAGATGTTGAAAATTGAGTGCCTTCTTCAAAGGGAGGCATGAAAGAAAAGAATATGCTCTTCTATATGCCCTTTTACTGTGAATGTACCTTTCTACCTTTCTTCTTTTGCAAGTCTCTTTGATGGAGTTATTCATGTGGAAAAAGAACAGAAAAAAGGGAATATGAAAGGGGCGTTTCAAATCAAAGCAATGTCATTATAGCGTTCAATGAGAATATTGAGTACATGAGAGTTGGTTCATCATGTCATTCACATGGGACATCACGTTGATTTTGAGTAAAGCTAAATCGACGACTTGGAAAAGTGTGGTTTTCATTTAGTAGGATGATGAATTTGATGAAAATTATAGGTTTTAATCTCATATAGACATAAATAATTGATTTTTCACGAATTGTAAGTAGATTTTCCATGTATTGAGGGTCAAATTTTTCAGAGATTCCACTTCGTGAAAGAATCGATCAAAGTAGCGCAAGCGCATCATCACGTTCCCGAATCCAAGAGTCTCGCTACGGGAGAGCAGAGCATGGGCCGTCGCCATCTCCAGGATTCTCCAGAAGGTCGGGGAGGAATGCGCCTTCCTCTCCCGTCGCTTTCAGCATCTTCATAAAAAAATATCTTATTGTATTCACTCAATTTTTCTGGAGACGCGTGCGTCGTGCATGACGAGACTCAGAGTGCTCGGCGCGAATTAAGGAAGGAACACAAAGCTGTCCGGATCTTAGACTTTTTACAGATTTCGAAAAATGAAAAAGAGAGGAGATCGAGTATCAAAGCAGCGACCCCACCGGCACGATTTTGATAGCTTATCAAAGGGAACAGCTTTGACAATCGCATGGGAAGAAGAAAGAGAGAGAGAGAGAGAGAGAAAAAAGTCTTCATTTTTGAATGAATTCAACTGCTCAGACCCACATGGGGGGTTGGTCTGGTCTTATAATCCCACCTGATACGGTACGCTATCTGGGTCTTCTTCGTCGCAGAAGTCTTTTGAACGTGTAAGAACATTGGAAAGAGCTGATCGTCCCAAGTTAGCCAACGTTGTGCTTTAGCAATTTGAGAGTGGTTGTTGTTAAAAGCCCGTCAATTTTAACAGATGTTCCTCACGGACTTCTAATCTACTTGAACGAAATCTTGGGTTTTTTGTTTAATAATGATTAAAGTCTAATCTCCAGTCTCATATGGTTATTGCTTATCATTAGTTGTGTAACTTGATTACGAGACTAATTAAAAGTATAGAACTCGAATGTTTTATGTAGAATTGAAGGTGAAATCCAGTTTTAAAAAAAAAAATCTTGAAATTTCAAATTTAATTGTTGGAAGTTGATCGAAATTTCTTTTTTAATCCACCATAAGTTCACCATAATCGTGTGTAGGTTGTTTTTGAATATTCTAATTAGGATACATTTGTTTCACTAAAAATTACTTTTTTTTTTTTTTTTTGTGGTTTGAGAAAAAGAAATTTCTACCCAAAATCTCGGTTGCTAAATCCTACTCCACTTTTGCTTTAATTGTCGCTCTCAAACTTTTGTCATGCCTCCTTATAAAGCGTAAGAGTCAAAACTCACACCTAAAACTAAATTATTCTTACCCTAATTTCCTCGAGAAGATGAGAATTTGATCCCCACCTTCTCCTTCTCATGTTGAAAGAGTGGCTACTGGGGACCCCCAATTTGAGTTTAGAGATAATCATCTTTCCAATTTGCTGCGGGAGCATCAAATCCTTTGGATCAACCCACAAGCTCAACTCGTGTTGCATCGATTGACCAAAAAATCAATTTATGCTGTAATATAATTATGTTGGTCCAAGGATGAAGATTGCCAATTCTACAACACAGTTGCCAATTTACAAGTTTGTTGTCTAATTTGGGACTCCCCATCGACAACCTGATGACTAGGGTTTGTTTCGGTCAATTTCTACCACTATTGATGACCTTCTACAATGACCATTGGGCTTCCAAGATTGGTGCACGAATTTAGGAGTCTTCCCGAGTTTCAATGCATCTAATAAATAAGACACATGCATATAAGTCTCTTTTTTCACAACTTTTATGAGTCTTTATTGTATTGATTTTAAGAGTCATTATTAGGTGAATTCCCCATGAGTCTATTTGGTTTTTGGGAATTCGAAGAATCTTTCCATTGTTTAGCAATATCTCTATAAATAGAGGTGTAATCTCATTGTAAAGCAGACATCAATTTGAGTACATGAATATATGAGATTTTTCTCAATGCAAGTGAATATCTTTGGAGAGTAGATAATTTATATTATAGTTCATTTATCATTTGAGAGTAGATTACTAGTACATGATTTTTCTCAATGCAAGTGAATATCTTTGGAGATTAGATAATTTTATTATAGTTCATTTATCATTTGAGAGTAAATTACTCAATTGGTGGTGAGTCAATAAGCCCTTTATCTTCAATTAGTGGTTCATCATTTAGGCTTTGGTGGTAAGTTTTTTACTCTGAAGTCATTTATCCTTAGTGGATAATTGGTCCTTTAAGCCATGAATTCCGTCGATCCCAATTATCTTCTTTGGTTGATAGTGCGTCCTTTAGGCCTTGATGGTGATTGTATATTATATTACATTTATGTTTGTCCTTCAACATCTATCCTCACACACTCTTATCTATCCATATTTCCTTCAACATCGCTCAAAAATACACTCGCCCACCCTTACAACCGCATCACAAATATCCACATCTTGTGATTGTGCAATTAAATATTGACTACTTATTTAAAAGAAACCGTAGTTAATTGGATATATATTTTCAGTCGATCTTAGCTAATTTTATGGATTAATGGCTGTGGAATTTGGGTATTGACCGCATGGACTTGAAAAGGTTTCGGAGTTGATCGCTGTTGCATCTAGAACTAATCATATTTCCCGTAAAAATGTTTTGAAACTTGTAACCCTAATTTTCTTTTTTTTTTTTTTTGGTGGAATCTCAATTTTGTCGCCCTTGTTGTTCGAGCGATGATAGTCTGCATCGACTTGTGATATAAGCCGTACATATCATAGTATCAATTATTTTGAATGTGAGATTAATTATGTCTATTCATATAATAATTAACCACCAATCTCACGGCTACCACGTCTCCTAAAACTGCCAACGGACTGGGGTCCTCCCATTTGAGACCTGACACAAAACAATGAATAATAAAATATGAGCATTAATTGTCTAGGAAAGACGTGTACCAATAAAAAAGAACTAATTGAGTGGGTATATAGATAAAAATAAAAAGAGAGAAAGAAAAAGTTAGGTCGGGTTTATTGAATTAAGTGATCTAGAAACCTGGTACTTCGTATCTTTTTTGAGAAAAGAGTTATCCAGAGAAGCTAGATAAACATGGTTTAAATAAGTTTTTTTTTTTATTTGTACTTGATGTTACCTGTTGTCTTGAGGTACACGTGGAATTTTTTGTGAGAGATAAGACGATTTGTTCTCTTGTCATCTCTCCACGATAAAGTGTTCACGGCACTTCCTTGCCCTTTTTGGCTTGGTAGGGCTTCACGAGATGGGTAGGGGCTTGGGTGATCATGTCATATATAAGCTCATTCACTATTTTTTTTTTCTAATTCCCAATTAATTAAGATTAATGGTATGCTTATTTCACGAAAAACTCATGATTTGAATGTTTTCTAAAATATTTTCATTTAGGAAAATGAATAGTGAAACTATTTTAATATAATCAATATTTTTTTGGCAAATATTTTTCATTTTGTTGACAAAATAACTTGACTCTAAGTGAAATAGGGCGTGATTCATGCACTTTGGTGGGTTGTTCAATTTAGTCCATAGTTGAGTACTTTGTCACTATTTTTGTCTTTATAATGATAGCTTGAAGTGCGCTTTTGACTTGGCCTCGTGACATGTATGCCTACTCTTTGGATGTTTGGTGCTTGGAAAATGTAGAGAAGATGTTGAAAATTGAGTACCTTCTTCGGTGGGACATGTATGCTCTTTTATATGTTCATTTTGGATGTTTGGTGTCAGTTTTGGACTGTCTCCAAAGGAATGTCTCAATGTTTGGTGCTTGGAAAATGTAGAGAAGATGTTGAAAATTGAGTGCCTTCTTCAGTGGGACACATGAAAGAAACGGATACGCTCTTTTATATGTTCATTCATTATGAATGTACCTCTCTAGTGTTCTTTGTTTGCAAGTCTTCTTCAATGGTGAGTCAGTTTTGGGGAAAAATAAGAGAAAAGGACAAAAGAAGGAGTGTCTCCAATGAAAGGAATGCCATTATAGTCTCAAATGGGAGGACTTTTATTCGTTGAGCAACTGCCCTTCCACTCGGCATTGTCGGATCGATAAGGCCAACTTTCATCCTTGCTCGATGGGTGGGTCTCGCAATCAAGCTCCCTTTGCCTTTGCACTCGAGGGCCAATCTTTGCCCAGCTCAAGAAAACCTTTGCACGCCTCCATTATCTTTTAGGAGGTCATAGAAACTATCTACTTGAGACTATCCCTTGGCTTGTAGGTCCTGACACAAGGTCAGAATTCTAGCTCTTCCATAGTGGTATTGGCTACATAAGAGTTGGTACATCATGTCATCCACCTGGGACATCACATTGATTTTGTGTAAGGATAAATCAGCAACTTTAACAAGTGTTGGTTTCATTTAGTAGAAAGTTGAATTTGGTGATGATCATAGGATTTAATCTCACATGGACATGAATAATTGGTTTTTACATATGTGGAGGTGTGAATTTTAAGAAGACTACACTCAAATAATAATTTCTCACATAGATTTATATTGAATGGATTGATTATGAAATGTGAGATGATTCAATTGTGGAGATACTCATAGTTTTGACAACCTCAATTATTGCAAGGTTAGGACTCTAGAGCCTCTTTTATTGACGAGAGAGAGAGAGGTGGCTATGACATGAGAGAGAGAGGTGGCTATGGTTGTTGTAAAGCTATTAAAATATTAGCAATAGCATCAAAAACAGGATGGTGTTTTATGGCATTATGCAAGGACATTACCATGTCATTAAGAATATTTATAATATTGATTGGGGAACAATTTTCTATATATAGAAAAAGAGAGAGCTAATTTGGTCAAACCAAAAAATTTCATCGATTATTGCTTAACTTTCGAATATTCCACTTCGAAATAGAATTAATAAAAGGTACCGCAAGCGCATTGTGCCCAATGCAAGAATCTTACTACATAAGCCCAGAGCATATGCCTCTTCCCATCTCTAGGATTTTCTACAAGGTTGGTGGAAAATTGCGTGTGATCATGTATATATCTACCATTGAAACAAACCTAACCCTCCACTCACTCCTAAGCATCTTTTCAAAAATTAAATAACATATAATCTCGAGAGGAGTGCGAAGTAGGATGACCTCAAAAAATAAGTTGAATTGATTCGGATTCCACAAAAACAAAAAAAGTCAAAAATGAAGAGGACTTGTCTTTCTCCCAATGCAAGTCGTCAAAGTTGCACCATTTGATAAGCTATCAAACCGTGTTCAACACTACGAGCAAGATAGACAATTTGGTGCAACAAATTTCTTCCTTTTTTTTTTTTTAAACATAGACAATTTAGTGCAACAAAACAATTTTACCGATTATTTCTTAACTTTCAAAAAGGCCAGCGTGATTTAAGGAAGAAACATGAGATGTCGACCTTTGAAACCTGCCCACCGAACATGATTGATTTGATAGCTTATCAAACGGTACAACTTTGACGAATTGCATTGGAAGAAAGAGGAACACAAGTCTTATTCATTTTTGACTTTTTTGTATTTGTGGAGCCTAATGAATCCAACTTCTCAGGGCACCCCATCGATTACCCTAGCCCTAGCTGGGTTTTTCCCCATCGCAGAATTCTGCTCATTTTCCGCCTTGAATTTTTTTCCCTAGCAACTTGTTTTGAAAGTTTAAGTTAATTGAAAAGACCTAGTCATCCCAACTTAGCCAACGCTATACTTTCACCAATTTAAGAATGGTTTTAGTGTTGAAATCCCCACACTTTTAACATATTTTCCTCACGAACGTTTAACCTACTTGAAGGAAATCTTAGTTTTTTTCTTTTTTTCAAAGATAAAAATCTCCACTCGAGTCTCGTATGGATTTTGTTTATTATTACTTGTGTGACTTGATTACAAGACAAATCAAAAGTATAGAACTTGATTTTGTATGTGGATTTGAGGGAAAAATTAAGTTTTGAAAAGAAAAGAAAAAAAACCCTCAATTACAAATACAACGATTGAATGTCCATTGAAAATTCTTTTTTAATCATTTATAGGTTCACCCGTAATCGTGTTTAGGTTGCTGTTAAATGTTCAATTTAATCATTTCATCATCTTTTCGCTGATTGGATGAGAATCTGAAATTTTGAAATGATACACTTTTAATTACCTGGATCTTATCGATTTTGTTATTTTCAATTGTTTTCTTGCAAATAATATCATAGACCTCATATCTCCAAGTGAATTTGGGAGTTATGGATTATTAACTACATTTTTGTTATCCTTTATCTTGCAATTTTTGGATAATATGGAAGTTGATGTTGAAATCCAGGAACTAATAAATGTTGATGGTCGCTTAGGTATGCAATAAGTTCTTTGAGTGTATGTAGAAACTTATTTGTAGAAGATGGATATTCTACCAATATTGGCCTGATACGAGATTTGGATTATTGATTTCATTTGGAGATACTCTTGTTTCCCACTATCCACAACGTTGTAGAAGAGGTATATAGGAAAATTGTTCAAGTCGTCCTAAAACCTATTACATTTTGTTCATTTCAGTCTTCAACCCTTTAATTATGCCAATTAAGTCATAAACATTTTCACGTTTTACTAATTGAATCTATCTGACAAATTTTGGTATGTTGTTCATTTTAGTTCCTAAATGAGTAACATTTTATTTTCGCTTTTATTGTGACAATTGTGATGTGGTTGAAATTAAACTTTGCTACTTCTTCCACGAGGAAGATTTTGCCGCCCCCCCCCCCCTCCTCCCACGACCGATGACATGTACAACCGCTCTTTTGATGTTTGGTGCATGGAAAATGTAGAGTAACATGTTGAAAATCGAGTGTCTTCTTCGACAGGAGAGGCATAAAAGAAAAAGGATATGCTCTTCCCTAGGCCTCTTTTTTTAACTATAAATGTATATACTCTCTAGTTTTCTTCATTTGCAAGCCTTCTTCAAATGAGTCAATTATGGAATCGATCAAAGGAACGCAAGCGCATGCGAAATGCAAGAGTCTCGTGACGCAAGCACATAGCATAATGCCTTTGCCGTCTCTATGGATGCTCTAAGAAGGTCGGAGAGAATTAAATACCAACCAACGCCCTCCCTCGCTCTCGAGCATTAAAATATTGAAATTGACATGACGATGAATGGCGTGAAATCTATACCTATTGTTTATATTCCCAAAACTTCTCGAGCGGCGTGCGCGGTTACGACTTCCGTGACCTCAAAAAGCTCTGCACGATTCAAGAAAGAAACGTAAGCTGTCGATCTTGGGAAAAGGAGATCAAGTGTGAAACCTGCCAGAACCCAACATCGTTGATAGGTTATCAGACTGTGCAGCTCCGACAATCTCATGTGAAGAAGAAACAGAAAGTCTTCATCTTGAATTCTCAGACCACATGCATGGTCTCATGATGCCCACCTGATAAGCTATATGGGTTCTTTTCCGTCTGAAGATTCTGCTCACTTTCAACTGAAAAAACCGTGTTATTCAAAGCAACTTGATTTGAACGCTAATTGAATTGGAAAGAGCTGATCATTCCAACTTAGCCAACGCCTTTACTTGTGCCAACCAAAAGCATTTGGGAGTGCGTAGTGCTGATTTCCCCATAGTTTCAACAGATTTTATTTACAAACTTTTTAATGTACTCAAAAGAAGTCTTAGATTTTTGTTTAAAAGATAAAAGATCTTCTCTCAAGTCTCATATGGGTTTTGTTTATCGTTGCTCGTACGACTTGATGACGAAGCTAATCGAAAGTATAAAACTTGAATTTTGTGTAGAATTGAGGAAGAATCAATTTGAAAAATTAACTATAAATTTTCATTTTTTTCATTAAAAGTCAATTGAAATTTCTTTTAATTAATTGCAAGTCAGCCTGTAATCATGCATTAAATTAATCCGTTGATCTTATTAATATAATGAATTTGGGAATTATGGATGATTAACTATGTTTTTTGTTATCATTTCACGGTTCCATTGTCGGATATTAAAATTAAGGGATATTGAAAGTCCTAAAATTTATTATGAAAATACAATTAAATTTTAAAATTTTTAAAAAAAGTATAATTAAGTCATAAAACTTGTCACAAGGTTCAATTAAATCATAAAATTTTCAAAAAGGATAATTAAGTCTAAAACTTATTAAAGTGATTCAATATAAGTCATTCCATTAATTACATTTTTTTAAAAATTTTAGAACTTGGTTCCACTTTCGAGACAAGTTTTAGGATTTTATTGAATATTTTGAAATTTTTTAGGACTTAATTAAATTTTCATAACAAGTTTTAATACTTAATTGTATTTTTTGAAAATTTTAAGACTCAATTGCATTTTCATAATAAGTTTTAGGATTTTAATGCACTTATCTTTAAAATTAATGTCAAATCCCTAAACAAATAAATTGTGATGATCACGGAGATATGCAATAAGTTATTTCCATGAATGTAGGAAGTTATTCAGTGGAAGATGGATATTCTTACCCCATATCATCCCAATACGGGATTTCGACTAATGAATTTCATTTGGAGATATTTATGTTTGTAAACATCCATGACTTTGCGTGAATGATATATAAAAGAAAGGTATGACGGCAAAGGCATCAGATACTTGGTGCTTGTTCTGGAGGATCAGAGTGCACAATATCCAAGTTCACTTATGTGAAAGTAGAAATTCACATCTAAAAAATTCCATATATATATATCAAGCTCATTGATACTCAACGCATGGATATCATTTTTGATATATTACATATCACGACAAACCCAAGTTTTGGGTTGAAATCTTCCGATTGTGCTTGATTAATAACTGACGAAGTATTGGTAGATATATTTTCTTATTTAAAAAATACCGTAGCAATGATCTAATTATATATTTTTGGACGATCTAGAAAGCTAATATTATGGAATAACTGGCTAACGAAATTGGGAATCAACTACCTGGCCCTGAAAATTTCTAGGAGCTGATTGCAATCATGTTTAGAACTTAATTATATATCTTGTGAAGTGACTTAAACTTGTAACCTTAATTATTACATTTTTCTTGGTGGAATCTCAACTTTTGTTGCTCTGTCAGGGTATCAATATTTAATGAGGTTCTGGGTCCAATGTACGGTGAGATTATTAATGTCTATCATACACCAATAAACCGAACAATCTTACGTCTACCGCATGTGCTAAAGTGCCAACCCACTGGGGGTCCTCCCATGTGACATCTTAGACAAATTAATGATAATTAAATATCAGCCTAAATTGTCTATTAAGCAAAAATGAAGAATAATAAAAATATAAACTCGAAAGAAAATAGTTGGAGCAGTTTTATTGAATATTTATTGGAGGGATCTAGGAACTTGTAGTCTTGTACTTTATCTTTGTGAGAAAAGTGTTAGGGAGAAAACCTAGACCAACGAATATGTGGATTAAATGAAGTTTTTTTATTTGTATGAGATGTGCTTGTAGTCCTTTAGATACTCAAGGGTTTTTGATAGATTTAAGGAAATTAGGAGATGTTTATGTGGGTGATAAGATGATTACTCTTCTCATCTCTCTCCTTGATAGGTCCCCCATCTCATGTCCTCATGCTTCTCTAATTACTTATCCCAAGTTCATTCGAGTGTTCAAGGAATCCAGTAAGGTTATTTATCAAGTTGTGTGGGAGCTTATGGGTAATTGTGTTATTTATCAGCTCATAGTCCCTATGTTCATAATCCCTAATTTATTATCTATTAGAAAAACTTGAGGAACGAAATCTAAGATTTTGGTCCTTGTACTTTGGTGTGCTCTTCATTTTAGTCCCTAAATGAGTACCTTAGTTACTTTTTAGCTCTTATGGTGACATTTAAGAGTGCACCTTTTACTTGTGATCCCTGCATGAGAAGGTGAAACCGATAACATAAGTTGTACAAAAATATTTGTCGATTGAATTGTATCAACTTGATAAGTTTTAGAATTTGATAATACTTTTTTTAAATGTTTTAGGATTAACTTGCACTTTTATGACAAGTTTTATGACTTGATTATACTTTTTGAAAGTTTTTAAAATTCAAATACACCTTTTATGACATGTTTTAGGACTCTTAATACACTTATTCCAAAAGCTTTTCATAAATTTCAACATAGACATTGACTGTATGTGCTTCCATTGAAATTGTATCTTTTAAAATTTTTTTTTTTTAATTAGGAGTGTTGAAAGTTTTTAAAATTCAAATACACCTTTTATGACATGTTTTAGAACTCTTAATACACTTATTCCAAAAGCTTTTCATAAATTTCAACATAGACATTGGCTGTATGTGCTTCCATTGAAGTTGTATCTTCTAGAATTTTTTTTTTAATTAGGAGTGTTGAGCCAATACCACTTTTGTTTTTTTGCTTTTTTTTTTTTTGGAAAAAATCTATTTAGATCTAATGTCTTGATAGTTTATCAATGGTCTCGATTTTGGAGTATGAAGGAACTTTGACTATCTCCTTTGAAGGAAGACAAAAGGGAAAAGAAATGATATTGTCTTCTCAAACCACATGACCTGCTACCTAAGATTCTCCACAAACTAATAATTTTGTTAAATTTCGGTCCAATTCCCATCTTCGACAACAAACTTTTATATCTATTGAATCAAACCCATCCCAAATAAAAATATTAATTATAAGATAGGTCACTGAGAAAATGGGGACCGAATTGAGTAAAAACAATTTTTGTTTGTTTTCATTTCCAAAATTTGAGTTCTGAAAAAAAAAAAAAAGGAATCATAAATGAAAGAAGATTAAGACTTTGCAGGGACCGGGCATGCTGTCGCTTCGGAATGGACAAGCCATGATAAATGCTTGTGGGTATCGTGTGATAAGTCGTACACGTCAATAATTATTAAATAGCTACCTTACACCTATCACATGGACCAAACTTCCAACTGCAAAATTGGGGCCCCTACCATGTGACAAACTTACAAAAAAACTGTAGATTATAAATCAACAATAAAATTGTCCATAAAAAAAAGAAGACAAAAGAACAAAAATTGGACCACTAAGGGATATTAAATAAACGAAAACATGGTGCTAAGTTTAACACTGAAAAGGAGAAATTATCTTACGGATATTGATTTAGTGGTTAAGGAATAGGGGGATTTTGTGTGAATTTAGCTCATGGAAAGGATTCAATTCCCCAAATCACCAAGAATAAATAATTTTATATTTGGGTCATTTCACCTCGGATTTTTGTTGCGCCTCATTAGTTCTTTGAATTTTGTTGGATATTTCATGAGTTGCAGACTTATTTATATAGGTGGGCTTTCTCTATCAAAAGAAAATGAAAGAGATTGACTTATAATCATTCAAAATAAAATAAAATTGTAGGTACTAAAAATGAATAAGGCAAATTGGAAATGTCAATATATCCTTACATTGGAGGCCTAAATGCTTGTTGATTGAAAATATTTGAGCCCTTACTTTTGCTTGCGAGTTAACCTAGGACGCAGCGGAAAAAACTAAGTTTTTCATATCACACATTTTTCAACTCACAAATTTTTTCGAATTTTGTCATAATTGTTTGAGGAAAAACACTTTTTGTTGAAATTAGTAGTAGTGTCATATGCATTATTTTTAAATGGTGATTTTCAATACAATAGATGACAAGATTGCAAAATATCCATTTATAGCAAATCTTTTTACTCATGCTGTATCAGGCGATAACAAAGTTTAATGATTTATGTATACATTAACTTATTTACAATGATAATTTCAAAATTAAATTATAAAAGATATACTCACATAAAAAGAAATTTTTATTATTTGATGAAACAAGTGAACTAATGCTGTAAAGAAAAATTAATATTTTATTAGCAATTCGATAGCAAAAACTAATTTCATTATCAGATTTATTACTCTATATGTTAGTATGATAAATGAAATAATTTCTTAAGGAATAAATCAATTCGATAAAGAGAGACCGAAAAATCCGCCCAATTATCCTATAAATAAAGTGCAAATTATGTACGACGAATCACAATTCACAAACTTTTCGTAAATTTACATTTGCAAGTTTCAGAAATTCTTACGCTGTTCACGTCAGGCAATCCAACCATACCACGTATGGACATTTTGAACATGAATGCACTTGAATTGGGTAATCAATCGAGAGAAAGAGGCAGCGGCATATGGGGAAATTGTTCAAGACTAAAGAAATCTCAAAACCCTGCGGTGTTTTTTCTTCTTTTTTCGAACAGAGAAACAGAAATGCATTACTAAGTAACGTTTAAAGCAATTACAGCAATAGTATCCGCACACAACAAATCTAAAAGAGCATACGGGGGGCTACTAATCCAATTTTTAGGAAGACAACCCAATCTATGAGCTTTGGCAAGCCAGTCAGCGATCTTGTTCGTGTTTGAGTACAATGTGTTAAAGAGAGGCCCGACATCTGCTAGTTTGCGCTTAGTCCGGTCCACTAAAGGCTGAATCTCCACTCAGGGTATCTGAAGTGGAAACCCCGTGGTGTTGAGTAGCATGCAAACAGTGTCAGGCTTACTTTTGCATGTACTGACATCTATCACGGCACGAGGGGCGGTAATTGTAATCATGAGGCATCGGCCGGAAGGCCCAGGCCGATTGGCGAAGTGCGGCTATGGAATATCAAACAGAATTTGAACTCCGTGAATATATTAGTACATAATGTTCTGAATATATTTTGTACTCTCTCAGCTGTACTGAAAAATGAAATATGTTCGTTCACTGCAATTTTTACTGAATACCGCGATTTATGTAGAACGTGGGCCGGCAATAACATCGTGGAGTGGAGCCACACCGCATGAATCTCTGCAGCAAACAAGGGTCTGTCACTTTGCTTGTACTAATTAAAGTTCTGCTTTCTGTAGTTGCTTTATGTACTTGATGTCCTTGTAGACTGTAGATTCACATGGATTATGCTGGTAGGGTTGGCCAATTTTTGACGAACTGCCCATCAGATACAACATCTCCGGGAACGATAATTTTTCTTAACACGACTCGAGAACAACACTTCCACGTCAAAGTGAAATACATTACTTAATTCTTTTTTCTTTCATTTTATGCCTTTTTGTGTTCCAAAAGTAGCCTTCCAAAGTCCTGGAGAGGAAGATGCCTCTTGGGTTGATTCCTTGGGTTGACATATAGTGCGACTTGTTAGATATATAGGGTCGTATGAGATTTTGAATTATCAACAAATTAGAACGTGAATTAAAATCAAGGGAAATTATATATATATATAGTTTAGGAGGTTATTGAAATTTATATTATCAATTAGAAAAGTCTATAGAATGATTTGTGGTTGGATTGGTTGGACCAACAAAATGAAGTATTTGGGCTCCGTTTAGAAAAAACCCAAGTGGTAATATATTTATGATTACTACTACTTATATTATAGATTATAGAATATAATAAGAGAGTATTCTTAAACTTCTAATCAAACGAGTAACATGATAAATACGTTGAATATTCGGCATTGGCAGATCCATACATGAAACGACATAAATCACCATTCGGTCGGATTTTTGCCGATGCATCTCCGATGACAATTACGTTTCAGTTGGCTAGCTTTATCTGTGATCGATCTTAATTTTTCTGGGCGAATACTTTGCTTGCTTAGCCAACACAATAGCATTGTCAATTGAATCACACCAGACGAAGAAAAGCGCCTGCCTAAGGATCATCCCTCATCTAGATGGCCCTGCGAACTGAATAGAGAACCCAGATGCGAAATCATGAAGCGCAGCATCACCA
Organism: Eucalyptus paniculata subsp. matutina; assembly: GCA_017140255.1. Classification (NCBI taxonomy): domain Eukaryota; kingdom Viridiplantae; phylum Streptophyta; class Magnoliopsida; order Myrtales; family Myrtaceae; genus Eucalyptus; species Eucalyptus paniculata. Next base: position 49,022,159 of record CM029436.1, on the reverse strand, counting down.
AAATATAATCGAGTCTTTAGGGTGGCTAACCTAGGACTTTCTTTTGGCAGAATAAATAAAACAGATGACAAAATTATGACCCAAAAAGGAAATTAATTACTTTCACAAGTTATAGCCAGCATTATGCCGCTTGTCCTGCCCCGGTAATAGATCTTAGGCCGATCAAAGAAGCCTCAACATATCAACATCATAACAATGGCGTAATCTTTTAATCATTCGCCTCTTGAACATGAGCACCTATGAAAGGTGCCTTCCCTTTTGCATAGACCATACAATCACAAGCAAAACGACACATCGCTGGGAGCCCAGTTCTCATCAGAAGAGCTGATCCTAGAAAAGACAGTGCAGCAGAAATGCACTACTCGAGCACAGATTAGCAAACACATTCAAGCAGGAAGGACTCAAATCATACACGCACAACAACAGTCTGAGATTCAGCTTGTAATAGATTTCACCATATTCCCAATCGACCAACCAAATCCCGACAAAAGGGCACCATCATAAATTTCATAGACTGTTTAGACAACTTAACGACAGAAGAAAGCAGACCAATGAGCGAACAATGTCTTTGTGACAGACGCATTGGTCAGATGACACCAAACACAAACATGCCTTCTGTGACGCACATACTATTCTAGCCCATGGAGTTTACTACGGGTGATGGAAAAACAATCAGAGCTCAACTCGGAAAGAAACCGAAACCACACTATCAAATGATAGAAGTCCAAGCAGGTTCTTCAAGTGAGGTTGAAGACACAAAATCACATTCTTCACAGCCTCAGTCACAGATGAAGGAGATATTGAAGTGGAACACAAATAATTATGAGCAACTGAGGCAGCTATTAGTGTACAAAGAGGAGGCGAAAGGAGTTACGGCCTTCTAAAATTCGAACCCTTTATATCAAGGAAAACAATATCTTTTCCCCTCCCACTTCTTTACAATGCAGCATATTTTGGACAAAATTAAAAGGATCTCGAGCTTCCTCCTTGTGCAATCCTGACGTGCTCTGTGTGTACAGGTCTTTCAATGCTTCTCCACCAACCTACCTACTTATCATACTTTTGCACCATGGAAAGACTGAAAAATAAAACAAGAGATAAACATGGTGTATGGAAACTAATTTGAACAGGTACGATGTAAGAAAGAAGCTTAAGACATACATGCTCTAATTAAGTTTTACAGCAACTGTTGACTAGCCAAATCGCTTAATTTCTCGTGTCTTGAAGTAAAAAAAATTGAGGGCCCATGTGAATGACCAATACAACACAAGCATTACAAAATACAGACAAATATAACTTTCAAGTCAAATTCCACAGAAGTTGGTAAAATAATGTCTTGAACAGTTTCTGACGGAAAAAAATGTCAACAGTCACACAACTGGGACAATTGACACTAATCGAAGCATTACGAGTTCCAAACAGAATTTAAAATCATGACAATACTTCCTTTGTTTATGTTCACTTCCCAACATTGTACCCATCTACACACAAAGTAAGTGGCGGTATGCAAGATGGAAATATCACAACCATGTATATATATATGTATACGTATCTATGAGACACCCAATATCCTTCAGAACTTTTTCTTCAAGCATGTGAAAATTGTAAATCTATGTAAGTGGGACCAACAAAGGTTCTCCTATCGGTGCAGTTTAAATGGATAACTGCTTTGATAGTTTAGTTCATGAGTTTAAAGATAAAATTCCCAAAACTTCATGCCGTTGTCCTCAAAGCTGATAAATTCTCCCAAATAGTTGTCAAAGAGTAAATCTGAGAAATAGCTCATAGCTAAAAATCTGAAACGTTCTTTTCAAAAAGGAAAAGAAGATCCTATAACTAACTCCGATCAAATCCAAAGCTTTATGCAAGAAGTCTGACTTGTCATCAACAACCTATTAGTACAAGTTGGGACATGCCAAAATAATTTGCCCATTAGACTTGTCCATGTGGCCCTTTATCAATCCTCAATGCCTAGGGATTGTCTTTGTGAAACAATTGGAGAAGACCACCTATTCCAATTCTAGACTAGGTCATGCACCTAATTGTCATAAAACCCTATTTCTGCTTCTTTACCTTTCTTTTGCTCATTTGCGGGTAAGCACTCAGCAGACTTACAGAGCATTTGGTAAACATTTTATCTCTAAGAATAATTTCTTCTCAGAAATGAATTTTTTCTGATTATGTTCCCTCAACAAGTCTGAGTATTCGAATGCGTTTGATAATTGAACAAAATTCCTATTCCCAAAATAGATTTACGTTTGGTACAACTCTCAAATTCCATTGTGACTTAGAATTTCTTTTAATTTTTAAATAATTTTATTACATTTTTTTTTTCCTTTTTCTTTTCTTCTTCTTCCTTTTGCTGGAGCCTGGCTAGGTGAGGCTTGTCCTCGCCCAACCACTGCAAGGTCGGCCCCACCATGGCCAGGCAATGCCGCCTGCGTGGCTGGGCAAGGGCAAGCTGGTGAGGGCCTCACCCTCACCAGCTCGCCTAGCCACCATGAGGTCGGCTTCACCATGGCCAGGCAATGCCACTTTCACGGCTGGCAAGCAACGAGCCTCATCAGTGGTTGGGTGAGCTTAGCCTCACCAAACTTGGGCAAGGTCGAGCCTCAAGGCTTAGGCTTGGCCCAGCGGCGAGGGAGGGCGACATTGCCCAGCCATGGCGAGGCTAACCATGTAGTGCCTGGGCATGGTCGACCCTCACCAGGGGCCGGCCAAGCTCCAATGACGCCAACAACTAGTGGGCTTGATTTTGGAGTCATTCCTAGAAACAAAGAAGTGACTTCTTTATTCCAAGGAATAAAAAAATAAAATCAAATATTATTTGACCGGTTACCAAACAAGGCCTTACACTACTATGAACAGAATGCTCAATTCAAGGTCAACTATACTACTCTGTTCTTGAGCATCCTTTTTTAAAAAAAAAAAAAACACTAAAAAAAACTAAAAAAAAGTGAAGGCAAATTATGGACAAATCATTAAGGCTTATCTTTTGCCCTCATCACTTATTACCAAACTCTATGTAGAGCACCAACTATTGGCACAGAATTGTGGGTGAACCAGATTCACAGGACCAAAAGTAAAGAAAAACATCCTCATAATAGTTTTGGTTACAGTGCTCCGGATTCAACAATTAATTAAAACAAGGAATTAGATGTGACTGGTCCACTTTCTTCTGTAAATAATTTAATCCTCTCACGATATACCATGCCCACTTGTCATTTCAATTCAACAGATGCCTTTGTTCCACACCCAAGTTATTTGCAAATTCAGTACTTGAAAATTTTATCTCCCATTTTATCTTATATCCTATGTCAATTACCATTTACGATTGTGTAATTTCAGGTAGCCTGACCTAAGAGACTGGAATTTCAAGGTTGAAGCCACACATAACATAAAGGCTGCGTTTGGATTCGGCTTTTCAAAGCAACTTTGGGCTTCCAAAGCCCTTTGGGCTAAAAACAGGTGTCTGGGAAAATAATTTCTAAAGATTCTCAGCTGAAAGTTTGCCTTTTGAAGGCTGAAAGCCCAAGGCAGGGGGAGACCTGCCTTGGGCTTTCGGCATTTTCGGCATGCCACGCCCGCACTGTTCACACTTTTTTTTTTCCAAAATTATCCTCACGAATTTTTGGATTTTCCGGATGCGTGCCCTTGTCGAGCACTGTTCATCTTCTCCGGGCGTAGAGAGACGCCGCGACCTACGCGATCTTCGTCGGAGCTTCGGGCGACCTCCGCAAGTCGCAGCTCTGGTGGCCAAAGGGCACGCTGTCGCCGGCGACCGTCGCCTGCCGCACCGCGACCTCCGCACGGAGCTCACCGGCGCCGCGCGACCCACCTAGTTGCAGGTCTGGTCGCGACCAGATCTGGTGCCGGAGGCTCGAGCGGCGACCAGATCTGGGTCGCGCCTCGCCGCTCACGGATCTGGGTCGCGGTGGCGCCGTGCGACCTCCCGCGACCTCGCCGCCCCAGATCCGGGGGCGGCGAGGTCGCGCGACCCCGCCGCGACCCAGATCTGGGGCGGCGAGGTCCTCCCGCGACTTCGACGCCCCGGATCGAGGTCGCCGGAGGTCGAGGCGGCGTCGCGCGACCTCGCCGCCCCAGATCCGGGGTCGCCTGAGGTCGAGGCGGCGTCGCGCGACCTCGCCGCCCCAGATCCGGGGTCGCCGGAGGTCGCGACGGCGTCGCGCGACCTCATCGCCTCATATCCGAGGTCGCCGGAGGTCGCCGGAGGTTGCTGCCCTTGCCGGTCAATTTTTTTTAATTTTTCTTTTGCTAATTTTTTTTTTTATCACAAAGATCTTTGTAAATGCAATTCCCCAAACACTATTTTGTTCAAAGTACTTCACAAAGGGGCTTTCAAAGTACAATTTACCAAACACATTTACATTTTAAAAAACACCTTTAACTCCAAGATCTTTGCATTTTCCCAAGGACTTTCCCCAAAAATAGTTCCCAAACTCACCCAAAATCAAGATTAAAACATCAATGCCCGTATTTACACAGTTGAATTTAAATCTAAGACATCAAGTTCTCTGTTTAATGAAAGAATCGCACTAACCTTAACGCCAGTTGGAGTATTTCCAGGCTTTGTTGTTGTTGTGCTCCCAAAAGCATTGGAACCCGAGGAGGAACTCAAAGGCTTAACAGGACTCATTGTTATGCCGCCAGAGTTAAATTTTGGCTTCTTATCAGCAGGCTTTAGTATTTGGAAAGAGCACATCAGGGTCTCATCAACACTCATCATGGCACCAGCATTGTCAAACTCCCCACAGTAGTTAGGTGCCGAAAATATAGTTACTAGTTGCCGGTTAGCAAAGAATTCGTAGCCATCCTCCACAACCTGCAATCAAACAACATGGTAAAAAGACCACCAGATATAATCAAAACATAAGTGCCTCCCTCCAAAAAAATCATACCAAATAACTGCACAAATGAAGCATGGAGCAAAAGCATCTGCAACTCAATGACATAAATTGCCATGAGTTACCTTTATGGGGATACAAAGGTTAAAGAGGAAAAAACAAAGGAAAAAAAAAAGGTCCAAGGATCTACAAATAGGATATTCTAGTGCTTGTTCAAGTCTTATAAGAGTATTGTCCAAGTCATTTTGACAGGCTTGAAGAGGGTGGAAACTGGTCAAGTTAGAATGCGTGAGAAAAAACCTGATGAGCACGGCAAATAAGATCCAGATCATGCTTCTGAAGAAACTCTGTCACCTTGTCCGCCCCAAAGGTATATGAAACTCCTCTGTCATTCATTCCCCAGCCCTGTACATCCTTGCTAGGATCTGACCAGAGAAGATCACAGAGCAAACCAGTATCTGGTACATCCGTGGGACGCTGCAAGTTCCTAATTTGGTCTAAATTGTGTAAGTCAGGTGAGAGACCACCATGCATGCACAGAATCTTCTCATCTATCAAGGCTGCCACAGGCAGACAATTAAAGCACTCTGTGAAAGTCTTCCACAACCTGACATTGAACCTTCTCTTACACTCATCATAAAATCCATATATCCGATTTATAGAAGCACATTCGTGGTTTCCTCTCAAGAGGAAAAAGTTTTCGGGGTATTTAATCTTATACGCAAGGAGTAGACATATTGTCTCCAAACTTTGCTTGCCTCTATCCACATAGTCCCCCAAAAACAAGTAATTGGCATGAGGAGGCAATCCCCCATACTCAAAAAGTCTTAAAAGGTCTGAATATTGTCCATGAATGTCCCCTGAAACTCGAGAAAAATAGTTCCTTGTCATTAGATTTTCAAAATTTTGTCGACAAATAAAAAGAATGGAATATGCTCAGGAAAAAAAAAACAAGCAGCAGTTTCATGAAAAACTAAATTCAATGTTCTGGTGACTAGAAAGGACCATTTGTATGTACCATATAGCAAACAAGCTACCACATTATTATCCTTAATATTATTGAAGGTTTTGCTGAGTTTTTCCCCCTCCTATTCTGCAAATGTACTAACTTTCCAAGTGCCATTTTTTCTTTTTTCCTCTTAGGTTATTCGTATAAAGATGGAGCTGTAGCCTGCTATATTTTGTCAAATTACACGCTTTAGATTTGTGCATTTATTTTAAACATCGTCTATCACCACATACTAGTTAAGTACTTTCTTAATTAGAGCACTAGTCTCCGAATATTTTAGACTTAAGAAAAATATCCAAAGGTTATTAATAAGAGACCAGTTTGAGTAATGCGAAGGATTATAAATATACATCTTTTTCTATGAGATAATTCATACATCATCAAGTTACACTGCTTTTATTCCTGTGAAAAAACAATTACCACCTTGGATTAGCATATGGAAGTGTGATAGATATCCATCATTAGCCATTTTTATATTATGGCATTGAGGCCTTAAAAAAAATTCTCACATGCATAAAGACAGCAAACGAAGAGTGCAATCACAAGGAACTTGAAATTAAAAGTGATTTTCTCGTGACAACTTTGTACAAAATATCTATGCACTTGTTCATATAGCTTGTATCTCTTAGTGCAAATTTAGGATAGATGATTGAGTAGCTCACTCTTTTCATTCAAAGGAAAAAACGACCCCCAAGTCATATAAAATGTTTCTTCCAGAGAAATACACTTTAGTGTAGTCCAACTCAAATATCTAAAGAGCTGCAATTTCCTGGCATACTACACATCTTATTCCAAAATCTCTGGACATCACTGCCCTAGGAGACATACTCAGAAGAGGGACTTATGATAAAGTGGGTAGAGCAGTGGATATATGAATTGAGAAGGAAAAAACAATGAAATCATATCAGTTGCCAAAAGTATGCCAGATTCTTTCGGTAGCCATGAGATTTTTTGGAAAGATTTTTTATCAGTTATCATTGAACTCTTGTCAATTCTTCACAGGATAAAATAGAGCATGTTGAATAAAATACAAGCAATCAGTAGAAGCTGCTAAATCCCACCAAGATGATATACTTAAACTTGCTGATACAAAAGAAATCAACAATCTAGCTATACATGAAGCTATGACTAGCAGAAAATAAGCTCCAAATCAAGAGACAATTTTGAAGCGTGACTTAACATATGAACTGCAAAGGTTCTCACCATCAGCAACAAAGCCAAAAAAGGAACATTCACAAAGTCACCCAATCATAAATCATGCTAATAGAAAGTCAATCAGGGCCACATACAACGGTGGCATTAGATTCATCAGAATTAAAGTTGAGCTTAAACCATTAAAACTGACTGTTAACTCCAAAATCAGACAGAGGGCGGTGTGACCATTTATATCAATTTTGTGATGGATTAAAGAGGTGGTATAACTTGTGAAGTGCATTCCACAAGAATCAGACAATCCAGAAACTTCATCCTGACCTAACATAGCTTATACTACAATTGAACAAATAATATCAATAAAAAAATTGATGAAATGCAAATGAAACATAGAATTGTTCAGTTCAGCTAAGTTGATCAATTTCTTTTCATGGTTCAAATAGAAGAATGCTAAATGGAGAAACTGCTATGAGAATCAGTGGACAAATCTTGAATATTTTTATACAAGCAGATACCTGTGTGGTACCTATCCGCCTGTGGTGCTCACAAAGTTGCAGCCATTACTGTGAGAGTTAACTCCAAAAGAAGCCACTATAGAAAAAGGGGAAATAACTCTTATATCCATCAACTTATATACTTTGGGTAATTCCTAGCTATGCTTTTTTCTCCCACCCCTATCTATGATGCCTATGCCAGCTCTTGAGGGTCACTATTGATGTTTAAGCAGACCGATCAACCTCATCAATCAAATCTACCAATCACCCACAAGAGGATGTTCGGTTTAAGGCTACATATCTATTCCACACACATCTGTCCACTCAATGAGGCCATCACCCTCCTCCATCACAATGCAAGAGTATAGACCAAGACCGATGTTAGCTTTCTCAATATCAAGGATAGACTAGGGAATCAAACTTGTGACTTCAGATTTGCAAACCAAGTCCTAGACCACTTGACCAACCAACACAGTGGTTCTCACACTTTCTATTTACAAAAAAACCGAGAGATGCACTCTTGTAAACTTTTGCATGCGTAGTTTTGAAAGACAGCCTCACTGTTGGCTAAAAAAGAGACTAGCCACTGGTATCTTTTGAATCAAGCATCACCCCAAACAAGTAAAGCATGAGTGGTCTACAGCCTCACTGTTGGCTAAAAGAGAGACTAGCCACTGGTATCTTTTGAATCAAGCATCACCCAAAACAAGCAAAGCATGAGTGGTCGCAAGTTCGAGGAGAATCAGAACCACTCTACATGTCATGCTTGATTTTTTTTTCTCCACCCCTTCTATTTTGAAGATTTACATTCTCAAGTTGCTGTCTCCACTTTCTTTCATTCCATGCATCACATTTTAAAGCATTAGCACCTAAACGACCTATTGACCCTCCTCTCCATTCCCATAAGGACGACATCAACATATTTGGCTTTTTTAAAGAACAGTCACGCAGCAATCAAATTGAGAATACTGAAGGAAATACATACACATGGGTAGCGTTTATAGACAATACCACAAAATACTAACATCAGAAGGCAAATGCAGCAATATGAGAAATTGTGCGATTCAAATCATCTTTATCCTACCCACGGGACAGTGGAAAACATGACCAGACGTAACTATTCAGGCAACTACACCAGAAGAGACAATGAACGTGTTAAATTGAAAGGAGCTAAAAACAAAACATTGTATGATGCAAAATCACCAACTACCAAGACCTGCTGAAAGGTTTTCAAATCAATAGCAAGTAGGCAACAAGAAGAACATTCCAGCAAACACGCAACTTTTAGACACTCGAAACTATTTACAAACTGGACAATGCACACATTCATCAAGCTAATGCAACCGAACACAGAATCCACTGATGCAAGCAGGCACGACGAGGCGTCCGACACAGATACTTAAATCCCCTACAGAGAGCATGCGGCTTGCTAAAAGCTCACCCACAAGACATCATAACGAGCAGAAGAAAACCCATTTCAGTTCTCCGAGTCTACCATTCTATCCCGAACTGAACTAAACCAAGAGAGTCAACTGCAGAAACTCCTCAACAAAGACGAGACACTAGTCAGCTCGACGGCAAACCAAGACGAAAGGCAGCACCGACACATCCCGGACTAACCCAAAAAAAAAAAAAACACGAACGAACGGAAGAAAGGAGGATGATTACCGCATATCTTAATCGGCGCCTCGAGATCCAGCAGGTTGGGCTGCTGCATGAAGACGTCTTTCGAGGTCATACAGAGCTGCCGGATCTCCGCCTCCGACAGCTGGACTTGCTTCCCGGGGCGGGTGCGGACCTCCAGGAGCCGACCGATGATGTCGTCCAACACCGCTTGCTCCATCTCACCCCAACCAAAAAAAAACACGAACCCTCCCTAGGCCAGCCGCGCGCACCGGCGGCCCCGGTCAACCGCGAGAGAGTCGCGAATCAGCAGCCCCGGCGCGAGGGCCGGGGAACGGGACCGGAGGCGGGGCGGGAGGGGAGGAGCATGCCGCGCGGCCGGAGACGGCGGAGGAGACGGCGGCGGGGGCGGCGGAGGAGGAGGAGGAGGGGAGAGGATCGAAGAGAGAGAAAGAGGGAGGGAGATGGCGCTAGGGCATCGGAGGAAGGGGGCCTGGCTTCAGTTCTTGGCGAAATGTGTGGAAACTTTGAAAGTGGAAAAAGAGGAAGAGCTAGATTTTAGAGAGAGAGAGAGGACTGGAATTGAAACAGGGGTGACCTAAGCACGGCGGGGGGCGTTTCGGTCAATTCACCCCGCCTGGGCGGTTGATTTTTTTAAAAACCCACGACGGTTTTTTTTTTTTTTTTTTTTTTTTTAGTTTTCGATTTGATTTAATTTGTTATGTTTTTATATTACTAAACACGGTTCGGTGTGATTAAAGAGTGATTAAAGAAGTGATTTTTGTGCGCTCCATGTTTGAGTGCGGCATACGGTGTGCGGATAAGAATGCTGCATGCCGGGATTATAAAAAGCGCCATTTTTTGAATGAGGAGTCAAAAGGATGATTTTGAATCGTCATCCCCATGCAAATTAAAAGTCATTAATCAAAACCGCCACCTTAATCCCCTCCCTCCGAATTAATTATTATGCTTGGAGAGGCTCCGTCAAATGGTTGATGAATCTTGGGTGTAGATTTGAAAGTGGGAGAACAGCATAAACGGTCCTCAAATTTTGGCCAACTATATAATGTAATTTATGAATTTTGAATTTGTTCAATATGGTCTTGAACTTTATCTTAATATATAATGTGGTCCATCTGTTTTTGATTTGTTTAATATGACCCATAAATTTTTGATCTATGTTCAATTCATTATTGTCGCTAAATTGGAATTAATGAAAAGATAATATTGGATATTTTCATATAGTGAAAAGATTAAATTAAATACTTATCAAAAGTTTCGAAATCAAATTATATGTTGAATAAAGTTTAGAAATCACAATGAACAAATTAAAACTTTATGAATTATATTACATATTTAGTCATAATTTAGAGACCATTTATCCCGTTATTGAAAGGTCCACGCTTCCTCAATTCTTGTTTTTTCTCTCATGGGGTTGGGGGAGAGATCTGATCAAGACGGGCTCATAATGGGATGATCAATGATTAGAAAAGTCAGCGGAGGTATGAGGAGACAAGATTGGATCCGAAGGCACTCGGGGATGGTACGGGAATCGGAAAACGTGAGATGAAATCAGTGGGTTTTTTGGATGTCGGGTTGTGTGAACGTGGAAGAAAAGACAATGACCGAACGAACTCCACTGATAAACTGTTCCTGAGAAGGAAAACAGCAAAGAACTTGAGGCGTTCAAGCTCACGACCCAGCTGAGAAGTCGACTCGGGCAAGTGATATGGAAGCTAGAATCTCCTCCTGCAATGGAGAATTCGATGTGCCGGCGTGGAAAGGGTGAAACAGAGCCATCTCCGATCATCGTCAGTCGGAATAACTAGTAATCCTTGGGCAAATGGAAAGCCGTTGAAGCTCATCAAGAAGGGACATGAAAGGTCGACGATCAGCACTAACCAAAAGGAACCCTCGATGCCTTAGCGACTCATGCTAGATAAATGAATGAGAGACGTTCTCCGGGTCCATGAACTAGGACTCAGACAGTTCGGGTTCCATACCGGTGCAGATCTTGCATCTAGGCAGACAGAAACGATGGCCACTTGGTTCCTGACGTTGCGTCTCGAGCCAATTTGGGAACTAGGATTGATACGGTTCGGGTTCCATTCTCTTGGTTCGGCGAAAATGACAGGGTAGAAGCATCCCCCTTCTCAAGCAAAATGCAATGTATATTGCCAGGTTTCGAGAGCATTTCATCAACCAAGCTCTCGAGCAACTTGTGATAACCATTTCACTACTTGAATGTCGTCGAGTTGGCGCGGTGTCCGGGGTTCGGTGAGCTTCGCATGCTTTTGTTGCTTCAATGTGTGATTCCAGAGTTCGACGTACCCACAAAATTTGACTCTCTCCATCATCATTTCCTCTTGCATCTTCCATAGATTTGACCCTTGAAAAGGAAGGAAGGCGGACCTGGCTTTGAGCCTTACCAACCTAGAGTTGACTGACTGATTAGGCAGAAAATATGAGATGTTAAAACAAATGGGATTCGTTTGTAAGGTGTTCCCTTTATAGATCCTCTAGCACGTTTTATGTATTTTCAGTCTGATCAAAGGTTATGTACAAGCGCCTCTCAGGAAATTTACCAAGCAGGTTGATTTCCTAAATTTGATGCTTTTAAGGGAGCCGAGCGTGATTAGGCCAAATTCTCTTAAAAAAATACCAACTTTAGGTCGGAGACCCAAATTTTCTTTTCCCTTTTTAGGATGGGTCTCAATATTGGCCCAAGCCTTTTGTTTTTCCTAAAAAAACGCCAACTTCCTGTTGGCACTGAAACCCAATCTCTGTCAAATTTCCGTTTAATTATGCCATCAAATATTCGACTCAGCATAATTACTTGACAAAAACTTGATGGGGGCTAGGAGTGGATACCGGCTGAAAGTTGGTATTTTTTTTATGGGAGAAAAAATAAGTTGGGGGAGAATTGATACAAAAGTTAAAGTTGGTGATTTTTCATGAAACATAAAAGGTTCGGGTTGGATGTGGTAGTGTGAATTTTGATTCCAAGTGTATAACCAAATTGCCCAAATTCATATAATTTTTCAAATCCATATAAAGAAAATCAAATTGTCAAAGCCTTAAATTAAACCGGTCCAATTGACCAACTATTGCCCCACAGAATTGGGACTCAAACTAAAATTGTTTCCTGTCAAGGGAATTGAGCATGATTATATACAATATTAGAAACTTTAGTAATTTAATCGTAATAAATACCTCGAGCACTCGTTAATAAAATCATTTAATAATCGGCGACCAAGATTGAATAAGGATCTCTCTTTTATGCCCCTACGGAGTGCTGAGGCTAGTCGTTTCTTGGAAATCGGTCATGGTCAACTGATGAAGCTCCGCCCCACTTCCTCACAGCAGGCAAGTTGACTTTAAACACCCGTTGACTGAAAATGCATGGGAAAATGCACGGTGGACAGAAGAAGACTCATCCTTTGTACCTTGCAAGGAGTTCGGCTTTTTCGTTCTTAATACGCGGTACCAGTTCGATGAACTGACCTAGGACTGCACGTGCCATGCCGTTAATGCTAACAATATTAAAATCGAATCGGAATTTTGATTCATGAAGTGACACGACACGTGTATTCGGATTTGTCTCATTATTTCACAAATTACTTTAATAAATTCATTGTTATTCTGAGTATAACTTTCTTTATATAAATAATATCTTTTCTCAAATCACATCAAATAAATATGTTCTTGAATATGACATGGGCCGACTCCTCTAGGGGCCAAAGAAGAGGCCTAAGAATCATACCACGACTGCAGTTAATGGCCAACAACGAATTCAACCAGAAAAACGCACCGCCATCTCTGGGGAAAGCAATTCGGGTTGATTGTTTTGGTTTATGCTTTTGCTTTTGCTTGCACGAGAACCACATATAATAAATACCATGGCCATTCAAAAGAACTGAAAAAATAAACCTACTAAGTTTCAAGAATCAATTGTATTAAAGATTAGCACCACAATATAAATCTCTCTCTCTCTCTCTCTCTCTCTCTCTCTCTCTCTCATTCTCTCTCTCTCTCTCTCTCTCTCCAACTTCTATTGACTATTACATGCCTATCAACTTCTTATTATTTTAACATTGCACATAGGATGGAGGGATTGGAGTGCAGCCTGTCAAACAACAATTTTCTTCCCAAAAATAAAATAGAGGATAAGAAAAACACAACTTTTACATTTATAAAAAATGGCATACCTCCATTGATAATGGTCCAAGCCGTTGCTCTCTTAGCTTTGGTTATCAACAATGAAGTTCACTAGCATTAGTGTGCTTGCTCTCTTCTTGTTTCAAGGCTCGTTTCTGCAACTCGTCACTCATCAGGCGCCAATGGCGGATATACCTACCTGGGAACCTTTGAAGCCGTATGAGGAATTACCATAGCTTAAGGAAAGCTGTGCATAGACTGCCACCACCTCCTCCCATTCACAATGTTCCCATCCATCCAAGTACTCCTCCACCACAGCCCCCACCTCCGCCGCCACTATAGCCACCACCTTCTTTCGTTCACAATGTTCCCATCTGTCAAAATCCTCCACCGTAAACCGCCCCTCCACCACCACTGTAGACGCCATTCCCGGCAGCAGTTGCGATATTGTGCACAAGCATATGTGTGATGCCATGGATGTGCTTTGATTTTTGGTTTAGTTGGGCAACAACTTGTGTGTTATGTGATTTCATGGTTTGTATGGATACTCGATTTCTGTTTTAAGCTGTGTGTATTACCATTGATTCAATCTAAATCAAGATAGAAATCAAGATAGCTTACTAACTGTGTAGGAATATCTAAATAACAAACTACATATTCATTCGATAACTTAAATTTTTATAACAGTTAACAATGTTACATAAAATCTCATAAGGTATCAAAATTGGAATTATGAGTTCTAAATGCTTAAAATTCATTGCGTGAGAAAGCATTTATTAGGCCAAAAATCCTCACTCTAGCTTGCCTTATCAAACTGTTGACATCACACGATGCTAGTGCTTCAAAAGCCACTACTTAGCCGATAATGGCTACGAAGAAATCAACGATAGATTATTTTATGTCATGTTTCATTTGAATAGCCTCAAATCAGCTCTCATATTTCATCGTACCTTCTACCCTTTTACATTATGTTTGCGCTTTGAAGAGCGGCGCGTTTCTGCTCAGAATCATGAGCGTGATTGGTCTAATCAAGCTAACTATTACCTGCAATAGGAGATCACGAAGGGGCGTCATGTTAAGTTGTATCCGTCGTTCTTTGCTGCGAAATATGTGTAGTTTGCTTTTCCATACAAGTGCAAACGCTCAGGCACAACAACAATTTTATACATTTTTTCGAAAACACTGAACTTGTCCTGAAATCTTTGATTGGAGATTACTTCAAGGGTCAAATTCGTTACAAAAAGGAAAGCACATGGACCAGGATTGGAATGGGGCAATATAGCAGGAGACTGCTTGGTGTGATTTTAAAACTTTTTTCAATACCAGAATTCCGGCGTTTGGCAGAACCATTGACCAGGGACGCACATAGGATTGCCTTTATTCACTGGTATCGAGAAACGATCGACTCCACGAAGTGATGGACGTGACCCTTGTTTTGAGTGGAAGACATTGCGCGCTTTTTATTACAGTACCCCACTAGGGTTTTCTTGCAAAATCATTCGAATGGACTGGAAAGATCTGCATGGATCCGGTCCTCTCCGGACCACAAAACCATGCAGGGAAGTGCCATATATTCAAAGTTGGAGATTCAAAAGGGTGTTGATCGAAAAATCCAAGATTATTTAATTCACTACAAGTTTTAATCATTGAGTTATAGAATCGATGGATACCACTGATTTCTCCATTTCGATCCAATCATTTATGTGGGATTCTTCTTTCTTTCATGTCCTTACACATGCGCTCGACAAATCACTATCAATCGATGGCGCAGGACCTCGTGAAGTCCACTGGGTTGACGATTGGGATTCACCCTGTTCATGTTGGGTCGGGCGTGGAAGGGCCGGCAAGTTGGACTTTGGGAAGGTGTCGGCTACAAATGCATGGTGGAAAGCAAATATCGCTCTTGCGCTGTTTTTCAAAAAGTTCGTCTCCGAACGTGCTTTGACTTGCTGAAGTGAACTTGGACTTCAAGCCCATATGATGTAATCTTATGTCTAAGTTGCGTGCTAACGCTATCGCCATTCAAGTTCATTAATCCCCTTTCAAAACATTTGTGCGCACAGGCGAGAAACGAATGGAGGCTCGGTCGCTTGTTCTCCTGGCGATGCTTCTATTTGCGGTGGTTGTGGATCGAACAGCTTAAGCAACCACCTTCCATGGCAAGACCACAATGCATGGTGATGTTTCGAATTTGCACCAGGATGAGTATGGCTGGAAATAACCTGCCGTGACTTCTTCTTCAGAGGCCGAAGGATGGGGCTGGGAACTGTGCCGCTGGCACCATAGGCCAACTGTGCATACCACCAAGCGACGCCACCATTCTGCGGGGAGCATTAGTTAGTCAATGTGCGAAATGACATTCCATGGGAGTTGGCTTGTTCTAGTTCTAACTTTGACAAATCGGATGCTTTTGCTTGCTTGAGAACATGTAATAAGTGGGGAATTCAAAAGAATTGAAAAATTGAACTTTTCAGAACTTCAATTCCTATTGTATTAAATTTTAATACCATAACATAAAACTTGCTCATCAATCTTTTCCATCTCCCCCTCCCTCCCCCCTCTCTCTCTCTCTCAAGGCTCCTGTTTTTTTTTTTTTTTTTTTTTTTTTTTTTTTTGATCGGTTCTACTCTATTCCTACTCTACACTTACTATCAGACGTTTGCCCTGCCTCTTACAAGGTGTGGAAGTCGAAATCCACTCCTGAAACTTACGCATCTCCACCCCCATCCCTCCTTGAGAAGGTGGGGATTTGAACCCCTCACCTCCCCCTTCCATATTGAAAGGGTGGCCACTGGGGCGAATCCCAGTGGTTTCAAGACTCCTGTTTTACCTATATAGAAAAAGAGCATACCTCCATTGATAAAGGTGAAGCTGTGACTCCTTCAGCTCTGGTTATGAACATTGAAGCTCAGAAGTCATTTGTCTGCTCGCTCTCTTCTTGATCCAAGGCTTGTTTCTGCAACAGATCATCTGCCTTGCGCTGATAGTGGATAAGGCTGCATGGTAACATCCAAGGCCGCGTTTCTCAGGCTGAGTTCGTCATTGGTACCAAGATATTTGCCATAGCTTAAGGAGGGCGACATGACGGTCCCCTGCCACCTCCACCCGTTTACAACGTCCCCATACATCAAAGCCCTCCTCCGCCACCGCAGCTGTTGTTGCTGTATTCATGTATGTGATTCCATGGATGTGCAGTGATTTCTCTTTGGTTAGGCCCCAACTTGTGCGTTATCTGACTCTTGATTAGCATCGTTTTTGGCTGCGTTTGGATGAAAATGCAACGTCTATCACCATATCATGATCGAAAATCAGTGTAGAGATCGAATTTGTGAGATATGAACAAAGGCACTAGTACGTAGACCAATTTCGTAGGTCTCCTCTTTTCTCATTCCAAGCCAGCGCTAAATTCCGATCTTTGTTTCATGTCATGTGCAAATACGAAATTCATCATGAAATCTTGATTGAGATTAACTTGAGGACCAAATGCGTTACAAAATGAAAATATATAGACCAACATTGAACAGGACAATAGTGTAACTTGTTGAATTACGCACTTTTCTATACTATAAAAGAATTTTAATGTTTGGCGCGACCGCTAATCCAGGGATGCACACAAATTCCCTGTCGAGAAGGGATTTCAAGAGTAATAGAGACGACCCATAAGGTAACTTCGAGCGGGAGATATTGTGCATTTTTATTAACCTGCTAGTCTCTTCTTGGAAATCATTCAAATAGACCAAAAAAAAAAAAATTGCATGGATCCAGTCCATCACGGACCACCAAACCGTGTGGTAAGGCACGATAAATGCACGACATCTTCATGTTAAGAGATTCAAGAGAATGCTTGCTTGCGAATTTAGTTGAATTGACGCAAACTCAAAACTTAAATTAATGAATTACGAGCTAACCTACACGTTACCAATTCTTCCACTTTACTGCAGCCATTTGCGCAGGATGCTTCTTTCTTACACACTCCCACCCGCACTCAGCAAATCGCGATCCTTAGGATATGGTAAGACCCCCACGAAGTACGCCGGGCCGGTGATTGCAATTCGCTGCACGGTGGAAAGCGGGGATATAAAGAAACAGAACAACGTTTCGGGTCGGGTTGACCACAACTTGCCATTCGTAGTCAACGCACTGAACCGGGGTCAACCCACCATGAACCGGGTGAGTGCGTTGACTACTAATGGCTAAATTGACTTAAAAAGTGAACGTGGGACTTCATACCCATGTAAAGTAAAATCTCATCTCAAAGCTTGCATGCCCTCGCCATTCCAAGCTCATAACCCCCCCCCCCCTCCCCTTTCTTTTTTAAAACAATTTCTGCGCATAGGTGAGGAAACCGATGGAGGCTCGGTCGATCCTCGTGCTCCTGGTGATGCCCCTATTCGCGACGGCGGTGGCCGACCAAGCAGCTCGCGTGACCGCCTTTGATGCTGAGGCCACGATGCGCTCGCGTCCGTCAGGCTCGCAGCACTGCGAGCGTCCTGACACAAAGGCTACAGAGACGGAAGGAAAGACCCTAGGAGAGTGCTGCCGCCGGCACCACCGGCCGCCGTTAATATTCGGCAAGTGCCAACATTATCCCCAATTTTTTGTTACCCTAACGAATCTCACAGAGTAGTATATCCTTGACCAATACGAATCATATCCGGAATCGGGGCATTGGCCTAGCGTACCGTATCTTGGGGGAAACCCTTTTGTTGTTGACTCTTTGAAAATAAACGTCTCAGTTCCTAAGGTGTCCCTTATCTTTTTCCCTTGAAAAAGTTAGCTTCTCGCTACATAGGCGATCTCACCGTCGTGTTGGGTTGACCTTGGTCTTAATAACATGAGCAAGTTCTTGTTCCTTTTGTTGTCTCTGGGAAATCTTTTGTTCACTTTTTTTTTTCTGGGCAAGAAGAGAGATGGGTCGGTAATCACTCCGGGCCTGATAAACAACCTCAAATTAACATTCCAGCAAATCGAAATCGAATCGTCTCGACGACTGATGCTCGCATCGATTAGTCCTATGGATCAAACAATCATTATAAGAACACCGTAGTACATGCGAGGAGGGCAGCATAAGTTTTGGCATCGTGATTAAATTTTAAGGGGCTCGTTCACTACGATATGAGCAGTCTAGATAAGTACTGTAAATTCACCTTGCTTGCCTCAGCCGAAGTCTTCACTTGCCACTTTCCTTCTGCTTGTCTTTTATTTCTTGGGACTCACGGATGTGGCTTTATTTTGACTGAATATTATTGACTTGGGTTAGCAAGATGTGATAGAAAAAGACAAAACCCACCTCTTGGACTCACGGCCTTCAACCCTCAACTTGGACGAATCGGTTTCTCGATGGAGGAAATTGTAGACAATATCGACGACAAAGAAGGGACCATCACAAAAATCCATCAAAGATGGTGACTTTGGTGTCTTGCTAGAAAATCTCCAACGACCTACAAAACAGAGAGCAGCGAGCTGCGGACTTGCTGGGGACGTCTTTTAGATTTACTTTGCCCTAAAGCTCTTGATACATGGAAAATATTTGGTGGTTTGCAAGCGCCACGTCATTAGCTGATGTGGTGTGCGTTTTTTCAATTTAAACCAATTACAATTTGACACAAATTTACTGATGTGGATTTAATTAAACAGAATGAAAATTTCAGTCCACCTCACTTTTCTCCTCCATCTATCCTTTCTTCTCAGTTTCCGGCCACCTTGAGCCCAACCTCCCTGTCTCTCTCTACCGTCATCACTGGCAGAGTTGCCAACACCAAGTTCAAGGAAAGATTTGCTAGGCGGAGTTGTAGATTTGCAAGTCGACCACCGTCACTCACGACCATGGATGAGCCATTGTCACTAGAGCCATGGTTGTAGATCTATAAGTCCCATCATGAGCAATGACAACTTATGGACTGCCATTGTAATGGGAAGGAAGCTTGCCCTCTATCGTCACCCACCTTTGACTTGCAGTTAGTCCCTTCTATGGGTGAGCTAGCAATTGTTAGGTTGTAGATATGAAAGTCCCATTGCGAGCAATGACGACTCATGGACTGCCATTGCAATGGGAAGGAAGCTTCCCCTCCGTCATGCTTGTGGTGGGCTCTATCTTCCTCCATCGTTGCCCACCCTCTGCTCGAGGTTGGCTTTGTCCATGGCTAAGCCACCCCTCCATCGTCATGGAGGCTCGTGGTCATTGCCCATCTAGATCTAGACTAGAGTTGGGCCTCAAGATTTGATCTCATCCATGACCACAAGCCTAGCTCATGAGGAGGCGACGAGTTCCGAGATTTCAATAGCCATGGATTGAGAACTCAAACAACAAAAGAAAACATAGAGGAATGGATGTAAGGGAAGATGTTGAGAGCTTGAACGCAATCCATGGGGTTCAGCTTAATCAAGGTGCTAGCTACTTTGCCAGTGGTGATGACGAGAAGAGCGAAGGTTGGGCCAGATCTGAAAGGAGGGAGAGAGAGGAAGAGAAAGAAAAAAACTTATATATATATATTTAAATTCTAAGTTATTTTTTATGTGTCAATATCTAATTGGATATGAATAAGAACACGTACGCCATGTCAGTTGCTGACGTGGCAACTACACATCACTAAATATTTCCTCATATCAGAGATCAAATTAGGAATTGAAAAAGGGTGACCTGAGCAAGGGCTTTTTGGTCAATTTTCGGTTAGGAGCTTAAGATAGATATGGTAAAGTAGAGATTAGTAAAGGGGTAGGTCAACTAATTAGATTTTGTTGGTGGTAACTCCTAGGCGATCTAGGTTCTTCCTTACTGCATGGTAGCTCCCTCTCGGTTTAGCAGCATCGAAGCTGATTTGAATCGCGTCATCCTCAGCAAGCTTTCTTAACATCCCCTATCTCACCACGTTAACCTGCCCTTTCGATCTTTGCCTCCACCTCCTGGGTTGCTTCGCCCAAGCTAATCATCCCTTATCTTCTCCCTTTCCATCTTGTCATTTCTTCCAAATTAATAGCCAATCGTAACCCTAATTTCAACAAGATAAGCTATCTTGCCCCTCTGTGACCTCGTTTATCTATCCTTCCTGAGTCTTCCCTAAAACCCTAATAATTGTGAATATAGTCCCCTGACAATCCATGTTGGTCGCATCTCTCTATCCGCCCCTAGGCCTTTAAATATTACCCTATCTCCTTCGTTTATATTTACCTCTCTTTCGGCTTTCCAATCCCTCCCTTGTTTGGCTTTTCCTTGTTCTCTTTTTGAAAAGGCCCGGTAGTCCTTTTAACTCGGACTGTCATGTCGCTTATCTTTGCACATGGTCGAGGGGAGAAAAGGGTGCCAGTCTGATCTTTGCCGCTTCATCAACTTCATCCCATATTTACGCCATTAAGAGAGAATAGGCACCCTGCCGAGTATTCAATGCTAAGGTAGCCAACTTCTTTCTTGTGCCCTATACTGACAAGTGAATTATGACTAATCAGCTATCTGTGGACAGTAGATTAGAGGTGCTGTGTAGAAGCTTGGGTAATCTTTGGTCTGAGGATGATGTAATAGTCGTTAAAGAAGGAATCTCTGAAGAAAAACTAACATAATGCCGATTAACTTTGTTTGGAAAACTCTACTCTCGCCTGAATGTGAACTTTCAGGCTTTTCTTAATACATGAAACAGGCTTGGAAGACGGAGAATGTATCCTGCATCGTATTAAAACTGGGGTTTTTTTCATTTTCCTTCAAGTCTGAATCTGACAAGCAGAAAGTTTTAGACTTCGGGCCGTGGTTTTTCTCAAGTAATCTCCTCGTGCTTCAACAATGTGATCCATATGTTCACTCATTGCCCTTTTTGGGTTCACCTATATGGTCTTCCATCCGATAGAGTGACAAAAGAAGTAGTCAAAGAAATAGCATCCAAGATTAATGAAGTTATAGACGTGAAAATGGAAGCCAAAGGAAGTAGCACCCATAAAGTTGGCAAAGCCAGGGTTATTCTTAACCTAGGTACCCTCCTAAAAACAGGTGTTGTCATTAACTTGGGAAGTAAAAAGTTGTTGATAGAATTCAAATATGAGTGACTTCTGCACTACTACTATTCTTGTGGAAGAATTGGGCATTATGCCACGGCATGCAAAGAAATTCCATATGAAACCACTGGAAGAGGATTTACTAGGAAACTTTGGGAATTGGCTATGTGCTGAAGTCAGGGAACTTAGTCCTTATGGAAAAGTTTTTTTATATGGGAAACAAGTTGCACTCCTTGAAGATCCAGATATCATACCAGAATCCCCTCTTGCTGCAAAAACAAGTGCAGATCAGCATGTGGGAAAAACAAATGAACAGCCTATTCTACCCCTGTAAAGTCAGCATTTTCCGAAGGAGGCTACGAAACAAAACGTTGATTCATTCCACACTTCTCTAGCCATAACGATAAAGGAAGGGAAAAGAACACACAAGAGAGATAGCAGCAGCCTTGATGAGGAATCTATGATGATTATCTATAGTGAATAGTCAAAGAATGAGAACAAGAGCAACAACACCAAACAACAATCGATCGACCCTAAAACGGGGGCAAAATTAGAAGCACCAAACTTCATTGAAAAAATGGAAGAGATTTTGTCTCTATGGAGCGCAATCCTCGAAGACTCCAGCAATCAACAAGCTACAACTAGTGGACGTTCTTGTTACTAAGGAGGAGCATTCCACACACTAGGCTTTGATGGCTAGCCCTAATAAGCCACCGGGGAATCCATGAAACTACTTAATTGGAATTATTAGGGTTTGGGCTCACCCTTGACAATTCGAGCTCTAAGGGTTCTCGTGACTAAAAAAAAGCCCAATGTTATCTTTTTTAATGGAGACTAAAAACCAAGAGCAGATGGTGCAGCGATTGAGAAGAAAATTGAAGTATCAAAACAACTTTTTGGTGAATCCTGAAGGAATCTCAGGGGGTTTGGCTATTTTCGGGGATGACATAGTTACCATAGCAGTGGATTCATCTTCGGCGTCCCTTATAAATGCGCAGTGTCATCTTCTCGACAACAAACAAATTATGAGACTCACTTTCCTACATGCCCCAACAGATTTTAACGACAGAATTCTCTTATGGGAGGAATTAAGAAGAGTAAACATCTTAAATCATCTACCTTGGTTGTGTATAGGTGATTTTAATGAAGTGTTGTACCATTGAGAAAATGTAGGAAAGAGGATGGTAGAAAACTTTTGTCTTACAACATTCTAGGATTTTTTACATGCGTGTTCTTTAATGGACCTAGAAAGTAAGGGGTGTGCATTCACATGGACAAATAGAACGGATGGAGAAGAAAACGTTAAAAAAAGGCTGGATAGAGTTTTATGTACCATGGAGTGGAGAATAACATATCCAAATGCAGAAGTTGTTGCCCTGCCAGCCATCGGATCGGATTATAGTCCACTTATTTTGTCACTTTTTCCTACAACAAGTCGTAAATGTCGAGATTTTAGGTATGTAGCTTATTGGATAGAAGATGAGGAATGTAGGTGAATTGTGAAGCAAGCTTGGGAAGAGTCCTAAAGTAAAAATATGGCCGACAAATTACATATAGTGGCTGTTCAGCTTACTGCATGGAGTAAAAAAGAATTTTTTAATGCACAAAAAAGGATAGATGAGTTGAAATGTGAGCTTTAAACCTTGATGAATAGCCAAGACATACAGTACAACCATCACAAAATTTAGCACATCAACCAAGAGATTGAATCACTATGACGACAAGAGGAAATATCCTAGGTTATGAGATTAAGAATCAAATTGTTGAAATGGGGGGATAGGAATACAAAATTTTTCCATACAACTACTATTCAACGGAGGAGTAGAAACAAAATATCCATGCTTTTGAATGATAAGGGAGAGTGGGTTAGGGATGAAGAAGCCCTTAAGAACATAATCGTGAATTTCTTCAAAAATATTTTTCAGTCCATTCTAGACCATATCCCAACTGTGACAGTCTAATTTTCTACTTCTATTTTTAATTAAATAAATCGAGCTTTTCATCGATGTGTCTATAGTATTATTTTCTGAGCCAATCACTCATGAGATAACTAGATTAATTGGGGAAGCCATTAAGAGATTTTAATGCAACAGATTTGAGAATTCAATTAGGAATCGACTGTTCAACCATATTAGTCTGCAAGGATTATTGTGATACAGTCAAAAATCTATCAGAGACCGGAAATATGTTGATACGATTGAGGTAGTAATTAGGCATGGGTGGTTCTCTTAAGTTACAAAATCCTCATCTATTGACACTAAACTGATTTTTCTGTCATTTTGGTACTCTGTGTTCACATATGAAACCTTGAGATTTCACGATAATCGAAGATGGCCAGTGAGTTGAAGATGTACATGGTGGCTCGAAAAAAATCAGCCACGGGTCAATTGCATCAAAAATTCTAAAAAACTACTCGATAGTTTTTGTTGCGCTGAAATCATGTCTGACTGAATTTAACTGCGAAATTTATTATTATTTCAGAAATTGAGAACTTTAAGGTGTCACAATTAATTTTAGGAATATTGTTACATCTTTCCAAGAATTATTGACGACGTGAATTATTGGTGAAAATTTCCGAATGCAACAAATTAAAGGATTGGAAAAAAGACCTTATTTTAAATGGACTTTTGGTTTTTTTATTATTATTGTGGAACCCTTAAAGAGAGAAATTATAGGGATTTAAATGAGAATTTATCCTTATTAGCTGAGTTGTGAAATGGTAAAATGGAAAAAAATGGGAGCTTCTAGAAAGAAGGCAAATACGTATGAATGCCAAAAACTAAGGATTTTTTCAACATTTGAGTTTCATTTGGGGTTGGATAAGTGTGTTTAAGGGTGGTGGGCCTTATGAGAGTGATAGGGACTATTTTCCATGGAAAAAGGACCATGTGACTTAGAATTTGTGGTGAGGGACCCAATGGATTTCTTTTCCTCTTCTCTCCCTATTTGTGCGATCTTCCCCCCTTGCAGCCGTGCAACACTTCTCTCTCTATTTCCTTTCTTTTTCATTTCCTTTTCTTTCTCTTCCCTTAGTCGAAAAGCCCTTGTATCCTTCCTCATTAAGCTGCAGTCCTTTATTTCGGCTTTTTCCTGGTCAACCAGCTCAAAACAGCAGCACTGAAACAGAGGAGTCCCCTGTTTCGGTGCTGCCAAAGCTGGAGCAGCAACCATCCTTGACCCGAACTGCCTTCATGTTCCACTTCTCTTTATCTTAGGATTCATTTGATGACCAAACCCCATCGCTAGTAAGCCAATAGCTCACCTGAACAGGCGCCACTCTAGTTTCCCTATACCGAAAATTCTGCAGCTCCGTCAATTGTTGTCACAGCCGCATCTCATCACACCCCTCCTTTGTTGTAGCCCAACTTCACCACCAAATGACCCAAAACCTTCCCATGTGTTGCTGCCCAGCTACCAACAAGCAAGCTAGCGTTGCCGTGTCGCAACCGCATCCTTGCGGTTGCAAGTCCTTCACCACTCGGCTTCCACCAGCCAAGAGCCAACCCTTTCTGCCGTGAGCCGAGGGCTTGCCAGCCCTATTCTAGGCTGACTGGAGCTATTGTGACATCCCTAGAGGTCGTAGCTTAGTTGCTGCTGCTCAATCAGCAAGTGCAACCTTGAGTTTTCTTAGTTATGTGAGTTGCTTTTCCTAATACTTGATTAGGGGATGTATACCTCTGTTTAGGAATTTAAATAAGTTAAGAAATGTTTAGATGGTGTTAAATATATTTAAAAAATGTTAGATTTGTGACGCCCAAATTTCGTTAGTTAGATTAAGCATATTTGAGACCATTTCAAAAAAAAAAAAAATTATTAACTTAAATTAAACTCCAGCGATGATTCACTTCGTACGTGGGGGAAAGAGAATTATCGAGAGAGGAAATTTTTCGTCCTCCCCCACGTAGCATCCAAGTGGAGTTGAAAAAGGGGGGGGGGAGACTACATGTATTTTATTTTACATTTTTTTTTCACTTCCTCTTTGTCCTTTTGGGGGAGTTGCACATTCGGCATCGAAAGAACCCATCCACACCTACGTTTTCTCTCTCCCTCTCTCTACCGAAACACCCACTTCTTTTCTCCTTTGTTCCCGCTTCGTTCCACCAAAACCGACCCAATCTCTGCCCCTTGTAGCTCATTGCCTCCATTTAACAGCGAAGTCGTCACTACCTCTTCCCATTCGGAACTCCTGTCGTCGGTCACAAAGACCTAATTTGCTCGACGCTTCCTCTCTCTTTCGCCGGTGAAAAATCCAGGCAAGTGCAGCTGTGATTAGTGTTCTGGTTCCATGAAATGGTTGTGCCTAGTTGTGCATGTGGAAATCGAGAGAGATTTCAATGTCGGGTGTGAGAAATTTGTGAACCACCGCTCGATTTGGGAGCTGGAATGTGAGCAACTCAAATTTAATTTATTTGCACTAGACTAAGGAATTCTTTTGGTTACTGGGCGAGGTGCTATTGCACGCTATCCAATGGGTTTTCCTTTCCTTTGGTTCTGTTTTGGTTCGGCTTCATCGATAGTGTATTTATTTGTAAGTTGTTCGTGGGATTAATGGCCACCAAAGGTATAGAAACTTTGCAAGGAGGTTGAGATACGTTGATTTATTTGGTAGAATGCCGTGTGTATTGTGAACATTTACTTTATACTGAGTTGTGGAATACTTCTTTATAAGTAAAGGCCTACTATGATTATTCTTAGATGTTGTAGAAGAATGTCAAGATACTATAAAAGAGAATGGTAGAGAAATTAATGGTTTGGTTGAGCTAGAAAAGAAGAAAATTCAAAATGTTTTTGTTCTAGAGGAATATAGGTGAAAAGCCTTTTGTTTCGTGTCGCCTTGATTTCTAATGATGAAGATAAGGAAAATAATATCTATTAGATCGAGTTCAACTTCTAATTATAGCAATACAGATACAAAAACGTGTAGGTAGGAGTAGTTTTCTTGAAACAATAAGTTGTATTGTAAAGAATGGCAAGACCTTTAATGTTTCTGTTAATTTTCTGTAATTTTCTAGATAGAATTGGACTTTGAAACCTTTATGGAAGTTATAGGACACATCCTCAGGAATGACATATCAAAATTTGAGAGCAAATGATCAAGGTTAAGGTGGTGAAACAATATTTCTTCTGTAGTTACTAAATCTAAGAGTTACTATAGAATTTTGAGAAGAAGACAATAAATTACTGCTTTTAATATACTGAGATTTAAGCTTAGATTTCCTTATCGAAAATGTTAATCTATGTCTCTTCTATAACATACTGAAAATTCATAACATTCCGATAAGGTTAGATATACTTTCTGTATTTGTGATTGAAACTGCTCATTCTAGTGTATAGACTGCTTTAATCCGAGAATGTGCAGCAGTTGCTATGTCGCCTTTAATGAGAGTTCCTATATACCTTTAAGTATTTAATGATGTGTGTTTAGGTGTGGTTGTTCACATGCTAAGATTATTGGTGTTGCAACAAGGGAATTGTGAATGTGTGAAGTTGGCTAAGAGCCAATGTGAGACCCCGGGTGTCGGGATGTCTAGAGAGGGGTGATTAAGAGTAGCAATATTATCTCCAGAGGTCAAAGAAAGGTTGAATAGCTTCTTAGGAGATCTCGTGATGCCAAGTTGGGTGTGAGGGGGTTCAGGATGGAGTGTATTCTCCCATTAGGTGATTGTTGCAGCTAAATTTATGTGAATTCAACAAATTAGTGATTTTGTTTACTTATTTGTCTTGTTATCGGCCAAATCCAAGTTAGGACTAACCGCCTACTTGTTGAGTTTTTATTTTAAAAACACATTCTTGTTTATTATGTTATTTTTTCAGAGTAGAAGATGTCTTCTGCATTGTCTACACCGCATGCTGCCATGATGACCATCATATATGGTTCTCCCACCGATTTTGTATGGCGGTAAGAGGACATCCAAGACCGACATTTCTTGGGGGTAATCTTTGTCAAGGTAAATACGGGGGCGCCTAACAGGCCAGCATACATGACCTTCATAGCCCATTACGCTCAGGTAGATGGTCGGCTAGAGGGGCCCTTGGCGCTGTACGACAATGGACTATGCCACGGTGGTAATCCCGCAAAGTAAGAGATGGCAGCGGAGTGCTCGACATGTGGGAGAATTCTGTTTTTGGTTGTCTGACAGTATGTACTTACTCAACAAGAGGCAGAATGTTTACTGTTTGTGGTTCATAGTGTTTTTTGTAGAAATCCCCCTCTTAATCTCATCTTCCTGCGTGTAAAGAAACCAAGTTTTATAATAAATAGAGCCGTGTAGCTCAGTTTCTTATAATTCAGCTTGACTGAAATTTATTTTTCAACTCTTGAAATTCAAGTAAGTCATGTGAAATTAACATGAGATCTAGGGAGTTAAAAGATTAGTCATGGCAGAGTTCAGCTTTAGTTTAAATAGCAAGTTAGTGTTTTATAGGACAATTTAGCTAAAGACAATGGCTATTCTTCAGAACTGATTTTTTTTTTTGGTAAATGTAAGTATAATAAGAAAAGCTTAATCCAGATGTACAAATAACCAGCGCCAAAACAACCACTCAAAGAGATGACAAGTCAGGAAGAGAGGAAGGGTGCCGATGCAAAAAGAAAAACACTCGAAGAAGAAAACGGGAAGAACGACAAAACAAAAACAAGAGCAAAAGCAGATAACCAAGGTTAGGGGGCGCAAATGCGCTACTCAGGAGACCCGAAAGTGGAGGAATGAAGACCCCAACATCGCTGGAACCTCTTATTCCTAGGATTGTTTGCAACATTGCTGAAGGTGAGCGCCTTGTCCTTGATCACTTTGATGAGATGATTCTTCAAAACCGGCAACTCTAAGGTCTCCGCCCGAAAGATGATGCTATTGCGCTTCAGAACTGATTTTTAGACACTTATAATTTGCTATTTTTGTAGACTGAGATATGTTGCGATGTTGGAGTGATTTCCTTCTGAAGAAATGTTTTAAACAATTTCAATTATAACATATTTTTCTCAAGATTTTTGGGAATTTAAAAGAAAAAGATTTTAGCTCCGTTATCTTCAAATAGAAAGTCAGACTATACTGGAAGTCATGACCTGTGAGGATTATAAGGGCTTTTATTGACCCTTAGGGTTCTAATTTCTACATGGTTTCTTCACAAACGTTATTTGTTATCTCTTCTAGTTTAACATACTCGAATTTCAGATCAAACAAACCTATTTTAGACCCCGAACCAAGCCGATTTTGGAGAATAGACTTTCTGGAAATGGCCTCGATTTTGGTGCTAGATTGAGTGAATTACTGGGCCGAATCCAAAAGGATCTGGATCTCGGTGTCTTCATGAAAAATTTCCATTTAGGTGTCCTTTACAACATACTCAAGTTTGAGAATTTTTTGAACTCATTTGACTTGATTTCTAGTTTTAAACTCGAAAGTGCGCAAATGGACAATTTCTGCCAATTCTGGTTAGTAATAAGTTGTAATTGTTCTCAAGGTGTTTATTGTTGGAAATTTACTTAATTGATGTTGTGAATGAAATATGTAATTGATCATTGAATTGTGGTATTTGGTGAATACATACATGACATAAGAATCCGTCACAAGCATTTGGGATCGGACGATAATCATTTGGGAATGTCCTAAGTCAACCGATGCCGATTGTAGTGGAAGCTGGACCAATACTCCTAATTGAAATGCCGTCTAGATATGGGCATTACCGTGCTCGATAATGCGAGACAATGCTTAGTCATATCTGAAGACTACTATATGTTGTTTTGGCTGGAGCCAATGTATTGAAATCATTTGAGTAGTATAAATGATCAAAAGGGAGGGACCTAATTAGGAGATGAAATTGTGTGATGCGATATGGGACGTGCCATAACAAATTAGTTTGGTAATTGGGGGCTCGTATAATTTTTTTGATATTTATATCAGTACATATACATATGTTAAAGTGTTCATATGATATGTGATTTCGATATTATTATGTACGATTTGATTTTCACTAATATGTAGGGAAATACTAGTGTTAAAGGAGTTGTGGGGAATGTGATTAGATTGCATGTAGAGTGTACTCTTCTCCTAATTGAGATTTAGGGGAGGAACTCGTTGAAATGTGATCTCACCTTGAAGTGCGCTAAATTTTTCAGGTTCCTAGATGGATGGTGGACACGTAAGGAGCAAATGATTACATGTAATGAAGTATAGATGCTTCAGTAGCTTATGCCAGATATGGACGAGTCTACCGTCTGATTTGGATAATGAGTGACCACTTACCCCAATCTATCGAAGAGTCTGGCGGGGTCGTAGGTAGAGACTTGGTCCATAGACGATGAGCTCGGAGCATAGATAGCCTAGGAGCTCTTCATTTTGAAATACACCATGTCGTGTTAGACTCTTCTGTATATAAATACTACTGTAAAAATATGTGTGGTCTGTGAAAATATAACATTATGTTTACTATCTTATTTCTGTGTTGTTTGGAGTTTATGATTATACCTCCGCATACTTAATACAATAAATGAGTCGACAACAGTTATTGAGATGTTACAAAATTGTATTGACCACAGAGGGATGTACATGCGCTTGGAGTTCAGGATGTGACACCAACCTTGGTGGATGCATCCATGAACCAATCACTAGTGGCACCTATCACCATGGAAGAAATTAAAAAAGCTACTAACCAATTGGGACCTACTAAAGCTCTCGGGCCAGATGTGCTGTCGCAACCCCATCTCACCGCCCCTCAAAATGTATAAGGTGAGAAAGGTCGGGTTTATTGGTACTTTGATCACAAGAGTTTCCTCACGAGATCGCGAGCTCTCTCAAGCTCGTACCCCGCGAGACAGCGGGTTTATTTATGCAGTCTAATTATTTAACAACCTAAGAATATATAGGAGTCGCCACTAGCCTTATTTTGGGGGTTGGCTAGAAACCCAATTGAAAGTCGGGAGTGTTCATTCGATTCCTACGTAACTAGATATCTAGGTTTGGGGACTTGGGTTACTCTAATATTACTATTAGCGCCCTTTCGGTACCTAAACAGTATGTTATGTTTTTCCTAACATGTTAATGCATTTCTTTTTATATTTTCAGGATCGTCAATTCTATATTAAATAATCATACGTGGTGGATTACTTTCATTCTATTCTATTCCTAAAAAATGAAAGGAAAACAAATAATGAAAATGAAGTTGCAAGACATAAAGTAAACAATAAAAAAATAATAGTTAAATCTAATCATGTAATTCTAAAAATATAAAAGAGAAAATAATTGGGAAAGAAAGAAAACCCGCAACTCGTCAGGTTTTATATAATGCATGGAACTCGAGACATATATTGGGAAAACAAATAGTACATGACAACGGTCAGAATGGACATCGACCTCCATCACCGTCATGCCTTCTCTATCTTCGGGTCCTAATCTAAACATAATCTAAGACTCTAATAACTAGGTGCATATAAATGAAAGAAACAATTATCACGTATCAAAACAACCAAAAGCAAGACATTTTTTATGTTCACAAATGGTGACTAAAGTCATGAAGTTCCTAAGTCAAGTTCTATGCCGCATCCCAAAGGCATTTACGTTATCCTGCATTGCACCTAAGTCATTTATCGAACAATCACGTGCAAAGCATATTAATTGACATACATTTAGGCCATACGATCTTGATTCTTAATCAATTCAAACCAATTAGTGAACCAATTAAGGATCACTTATTCAAACACATGCACCATTGAATTCGTTCAACACATGTATTCAAGGGGAACGAAGCAGTCAATATGTAACCCACATGATACCTAAAACTGTTTTGTAGACAATTGACAAAGGACGTTATTTCATGAAGACAGCAACTGAAGATTCTTAATGCATGAATTTCTAAAAATACTAGAACATGAACTAGTTAGTCTATAATAGAACAAGGCAACATGTAACATAGGTATTTTACAACATAGTGAATGCAATTGAACACATCTATTATCTCATTTCAAGACTAACAACAACTATCCACAGAAAAGACAGTATTTCCCTAATTGAATCAACTCCAACAATTCTAAAAAAATATATATATAGTATGTCAAACAATTACAATAGCAGTATCTCAAATCAAGAAATCAATATAACATTTGAACCAAAAGTCTCGTGATCCTGTCCATCTTTCCCTTCTGAACAAGCATTTACAAAATGCATGTCACCGATAACCTTGAGGTACTCTATAGGACAGATTGCAAAACTAGCAAGCAAATGCATTTCAAAACAAAACCCTTAAGTGAGTCAGTCAAGCAAACATCAGAAGAGAGTAGTCATTTCAAGACATGAAACTTGCAACTATTATGAAGGAATCTACTCTTGAACCCATATTGCATGATTTGATTAATACAAAATAATCGAGACACTCAAATCAGCAATATAAACTCTATAGAGTAAAGCATGAACAGTTGATTTGAATCCTATAAGAGGAATGAATGCAAGGGTGCACAAAATATAGACCTTTATTCACATTACAAATATGTGAGATATCTTTACAATGCAACACTCATCTTTCTTTTAATGATGGAAGCTCATCAAGAATAAACGCTAATGATACTGTAAATCCACTAGTAGATATGAAAATCTATTGCTGCATGCTACGGTCAAGAATCTAAGTAACAAGAATGATATTTACATGATTCATGTACTATTCTATATAGGTAGAGAGGAAAGTAACGCAGTACATGCACAATTGAACTACATATAATATTCAAAGACTTTATCTATAACCAGGAAATATTGCCAAGAAGAGCAATGATGACAGTTCTGAACCTATACACAGGTTTCATGATCTAAACAAGACACTCGGAAAAATTTGAGCATAGACAATCAGACGCATTCATTCAAATGATTTGGTCCTTCGATATCAGCATACTCTAAAATCACAGTTGATGGAAGATTGGTGATAATAAAAATCTCCATTCCTGTGCATCAGAACAAAACAGTCGCCATTATTTCAAATAGAGAAATCAATCCAACTTTCAAACCATGGCGAAATGCAAATTACTCACTCTTTGCCCATGAAAAGAACACTCAAACTGCTCGGAAAAATAAACCGCACGACAAAATTACAAACAAAACGAGATCATTACCCTCAACAGAGCCGATCAAAATTTAAAAGAAGCGAAATAAACACCTCACCTGACTTTACCAGTCGCTAAAAACCACGACCTATAGAAAAGAGCGTTCCTTCTGACACTGTAGAACAAACTCGTGCTCTATTGGCAAGCGCGGCGATTTCAATGGTTTTCAGTCTCGCTTCAAGAAGATGCCAAGTTTGGTCGGTTCAATGGCTGAATCGACAAGAGGAGGATCCTCCATCGTCCGTTGGCATGAAAAAAGCACATGTTTGAAGGGAACAAAGAAAACTTCAAGAGATGGAGATACAAAGATGACTCTAAAGAAAACTTCACTAGAGGAAACAAATTTGTAATATGAATGAGACTTGCCGAGATCTGAGAAGGAAAACCCTCGGAAATGACTTGATCAAGAGAAAAATCATTGTTGAACCTTCTCCAAACTCAGTGCTGATCCAAGCCTCGCACCTCTAACTGCTTAACCGGTAGTTGCTCAAGCCAGCCAAATCGAGAGATTATGATCCTCAGAGACAGAGTCGAGAGAAAATCCCCAGCGGTAGTTGATGAATAAGAAGGTGATCGGAAACCGTTGCCGTCACCGCCGTCGATTGAGCTTCGGATTTCTATCCTCGAGGCTGAGCTTCGCGATTCGAGTTCCTCCACTAGTCGCTGCACTGTCTTTTAGGGCTTGAAGAAATGCAGAGGAATCTGGAGGGCAAAACGGCATATCAAAGAAATGGTGGTTAGAGGCCTTGGATCTGACGCCGATCGCGAGAGAGGCGGTCGTGAGGACGGCGATTGCCACGAGGAAGCAGCGACGGCCGGCTCCTTCCTTAAGCTTCTCTCGCCGAAGATGGTGGAATCAATCGATGGATCCCTTGGGGTCTTTTTTCAATTTTCTCCGTGAGCTTTGAGTCGAGAAAGAGATGAAAAGAAATCCATTTTTCCCCACCCCAAGAGCGAGCGTGAGAGAGCGGGAGAAAACGGTTGTAGAGAGAGAGATTTCCCCTCAAGAGAGAGAGCCAAAAAAAAAAAAAAAAAACAATCGTGAATGGTCCCCCTCCTTCACACGAGTGTTTCCCCTTTTTTATTTTGTTTTTTTCTTCTTCTTTTTTTTGTCTTTTTTTGCTTTCTATCTCTTTTTCTTTTTCTTTCTTCCCCCCTTTTTTTTTATTATATACAAACTAAATGGACGTCTAAAAATGTCAATAAAATTTCGGGTGTCAACATGTGTTACATGGCTTATTCTTTCAACATCATTGGAATGACATTGGAGGCGATATATGTCGAGAGTTCCAACAATTCTTCGAAACAGGAACTCTAAACCCAGCATTGAATGAAACACAAATCACTCTCATCCCCAAAACCCAAAACCCATAAAAGTTAGGGCAATATCGACCTATCAACTTGTGCAATTTTGCCTATAAAATCATATCCAAAATCCTCATAAATAGATCGAAACCCCTTTTACCAGACCTAATTGAAGCAGACCAAAGCGCATTTGTGGGAATTCGGCAAATTTAGGATAACATTCTGATTGTACAGGAAGTGATACATCGTTTAAGAACTCATGATCGGCACTGTAATTCCAAGCTGTCCTTAAGCTCGATATGCAAAAGGCTTATGATCGATTATAATGAGACTTCCTTCAAGAATGTCTAAGAAAAATGGAGTTCTGTGAAGATTGGATTAAATGGACCATGCAGCATGTCACAACAATTTCTTACAGCATCAAGTTCAATGGTATATCCTTGCCATATTTCAAGTCGACTAGGAGTATTCGCCAAGGAGACCCTTTATCTCATTATCTTTTCATTATAGTAGCTAATGTCCTCTCTCTTATGATGAAGCAAGCCCTTGAAGCAGGCACATTCCATGGGATTTGATTGAATAGAAATTGTCCCACCCTTTCCCACTTACTATTTGTAGACTACTCGATATTTTTCCTAAATGGAACAATCTCAGAATGTCAAAATCTGGCGACTATCCTTTACCAATATTGTTATGCATCATGTCAAGCTATAAATTTAAATAAATCAAGGATATTTTTCAGCAAAGGGTGTCCAGAACAACTACGGAGAAATATGGTGACAGAGCTACGAGTTCCCAAAATTGTGAAAACAAGGAAATATTTAAGAATCCCTTCAGACTGGGGTGCATCCAAGAAAGAAGTGTTTGCTTGGATTCACACTAGGGTAAATATGAAGTTAGAAAGTTGGAAGAAAAAACTGTTATCCAAAGCTGGTAAGGAAATACTTCTTAAAGTAGTAGTGCAGGCAATACCCTAGTATGCGATGTCAAATTTTAAAATCCCTATATCTATTCTCAAAGCTATTGAAAATAAAATAGCTAGCTTTTGGTGGAGAAACAAAAACAAAAACACTGGGTTGCACTGAAGAAAATGGGAGACTCTTAAGCTCCGAAAAGAGGAGGGTGGGCTTGGCTTTAAGGATCCACTTGCTCTTAACATCGCCATGCTAGGAAAACAAGCTTGGCGTCTCTCTCAATACTCTGATACTCTATGGAGACAAATCACGAAAGGGTTATATTTTCCCAATTGTGATTTTTGGCAAGCACGGAGAGGCTCGTGCCTATCATGAGGTTGGCAGAGTTTACTAGCGGGAAGATAAGCGATCGCCCCTCAGGTTAGGTGGGTAGTGGGGAATGGACAGATAATTTCTATTAGGGAGGATAAATGGTTGAACATGAGACCAATCAGAGGAGTAGCAAGAAGGAATGAACCTTGTAAAGTGGCGGAGTTGATAGATTTTGGAGCTGCTGAGTGGAAAGAAGATCTCCTGTGGTCAATATTTGATCATCAGACGGTATTGGAAATTCTCACTATCCCTATTAGCCTCTCTACTTCAGAAGATAGGCTGGTCTAGATAAACAATAAGTTGGAAATTACATGGTGAAGAGTGGATACTTGCTGAACAAAAACGTACAATGCCTTCAAGAGATCACATGCCAACAACATCCCACCAATTTAACCCAGATCTTTAGAAACAAATTTGGAATGCAGCTATACAACCAAAAATAAAATTCTTCCTATGGAGTGCATGTCAGAATGATTTACCTACATTGAATAACCTATACAAAAGGAAGGTTGTACTTGCTTATGTGTGTCCAATATGCAATATTGAACCAGAGACTATCGAGCATACACTCCTCCTCTACCTGTGGACAACACAATTTTGGAATGACCCATCCTTGCAAGTTGAAGTGAACCAAGTGGGTTTAATCCATTTTGATAAATAGTTATATAAAGCTCACACAAGTTCAAGAAACTCACAATGCTTTGACTTGATTGCGACTGCACTATGGTGCATATGGAAGGATATAAACCATTTTATATTCAGAAAGAGCCCCCTTAATTCTCATCACACCCTGTTTAAAGCAAAAACATTATAAGAAAGCTATGCTGCATGGAATCCTAAACCAAGAAGGAAAAAGCATGGTAACAACTTGCAGAGCAAATGGCAACCCCCGAGTCCTAGCGTACTCAAAATCAACATAGATGCATCGTTTGGACAAGCCTCCACAACATACACAACAACAAACTCAAACCAAGAAAACCCATTGCTAAGTTTAGCATTAGCTCAAGCACCAGTCAGGCCTAGTAACCCCTCAACCACCATTCCCACAATTCTTGATTTAACCTGGGCAATAGTTCAAATTAGTTCAGGAGCTATGAGGTCCACAAAGGATTGCATAAAACGTTAGTCACACCTCAGGTACAAACGACCCCCAAATCTTGAGCACCAGTGAGGAAATGGTTCAACCTGAACCAAGTCATAAAACACGAAAAGCACGAACCTGTGAATGGCATCCCTTATACCTAACCAGTGGATTAGACCGAACCACCCTCATCAGACAGGGCTTAAATCATCCTCCATTAACAGATCGGCCATTGATGACAAGGGATCAACGGATCTGGTGAGTGAATTGGATGTTGCTGCACTTCAACTACCCATACGCCATGTGATTACTCATGAGATGGATTTGAACCGAAAAGTTGGTGCTGATTGCTTCGAACCAATTAGAAGTACTCGTGATTCTGGACAACTCTCCTGTCCACTTAGTAACTAAGACGCATATCACAGGTTAAAGAAAGTTCTGAGAAGAATACAGAGTGTTGACAGCAGTAGCCTTCACACGAGCCCATACCTGATAGGGAAAGAAAACGGTGGAATCTCCGGCAAAAAGCAGCAAAATCCCCTCTCCAATGCTGGACCCATTTTTAGTAGCCAAGCTGCAGCCATCTCGTCTTTGTCCATCGTTGTGGACAACGAACAAAGACGCAGAACAGATATGGGAAAAGCAGTAGCTGACGGTGGTACCTGAAACATCCGTGGGTCGGGCAAGAGGTTTGAGAGTGGAGAATGCTGCAGTTCCAACGCTAGCTTCGGGAGAGGGATGGATCTGCGCAAATTCAAGGCTGCAGCCGAGTGTGAACGCCCCATGAGCTTAGATCTTGATATTGATGAAGACGGCTGTGCTTTAGACTCCTAACAGTAACTCCCCCCCTCATCTGTAGCTGTGGCTTGTATCTGCAGAGACACCCTTGGGAGGATCATTGATGGGTTTTCTAAATCCATAGAGGCGAAATCAGCTGAAATAGCATAGGCACAAGCATTGGTTGAAACCCTAGACTTTATTCCTCAAAAATTGCCCCGAATAGACCAGAACGAGAGATACTCATATACTTTAACTGTAGTATGCTAGTGGCTACGACTCTCTCTTCAAACACCCTAAGTTGGGAGGTACAACCTTTAGTGGAAAGGGCCAAGCGCAAACTGGAAGACTCCTTAGGTATTATTTAGCCCATTGCAATCAAGATACGAACAAGGTGGCTGACTAGTTAGCCAAAGCCCAACGAATGGGATGCCTTATTAGGAATTGGGTTAATAGTCCCCCGTTTGCTCTTTTGGATTTATTGTGTGATGATGCTAGAGATGTTTGTACTAAAACCTTTTCTTACTAACGCATTTCAGTATGTTTGTTAAAAAAAGAGTAGAGATCAGTATCTTGCAACTTATGAAGCAATGGATGCTGCTAAAGTAACAGTACTGTTATTCCTTGTGAATGATAGTGCCTTTTTGATCATCAGATGCAATTGGCAATTGGAAGATACAAGACAAGAGGTATGGAGCAAATATGGAAATGTTAAGCTCTTAAGCACAGGCTCTTGCCTACCAACCTTCCTATTCACAACTCTATCCTTCTCATTGGTTGCTCTTCCTTTACCTTCAACCTCGACGATTGCCCTCTTCTTGTGCCCGACCTCTTCTCCTCTTACGCCTCGCCGTGCGTGGCGTTTCCTTAATCCTTGACTACTTAGTCTTGGCTTGAGAAATTATTGGCTGACCTTCATTTTTTCCATTAATTTTTCTTTCTTTCTGTAAATTCTGAGATCATACAAGTCTATTGGAATTTAATTTTTCACCAAGGGGGATCTTTTTGATATCCTACGAGACTCGACAAGCAAGTTGTTCAGTGTTGTTGGCAAATTATGTGGTGCAATTGCACCGTCACTCTACCTAAAGTAATAAATTAGTTCTACAATTGATTTTTCTTCTAATTGCAAATATGATCGAACCATTTAGATCCCATCTAGGAAAATGTTGCTTGTACCACCAAAATATATACAAAAATTAAAATATTTATGCAATGTAAATCATTTTAGGAAAATTATGCGAATGGTTGTAAGACAAGAAAATTCCGAGTTCAACCTTAAAGTTCATATTTGTTATGTTAGATATTTAAGAGATTGCGTGACAATTATCTTCAGAGTTGAAAATAACGAACTTGTCCATTAGTTAAATTACGTCCATTATCTTTAAATTATTATCATGCATGGGATTTCATGAAATTTTCAGGCAAAGGTTTAGGTTAAAACGTCATACAATTTGCTTTATAGTTGTAGAGAGAGAACTGATATTCATATATTTCTAAGATTTTAGACATAGTAATGATTTACAGAGACACAACAATTGTCTACTAATTTCATAAATATATGAAACTCTAAATTTGGATTTAAATCTTTGCCATCTTACAACCATTTAAGTTTATTGATTCGATTTTTTTAAAGATTTTATTTCAATACACATGTTTAAAAATTTCTTTCTTTTTTCCTACACGTGCATGAATTTTTATTTTTATTTTTTTATCACATAACCTATTGATACACAACTTGGGGAAAAAATGTTAGAAAAGTCCTAAATCTACTGCATTGATGCTAATTTATTCTTAAATTATTCACTATGCTAAATTAGTTCTAAACTTTTTGATTAGTCTTAAATCTTTTGACTTGGTGTTAATTTAGTCCTAAACCTTTTAATGGTGCCAATTTAGTCATAAATCTTTTAAGTAAGAAGAAAGGAAGGAGAGAGGAAAAAGGAAAGAAAAAAAAAAAAAGAAAAACATAAAAATAACAAAAAATAAAAAAAATTATTAAAAAATTATCTATGTCAATACCGGTGGTGCCACATGAACCGATCGATGTCCACATCAGCAAAATCAAGCTAAAATTAATTTGAAGGATTGAAATGGCACTAAATCAAAAAGTTTAAAACTAAATTGGCACTAATTCAAAAGATTTAGGACTAAATTGACACCATTAAAAAGATTATGACTGAATTGACACTATATTAAAATGTTTAAGACTAAAAATTGGTATCATTAAAAGGTCTATCACTAAATTGGCATAAATGTAATATATTTAATACTTTTTTGACACTTTTTCCCACAACTAGGGGTCAAAACACTTAACACAAGTATTAACTAAGCATGTGCTCCTTTCATTGAAGAATATAAAAATGTGATTGTGGTTACTTGAGGCAATAGATTTGAAATTTTCAAAGACAAGAAGAGCAAAATCTCAAATTTTGTTATTAGGAGAGGACAAGACAAGATGAGATTTACATTAACCATTCTAAATTACCATTATGGCTATTATCTATTTTATTGCTGTTATTATGTTGTTATTAATTTGTTATTATTTATTTTCCGACTAGAAAAAGAGCACATGTTTTCCTTGTAGAAAAAATGGCATAAAATTAAATGTTTATAGAAAGATTCATACTATTTGGAGATTGGATCTATTTAAAAAAAAAGAAAAGAAATTAAACCAACTATTGTCTGAGAGGAAATATTTAA
This sequence comes from Eucalyptus paniculata subsp. matutina, assembly GCA_017140255.1. Lineage (NCBI taxonomy): Eukaryota > Viridiplantae > Streptophyta > Magnoliopsida > Myrtales > Myrtaceae > Eucalyptus > Eucalyptus paniculata. Next base: position 48,982,643 of record CM029436.1, on the reverse strand, counting down.
CTTTCTTATTTTGGTAGAAATTTAATGAATCACCTTTTGATTATCAACATTACTTTTGGATTATAGTATCATTTTTGAAATATATGTTGCAATATAAATGGGCATTCGTGGAATTTGGGTTTTCTTTACATGTAAAGATATAACCCTTTTATGTTGGGGAAAAAATAGTTGTTAGAAAAGTGCCGTGGGTTTGTTTCATAATATAAAATAGAGACGTTTTAAAGCCGGAGGTCCCGGTGTCCGGACCATGTCAACTGTGGGCTCCGGGAAGTTACAATGGTATTTGAGGGACTGAAATGGCCACCCAATGCTCCCAAGGTTAGGTGTGATGGCCCTAATTGCAAAAGATTTGGGCTGCGTTGCGCCTCGGTCCCCGGATTGGAAGGAAGGGACCTGTCCCACATGCCTAGGAGAAAATTGGGCCAATTTAAAGGCTTGGGTCCCTTATCTTATGTAGCTGTTTAAAGCTGAGACTCGTTTCAGCGGATAATACACCTTGGGACCCGTATGTTACAAAGCATCGAGCCCTTTCGACGAATATAAAAAGCGGACGGGTTGCTTGAGGGGGGAGAGTGTGACGCCCGGCGCGCGAGGGGGAGGGGAAAATGGCGGTTTTGTGATTGGTCCGGACGTGCGCAAGAAGGGATCCCTTAACCTCTAATCCCACATCGCTTATTAGGAGTCTGGGATTTATACTTGGGTCCCCCTTACTTGCGTGAGTTCGAGTGGTGAAATGTGAGATTTCCTGCGAAAAAACAAAACCGTGAGGGTGCCGCAAAGATACGGGCCCGGGCGGACAATATCATGGCAGTGAGAAGAGGAGCTCGCTCCCGCTATGCGTTTTAAAGCACGTAGCTCGGGTCCAATGCGGTTAAATCAATGGGGCCCTGATGTTACACGATGGCTTTTGCGTTATAGAGCATTTTTGCACATATGTGTTTGAAATAAGTTCCAGACGTGGCATTGTGATATCCAATGTAATCCGACCCGATTATGTTGGGAAAAATTGTCGTTAGATTTCGAGTGTTTGTTGCATAAATGATAAAAAGCGAACATATAAAAATTTCTAGTCAAGCTTTCGCTGATTTGCTTTTATTGCTAGATTAGATTCTTTTTGGGCTATTTAATGTGGGTGGAAATGCCTTCTTGGGATTGGAGCACTGTCTTGATTTTCCTCCAAGAGATTGGTTAGGCTAAAATATGAATTTTTTCATTTGTCTTAAGTTCTTCGACATTGATTGAAAATCTGGTGAATTATATGTGGGAGAAATAAAATTCTGACGTTGAGCAGATTTAATTTTCATGGTGACGAGCAAGTTTGATGATTCCCTGCCATTTTCTCTGAAAATCCCGATTGGATCATCTCTTTGTCTGGAGGTCAGCGCATTTTTTCAATTTCTCCCAGCTAAATCAGCTAAAAAGTTTGCTGCTCTGGCCAGTAAATCAAATGCTCTGATAAATTTACGACTTCCCGAGTGAGAGCAGCTTATTAGGGCTGAAAGATTACAGAGGGCAATGCTGATCTTCCATTCGGCAACAGCGGTATGTAATGGTTTTCCTCATGATGAGAAAACCTTTAGTCTTATCATATTGAAATTGGTTTGCAAATGGGTTCGGAAGCAGAAGAGCTTCCGGAGATTGAAAGAAGAGGAATTAATCATACAGAAGACAATCTCTCCATCTGTAACTATCGGCGGGTTGACAGGCCGCTATTCATTGAGGGATTCCAGAGGAGGCGCTCCCAATGCAAACCTTCACCCAAATATACCCACTATTTTGGATATGTTTTTGAAAAACCAATTGGAACTAGACTTAATTTTATAAACACCCAGAGGATCGGTGTATCACCTAAGTTGCTTCCGAATGTTTGATCAATAGTGCAATTATAGTGCATCATTGGATTCTCCCTTCAGATATTTTATGCTGCCTGTATGCCAGATTCTATACTATGTCTTTCCAAATGGATGCTGTCTATGGGAAAAAATGGGATCTAGTTCTATTTGAAGAGATAGAGAAAAGTTGTTCCCTAGTGGAATCACCTACACTTCCATGATCTGATCTCTGTCAATCTGAGAATTTATATGAAGCTTTTATATTATTTGATCTAGACTGATTGGCAGGTAAGCAATGTTTTACTTTAAAGTTCATTAATGGATGGATTTTGCAAGAGTGGGTGTTTTGTCAATAGCTTTTGACATCATGGTTAGGAAACGGTTTTTCGACATATTGATTGGTAAGATGAAAGCAGGCCGGGTTGTGATGGAGCTGTTTGCTGATGTCACGCCCAAAACTGCTGAAAATTTCCGTGCTCTGTGCACCGGGGAGAAGGGGATTGGTAAATCCGGGAAACAACTGCATTACAAGGGATCGACCTTTCACCGTATAATCCCAAACTTCATGTGTCAAGGCGGGGATTTCACTAGGGGCAACGGAACTGGAGGGGAGTCTATATATGGAATGAAATTTGCAGATGAGAACTTTAAAATGAAACACACCAGCCCAGGAGTGCTATCAATGGCAAATGCGGGACCCAACACCAATGGCTCTCAGTTCTTTATATGCACCGAGAAGACCACGTGGCTTGATGGGAAGCATGTCGTGTTCGGGAAGGTTGTGGACGGGTATAATGTAGTTAAGGAGATGGAGAGTGTGGGTTCTGATAGTGGAAGCACGAGGGAAACAGTTGTAATCGAAGACTGCGGTCAGCTATCGGAGAATTGATGGCTTGCACTGTCTAGGGAAGGTGAATTTAAAATACTTGTCTAGACTGCTTATATCATTGTGGACTGATCGAAGCAAGTATTGCTCGTCAAGATAATTCAATTTCGATGGCGCAAAATGTTGTGGTTAGATTGTCGACGTTTTTGTGTGTATTGAAATGATGCCTATGGCTAAATCGGTACTGAGTTATAATCTTCTAGCTGTTTTTGCTGGAAACAAGCAAAGGTAGAGCTAGCATTGAGCGGTCTCTACTCATGTACATATGCCAACGGCGGCTGCCAATCCCTCCCTCGTGCCCTAAAAGCAAAAGGAAAGAGAGTGATTCCTGCAAGAAAGCAACAGGAACAGACAAAAAGTCTAGAATTGTTTATGTTGTCAGACCAAGTCACGACGACGAAAAGCCTGAAGAGGCCTACGTAGTGTGAAAGCGAACTTTTCGAGCATCATATCGATAATGACGCCTCGAGAATCGAGATATTAATTTTCAAAGGGTTGACGAGAAAGAAGGCTCCCGAAAGATTCCCTGATTTTTTTTTCTTTTTTGGTCGAAGATTTCCCGATTCAGGTGCTTCTCAATTTAGGATGCTGCGACATGGCGGCGATGCGCATGGTTGCCCTGCGGCTCCGGCGCCGGGCCGGCGGCACTTGTCCTAGGTTCCGGTCCTTCTGACTCTGAAGCCGGTCGTGTAGAAACGCTCGCGATGCCGGTTTTCTCGCCTTATCGGCGAGACCAGAGAGTCAAAGCATGTTCAGAGCCAGAATTCTCGAAAAGCAGGGCACGAGAAAGGGTCTTTGCCCTCCACCGTCCATTTGTAGTCAACATGCCAGCCGTCCTCCACCCCCCGATCCATCTTGAACCGGGTGAATCACAATCGCCGAACCCCGTGAACTTCGTGAGGTTTTACGTCGTCGTCTGAGGATTGTGATTTGCTGAGTGCGCGTGCGAAAGTATGAAAGAAAAATCTGGCGTAAATGGTTGAAATAAAGTAGAGAAATTAATAATTCCTGATCAGTCCATCTCTCAATAATTAAGTTTTTCGAGTGCATGTATGTCCCACAGGCGGTCTATTGAATGATCAAACTTGTAGATGTTGCACTTGCAGCGCTTTCCCCCATGGTTTGTGGTCCATAGTGGACCGAATATATGCCAGTCTTTTAAGTCCATTTGAATGATTTCCAAGAAAGGAATAGGAGGTGGACAAAATCTTCTGCTCAAAATAACCTTAAGGATCAAGTGTATCATTTCGTAAGTAGATCCTTTCTCGATACATGTGAATAGGGCAATCCATGTGCATCCTTGGACGTCAGTCATGCTAGATGTTCATATTCTTCTGTAGTTTGAAAAAAAGGTTTAACTTTCAACGAGTGGTCTCATACTAATTTTCCTTACTCAATTTTGGTCCATAAGCTTTCCCTCTGTAACGAAATTGGTCCCTAAGGTAATCTCCAATCAGATTTCATGATAGATTTCGTAGTTGCATCTAACATAAGTGGAAAATGCTAGCTGTGCACTGAAGATAGATATTTAGCGCTCGTGGGGAGTAAGAAAATTGAAATAGAGGATAATTACGAATTTGATCTATGTACTATTTCCTTTGTTCAATTTCGGCTTTGTACGAAATTTATCTCTGAACTCATTTTTGGTCGCGATTTTGCAATGAACTTTGCATTGTTGGTCCGAATGCGGACAAACAGTGCTGATCAAAGCATCGGATATCAGCACGGGGCATCGAAGCGGGAACAAAGAAACCGATGACCCCGAGCCTCAGAACCACCGGACTCATGAGCGTTATATTATAATAGAGCGAAACCGCTACTCCAATTATAAACAAGTGAAGACATCATAGTTCTAAATAGGGGAGCCCTCCTTTATTTTTTAACACGACTTTCCATTCATGACCTAAACAAACATGATTCCATCCGCAAAAGATTCGAAAAATATATACCCTAGGCTATCTCTGTCCTACATAAAATCTCAAGAAGCAATTGTTTATAATATCCTTGTCCTCCGTGTTTACTTTCGCGCAAATGAAGCGTGGAATACTCATATTTTCTTTCCACCGAAACCCGCCGTCGTCGTCAACTGTTTTCTTTCTCTTAGACCGTTCGACTCCCTGAGCTTATTAGCATTATACATTCTTTTTAACTGTTTATTTGCCGGATGTTCGATTTTCCATCCTAAATCGATGTTCTCTGTCGGTATTTGGACGGGAATATGAATCTTGTCCTCCAAACCCCGGTTGAAAAAATAATCTAGGGACCGATTCCACATGTGATTTGAAACAGACGCGCAAAGGTGCGGGACCACTTCTCGGAGTACAGACAGATGTAAAAGCTCGAGTTACAATGGAATATCAGAGCGGATTCAAGGCTGTCCAATGGAACACGAAATGAGAGGCCGCTGAAGCGGCGATGGTTTGATCAGGCAGGCTACAATGAGGGTTTTCGGCTCAGAAGACCAATCATATCGTCTAGTAACTATTCAACATATTTTCGTGGGGATCGAAATGGTGTAGCTATTTTTTTTTATTTTTTTTTATTTAAAAAACCAACGAACCCTCTCGGAGAAGCGTATGAAGGAGACAATGTGCGTACTAAATTGATTTACATTGTATCGACGGTCCAACAACACTCACAGCTCATAAACAAAAAGTACGAGTATTCATACTAACCACGACATCATATAAAACACAAGTTGGGTGGCTAACTGAAACAGAAAATCCCTGCACATCCTGGAATCACAGATATGCTTGTACTCTAATATGGCGACGGTGGCAGAGGCGGAGGTGGGGGCCGTGGTGGAAGAGCACCTCCCCCCTGACCTTCCTTGAGCTAGGGAGATATTGAGCTCTTCTCGAGTAACGCGGCTAGGGAGGCTGCAGCGTGGGTACATCCGCCGCCTTTGGCCGTGGCGGAGGTGGAGGCCGTGGTGGAAGGGCGCCATCATGGATCGGAACATTGTGAACAGGAGAAGGCCAAGATGGACTACCCCTGGCCTTCCTTGAGCTGGGAAGATATTGAGCTCTTCTCGAGTAATGCGGCTGGGGTGGCTGCAGCGTGGGTACATCCGCCGCCCTTGGCCGTGGCGGAGGTGGAGGCCGTGGTGGAAGGGCACCATCATGGATCGGAACATTGTGAACAGGAGAAGGCCAAGATGGACTACCCCTGGCCTTCCTTGAGCTGGGAAGATATTGAGATCTTCTCGAGTAATGCGGCTGGGGAGGAGGCTGCAGCGTGGGTACATCCGCCGCCTTTGGCCGTGGCGGAGGTGGAGGCCGTGGTGGAAGAGCACCATGATGGATCGGAACGTTGTGAACGGGAGAAGGCGGAGGTGGACTACCCCTCGTCTTCCTTGAACTAGGGGGAGGCTGCAGCGTGGGTACGTCCGCCGCCTTTGGCTGTGGCGGAGGTGGAGGCCGTGGTGGAATGGCACCATGATAGATCGGGACGTTGTGAACAGGAGAAGGTGGAGGTGGACTACCCCTCACCTTCCATGAGCTAGGGAGATATTGACCTCTTCTTGAGGAATGCGGATGGACAGGCTGCAGCGTGGGTACATCCGCCGCCTTTGGCCATGGCGGAGGTGGAGGCCGTGGTGGAAGGGCACCATGATGGATCGGAACGTTGTGAACAGGAGAAGGCGGAGGTGGACTACCCCTCGTCTTCCTTGAGCGAGGGGGAGGTTGCAGCGTGGGCACGTCCGCCGCCTTTGGCCGTGGCGGAGGTGGAGGCCGTGGTGGAAGGGAACCATGATGGATCGGAACGTTGTGAACTGGAGAAGGCGGAGGTGGACTACGTGGGCCAGGGCGATATTGAGCTCCTCCTGAGTCATACAGCTGCCGAGGTTCCCCTGTGGGTACATCGGCCGCCTCCAGACGTGGCGGAGATGGGGGCTGTGGTGGCGCCAGACAACTGGTGTGTTGCAGAAACAAACTCTGGATCAAGAAGAGAGCGAGCAGGAAATTACTACCGAACTTCATTGTCGATAATCAGAGCCGAGAGAGTCACAGCTTTGGCGTTTATAAGCGGACGGATGCCTTCTCTAGAAGCCCAAATGGTACTTTTTTACTTTTTCTTTTAATATTGGTATCCTTTTTCTCCGGGCTCTTCTTTTTATGTAATCCAAACTTTCACCGTGATCTGGGCTCTTATTTTTATGTAATCCGAACTTTCACCTTGACCTAAACATTCCAACTTTCCGGGCTCTTCTTTTTATGTAATCCTAACTTTCACCCTAACCTAGACCATCGAACTTAGTCCCTGTTCTCCAGAATGGCTGACGTAGCGGATCTGTGTGAGGGGGCATGCTTAATCAAAGTCCAAGTGTAGCTATTGCCTGAACATTGGGCATAGAAAGAGAGGAGGTTTCCATGTTTATTGATAACAGCAATATTTTCGGCTTCACGTGTACAGTTATAATTCTCCGGCTCTAAAACTCGACTAGTCTTTTGAAGTTGCTAGCGGTTCCGTGTCCGTGGAGCTTGATATGCTCTTGTTGCTTCGCTGTGAGGCTCAAGAAGCTGATGTACCTACAGAATTTGACTCTCTCCTTCATCATTTTCTTTGGATCTTTTGAGCAATGTAAAAGGTCAAAAGGAAGGTGGACAAGGTCTCCTACCACCTTATAATTGACGGAATTATTGAGCAAAAAGAATGTTATTAGGAATTGGATTGAGGGAATTGTACTCTCTAGAAGTTTTCATGTGTTTCAATTCTGGAAGTCATCTTATCAATGAGTGCCCCTCATACCATATTAAGCGCACTTTGACTTGACTTTTCATACATAATGCGAGAAAAGCAATGAACAAGAAACTAAAAAGCTTGGGTTGTTTGATTGTGGTAAGTACCACGTTGAAAGCACTAGTTAACAAAATTATTTATTGACACAGGACTACATTGAATAAACATCATTCCTCGGGTGAGGCTCGCCCACCTCATCAAGGCTGTGGGCAAGGTCGAGCTCACCCTTGTTGTCATTGGGTGAGCTCGCCTAGCCATGATGAGGCTAACTCTCTTCTAGTGACGGCAAGGGTGAGGCCTTGGAAGGGATGGCTAAGGCTCACTCTCACCAGCCCACACCTTTGGTTGGTCCGGTGGCGATTAATTAGAGGAAGAAGGAAAAAAAAAAAACGAAAAGAAAGAAAGAAAGAAAAAGAAAAAGAACAAAAAAAGAACAAAAAAAATTGTTACTCGGCATTGGTCAGTTAAAATTGGTTTAGATTGATTGAATTGACATAAATGCAAAATATTTAAAATTGAATTAGCCAAAAAAAAATTTAAGACTGAATTAACACAATTGTAATAAGTTTATGACTGTATAATAATTTCCGTCTTCTCAAGTGGGTGCAAGCATGAAAACTTCGAGTTCTTGGCGCTTTATTACTCAGGGAACCATTTATCAGTCTTTAGAGTAGAACCGAGTGCAGTCTGCAAAGTCATTTTCTTTTGTTCCTCATCCACACAAACCCAAGATAGGTTGTAGCCTCCGAGCTCAACTGGTTTCATCTCCTTGCTTGCCAATTTAACACTAGCAAGGCCTCTGATCCAGTCACCTCACACCTCCACTGACTTCCCATCATTGATCTGTCATAGTGAGCCTCTCTTCATTACATCTCTACCCCAAATACAATTCCCCCAACCCCAGGAAAGAAGAACATGAACTGAAGAATTATAGTCCTTTCAAAATCTGCATCCAATAATCATCGAGATTTGTCTGAGCCTTCCAAGCAAGCTTGGCCAACGAGGCTTCACTAAGAAACTGAGATGGCCCAACAAGCACACTAGTTTTTGGATTAAGGACTAATGGCGGTTTGATTTATGACTTAATGCATGATTCAAATCAATGTTTGACTATTTGAATGATAGAAATCCATAGGGTCCCGACACCATAAGCGCTTTAATTTGGAATGCAGCTTCATTAAATTCCTAATGTTTTGTATTTAGAGCATAAAAATCACTTTTTTAATCATTCTGAAATATTTTAATTATTAAAAAGAATAAAGCCATCCTGGGGTCTCAAAAAAGGAAATAATAAGCCGACGGCACCATACTCTTGAAGAGTGACGGTGCAATCTGCATTACATATTTTGTCAGAAAGATCCCCTCCACGAAAAATTGTATTCTAATGGACTCGTATGATCTCAGAATTTACAACAAGAAAGAAAAATTATATGTATTTTCCCTAGCTTGAATAGCTCAACAAGAACTCAAAAAGAACAGTAAAAATTAAAGGAGAAAACGAAAGCTGGCCAATAATCTCCTTAAACCGAGAATAAGTAATTGAGGATCCAGGTATCAGAGGGGAAGAGGTCGAGCATGAGGCTAGGGCAGCTGTCGAGGTTGAGGTTAGAGGGAGAGCAGCCAACGATGAGGATGGAATTGGGGGCAGAAGGGTCGGCAGACGAGAGCCTGTGCTCAAGAGCTTGAGTTGCGAGAAGGCGAAGTGTTGAGGGATGACGTTGTAGAAGTGTGTTTGGGGGTGGGGGGGTGAGGGGGTAGGGGGGGGAGAGAGAGAGAGAGGGTCCTTGGGGAGGCCACTGCCTATGCTCAACGTTCCATGTCTGTTCCATGTCGTATCTTCCCGTTGCCAATTGCATCTCATGGTAAAAAAGGCACCATTATTCACAAGAAATAACAGTACCGTTCCCTTAGCAGCACCCATTACTTTATGAGTGGAAAAATATTAATCTCCGTTTTACCATATGTCTTAAACGTTACCTTCCGAAAATTGGGTATTTGTGAATCTGCCTTCTTGTACGTCACATAAATGTCTTCCCTTCCAAAATTCTCTTGGTAAAAGCTATAAATAGCCTTGAATAAACGCACCACCAAAATCATATTTTACACTATCCACCAGTTGCCATCTTGAAAAAATTTCAGAAGCTATACGCATTACAAATCACTACAAGAATGCTATTTGTATGCAAAACGAAAGTCGAGGTCAGAGCAATAGCTGCGGGAGGATGACACGCAACCAAATTAATGAACTTATAAGAAGTATCTAAGACAACGCAGGTTCAAGGATAATCATATTTTCTTCAAGAAAACTTGAACTGAATGCTTCAATGATATCGAGATGATTTGGAATACTATGCCTAAATTGATATTACAAAGTGAGACTAAGAATTGAAATCGGAAAAGGAAAAAAAAAAAACTTACAAAACTCGAACTTGTAGGATCTTTCGGAGCTTTGCTGCAGAAAATCTAAAGAGAGAGGCGTGTTTATAATATTCCCTAAGAAGCAGCTCGTAAAAATTGAAGCTTGCCCCTTGTCAACATTAAGCATCCCCTCTATGGCGTGTTCGGTAAACAGTAGATTGTAAGGGTTTTAGTACACAGGGTGCGTTCAGAAATGGCATTGTTTAATAGATGATAAGAAAGCCATTCATTTGAAGTAAAAGAACCTGCAAGATTGGACACAGGATATTGGCATTCATTTAAGCAGGAACGGTGGAGGGTATTTGCATGCCCATGGACAGATTGTTGATGCTCCTTCTGACAGAGAATGTGGCGCAATATCAATTCAAACTCAACAGTAATGCTCGCAAACTTACTGTCTACGAGAGCGTGAAATCATCATTCAGGCTTCCAAAATGTTATCTGTTTGACCAGGAGCACATTCCCCTTGTGCCAACTGATTTGCACCACCAAACGAAATATCTACAGGAAAGAGCTTTCTGTTCAGTCCCCAGACTGAAGATTATCAGGCTTCTGAAACTTTCCATGGACCCACACTCTGCACATGCTCTTCCCACTCCGTCGATTCAGCGACTTAATACAACAGTATTCAAGCTCAAGCTGCAATATACAAAAGTCAACATGAGGAATTTTCACAAACAAATTTACTAACACAAGGCTAAATATAACATACTGCGACAGAAGATTTAGGACAAGTTTTCCCAAACTTCAAAAAGCAGCTAGGGACTCAAAAGTCCTTTCATTGAAAGTTTAATGTTTGCTAAAATTATTTAAAAGCTTTTGAGCCCAAGGCCTACCTTTTCGAAGTGCAAAGTCCAAGGCAACTACCTACCTTCTTACAGCCAAAGAACTTTGAAAGTTCAGAGCTGCCTTTTCAAAGTTCTCCCACACTCACTTAAGAGTCAAGCATTTTGGCATTTTTCATGCGTAAAGAGACAACAGGAAGCAGAAAAAGAAAAGCAGAGAATCCTCAAATAGACAGATGCCAAAAGTGCTGGGGTAGTCACAACATTAAGCTTCACTTGGATCACTGATTAATGGTGAACCTACGATGCACTTGAGCTTCTCTTTTTCATATCATGTAGTTTGTATATTGCCTATGGCGCTATAACCCGGCAGTAAAAATATATATCTACCTCTATGAAGCCTGCACAAAGGAAAAGGTCCCGGACAATCTCTAAGGAGAAAAAGTAAGATCGAGTTGCATCTGATCTCATGTACTCTTGGAACCCCACTCGTTTTCCCGATTCAAATCGAAGCATAGTCATGTCATAAAGACCTGAAATACATCGAACCCAGACATGATGAAGTTAATTATAGAACTCCATCATGACCTACGATAGAATTTAAGAAAGAAACAATATACGAATCAATATCAACCCAAGATCCAATAATTTAATGCTGCATATGCATGTCCCTTACCATAGTCTCTGAATAATAGCAATCCACCAGGCTTTAGAACACAGAAGCACTCAGCAAGGGCCTTTGGCATCATTTGAAATGGTATGGCGGATAGAGTGAATATCTACGAGACACAAAACAAAATCAGATGGTGACTTTCATTATATGTGAAATGGTTTATTGAATGAGATGAAAAATGGAGGATGCCAATGTAAGCATCGATCAAAATCCGTAATGCCATTTTATCGCCTTATACAGTGACTGAAACATGCAAATGTTTAAGTTCAGCATCTTTATCGCAATATGGAAATTCAAATGGTACTTTTTTGCACAGACTAGCATATGAGATTAAGTCAAATCCTCCACGAGACATCATGCAAGCACTGCGAATGTTTGGAAAGTTTTGATATCCCTCCCTGAACAGGAAAAAGAAAATGAAATTGTGCTGGAAAGTATGCATACCAAGGTAATGAAGTCCACACCTCCGAGACAAGAGCTATCTTTGGACATATCGAAACCCCTCAAGGGCAATTCAACTTTCTCTTCACCTTCCGAACAGGAAAAGAAAGTCAACTTACATTTTGCATCTCTATATCAAGTCCTAAACATATTGTAGGAACTTAGGCGAATAAGAAACTACGGAAACCTGAAGAGCAACAATGCTGGCGCAGAGAAGTCTCTCGACAGGGACTGCAAGCCAACCACATTGGGAAACCATGGAGAGCGAAGTCGCAAAGGAACGGATAAAAGCGATGCTCGATCGAGGCCACATTCGACGCGTCAAGCATCTCCTTCGCGTACTCAAGAGCTTCGCCGCTACAATCGCAAGCATACACGACGACATCCTCATTCCCACTACAAGAACAGCATAATCCATATGTCTTAATGATGGCATCCCCATTTCTAAGTCCTAAAATCGCAACTTAAATCATCACACACGGGAGCAATCCACCGTCTCAAAAGGAAGGGGGGTCGGGTCGGAAAACCGAATCGAAATTTTACCGCAAAATGGGAAGAACGGTGCTGCCATTGCCGCATCCCACCTCCAAAACCCTCGGATTCTTCTTCCCGCGGGAAACGAGCTCGGGAAACTCCTTCAACAAGTACCTCCTCTCCTACGCACAACAAACACGAAATCCTTCACAATCCGGTGCGGCCGAGACCGGAGACGAGCGGCGCTAAAAACAATCGAAAGGGACGAAGTCTCGGGACATGGGTAAGGAAGAAGAAAAGCGCGAGGACCTTGAAGAACTTGCCGGTGTGGTGGCGGGCGTGGAAGCCGCCCCAGGGGCGGCGACGTCTGGCGGCGGAGGAGGAGCCGGCGCGTCGGCGGGCGGCGGGAACGGGAGCAGGTGGTGACGGAGGGAAGGGTCGGATTCGACGTCGTTTCGGAGGTCGTCCCAGTCGAAGTCCTTGGAGAAGTACTCCGCTTCCACCTCGCTCATTTCTCGCCTCAATCGCAGACTGACGAGTGACGAGGAAGCGCAGGGAAGGGAAGGGCTCTGCTTGGATTTTGACAGACAAAAACGCAGAAACCTCGGACCAGCTTGAAGGAAGATTTGCGTTCTCTCTCTCTCTCTCTCTCTCTCCCTACTTTTGCCCAAAAAAAGAAGACGACATTTCGTGTTTGTAAATTAAATATTGATTAGATCCAAAGTGATGTTAGTAGCAAAATGCGAGACATTCATTTTTTGTCCGGCAACTTACAAAGTGGATTATCAAAATTCGACATTAATTTATATGTGGCAAAAATTTATTTAATTCTACTTCCTTATCAAACATGAAATCCAATTACCTTGGAGACCAAACTCAAAAGGAAAGTCACTTGAATGGACAGAATCGCATTTATATTGAGTGCGTTTGATTTAGCATTTCTAATGGGCTTTTAGCCTCTAAACCTTGGAGAAATACTGTATCGTTTGACAACCATTTAAAGTAACTTTCAAGTGAAAGTTAGCATTAGGAAAGTTGAAAGCCCAATGCTAATAGGGATTAACTTTGAGCTTTCAGTATTTGACTAAATGCTAAAACTTATTTTTTTCTTTTAAAACTATCCTCACTCATTCTTTAAATTTCTGATTTTCCATCGTTATTATTTTTGTAAATGCCAAAATAATGCTAAAAAAAAAATTTATATAAATATATATTTTTTTAAATGTCTTTTAAAAAAATATTTATATATTTTATTTTTTAGCATATATATTTAATTTTTTAGCATTATTGTCAAAATTTATATTTAAAAAGTTGTATACATTATTTTTTTTTTCAATTTTAAACAAATAAAAATTAAAAAAAATCTGATGAATGGTTTGGTCTTTTTAAAAGAAAAATTATATATATATATTTATTTATTTCTTAGCATTATTTTCAAATTTATATTTCAAAAGTCGCATACATTATTTTTTCAAATTTAAAAAAAAAAATTAAAATTTCGACAGGGATTTGGTCTTTTTATATATATATATATATATATATATATATATATATATATATTTATATTTATATATTTTTTTGATTTTTTAGCATTGTTTTCACATTTATATTTTAAAAGTTGCATACATCATTTTTTTTTTCAATTTTAAGCAAAATTTTAAACAATTAAAAACTGGTCTGGAGACTTAACTCAAAGGAAAACTGGAAAGGAAAATCTGCAAAACGTACAGCTCTTGGAGAGAAGAACTACGATGGGAAATATTGTAAGTTTTTCATAAAATTGACGGGAGGAATGTACGCTTGGGAGGATATTTGGTTTGTATCTAAAAAATGTCTAGTGTATGGATTGATTTATAATAAAATAATGAAATTTGACAGGGCATTATTATCATTTTTCGAGGTCCCAATAAAATATGCACTGCATCAAACAATGTTTCACTGAATATAATGCATCTTCATCGGCCGAGAATAGAGTGCAAGTCCAAATTTGTTAATATATTCGGTTGGATCGCTTTTATTCAAAACAAGCACATTGTACTCCCTTGTGGCCCACGGTACATATTTGCAGTGATTTACATAGATTGTTGCACATCTAAAGAGAAGTTGGAGCGCAACTTTAATATAATTTGCTTTTATTTTGATTTTTATCAACCTTCGGAGCTCGTTTGGTGGAAACAATTTAGATCTTTTCTTAATTTAATGTTTTACTTAAGATTCAAAATTTTAATTTACAAAATTTCCAACAATATTAATGTGATTGTGCTGACAATGGCTATGATGACGACCGAGCAATGTCATTGGTTACTTTGTTATTGCATTCAAAATAGGGATATAGAGATGGGCTTGGGTCATGGCGATGCCACAACCACACCGATCAGTGAAGAGAGAGGCGACTATGTTTGGGGTCTCCACAGCAGCGGCGTGGGGCTTGGACGGAGGAGAGACAACGTTAGCAGAGTTGTCTAGGCAAGCGACAACGAGTTGCGACTTTTTATTTGGATGATTATTTTTTAAATTGATATAAAATTTTATCTAAATGATAGATTCATATGAAAGGCTTAATGTTGTTTGAGCAAATGGGTACGAGTTTGCATAAATTGGGTTAGATATGGATTTTTTTAGTAATGTGGATTGTATCGGTTATATGTTAGGTGCTAATCGGGTCGGGTATGAAACTCTAAAATTGTATAGCATAAAAATGGGTTACTGTGGATTAAATGGGTTAGACATTTTTTTTTCGACTCAATCCAACCCACTCATTTTAACAGGCTTAGCCGACTTATTTCTTTAGGAGACTAATGATAATGCTCAAAGGGCGATGCATAAAGCTTTTGGAGATTTTTAGACATTAAGATGTCACGACATGGTGGGACCTCGCATTACACAAATTTCGGACACAAGAGGGTTGGTCGACGTGTAGATAGGAAAGGCAGATGTTACATATGCAAAATCGTTAGATTTCCCATCCACTGTTTCTCTGCTCGAATGGCCACAGACCACCACTGCATTTATTCACCCACTGAAACGGCATGATTCGATTTCTTGCGATTGCGTAAGCAGGTGGAACTTTTGGCTTGTAGCATGCGTGCAAGCAAAATGCTTATTCGCTCAAGCATTTGTAAGGCACCCCTGGGATTTTGAAGAAGAAACACATTTCTCGAATTGAATGCAAAGGTGATTAGTTTCAGGATGGGCAGTGAGCTATTTCCCCCTAGAATCAAGAACCATCCGTTGGTTATCGATCTGGTTCTTGGGTGGATTCTTGAAACCGGTCTTCTAGAGGAAGGAATAAAGCTAAAATGTTTTTAATATGTGTTGTATGGACATGAAACTAGCATGTGATCCTAATGAAGGAAAAGATATAGAAGGGAGGATGATGACAATAGTTGAGATGGGTCTCAATTTAGATAGTAAGAAGAGAGCATCAATGTCCTCATTAAAATATCAAAGAAGCAAGTCCATTGCTAGGGACTTTAGAATTGATAGAAAACTTGACCGGTATATATATATTGGTCCCGTTCAGGTGGATGCTTCCATCCTTGGAACCGGACCGGTTCCCATGAGAACCGCTGGTTCTAGATGGGTTTGGTCCTATTATGGGCGATTCTCGATTCTTTTGGATACTCCTAAATAAAAGGAATAAGTTTAGAATTTCTTGGAGGGCAACTACCACAGTTAACCCCACTCAAAGATTGATTATCTAGAGATGTCTTGACGACAATAATGAGGACCATTCAAATTGAAAGCCATTTCTCTTCACTAAAACCATAAGCCAAGACGTGCGTAGTCATACCCTCTCCTCCTACCTGTCCGTCCATCGGCGGCAGTAAGCCATTATCCACTTTTGCCCTTTTCTCTGACCTTCTCATTCAAGCATTTAAATCCTTAACCACCCGATAGTAATTCTCACTCTGGAAATAGAAATATTTATATATAGAGAGATTAGACTCGAGATGTCTTCATGTACTTACACTTGCACCAAAGGAAAAGAAAACAAGTGATCCAAAAGTACACTAAATCTATGGCCTTTCGACTCGAAGCCATCCAAAAATAACGTGTGGCTCCCCATCTTTTCCTGCCACGTTTCTTTTCTCCATTGAGTCCGAAACACGGGTTGCGATCTGCAAGGCATGAAACGTCAGAGAGAGACCATGAAGAATGTGTCGAGGATCAAGTTCTTGCATTGCTTTAGATGGCCCGTCATCGAGGACGTGATGCTCAAGCCCGGGTGTAGGCGGAACCAGCTCATGCATCTTTTGATGGATGAGGACGACGATGAGAGAGCAAGCGTGAAACCACCGTATGCTCGATCGAGAAAGCATAGCTTTTCGCGCATGTTGAAGTCCGCTCTCTTCTACACCGCTTTGGTTTGTTATCCCACTTTTTTCGTTTTTCTAGTTTGTGCCATTAAAGAAATGTCCAACGAGGATTACATATTATGTTGCGGAGGAAACTATATTATGGTGAAAATGTCACTTTAGGTCTGAGAACTACGTGAGAACATTTTAGTGGTTTCCGTATGTACTTATTTTTCTCCTCTTTTTTTTCGCAGGCTCGGACTATCCGCCGGAAAAGAAGTAGTTCAGTTCGAAACTCATTGTTGACAAAACGCTGTCCTTCAATGGATGCCTAACCAGGGGGGTCGTTATGTGATAATAACGATCAGAAGCTTATCGATGATCAGGCAAATCATTTTTCTTCTACCTCTCCTTCTTCAGGTTCAAGTTCGGCATTAGAATACGTGGACTGTGTGTCCAAACAGTGGTCTCACGGTGGATTCTTGTACAATGGCTCATCAATGAAGCAAGAGCAAAGCCCAAATCATCAAGATCAGTCACGAACGAAACGAGCCAAACTTGATATGGCATATCTGCTGTTCATTAGTCTGATGGGGACGGTGTTGTGTGGCGGAGCTTATGCAATAGTTTTTGCATTGATGTGGCTTCTTGTGGTGACTCGCCGGCTTTGCCGGAGCGTCATTGACAATGATGATGATGTGAGGACAGGAAGACGGGAGAAAGTGAAGGATTCGCAGGTAGAGACGGATGAGAAGAAGAGAAGAAAGACTGTAGCGCAGTTAATTATGGATGTGCTAGGGAGAATGCGTGAAAGGAACCGTCCGAAAAAATGAAGAGAGGGCCGCTGTTGCCTTAAATCTTTTACGTAAAAATGTTGTCTTGCGTGATAGATCATGATTAGCATCTAGCTATTTAGTAGACTTTTGGCGACGAGAATTTCGTTCTGGCAAATTCTGGTTTGTATATATATACATTTTGAATTCGATGTCAGGTTGGTATCAATAGAAAAGGGGAAATGTTAGGGTAATAAGAATGTCGTAAGATTGTCTTGAGTGTTTAGATTCGAAATGGAATTCTTTCGCAAATTGGACAGGCTTTTGAAATACAAATAACAGTGCTAGACTTTTTAATAGCGAATTTAAAAATCTAAATAATGCGTGAGATTGTGGATAAGCATTTTAAAAAAAGTGGGTCGTGTTTAAGAATTAATAACGGTTTAGCACATCACTTAATAAACCGATAGTATAAATCAGT
Organism: Eucalyptus paniculata subsp. matutina; assembly: GCA_017140255.1. Classification (NCBI taxonomy): domain Eukaryota; kingdom Viridiplantae; phylum Streptophyta; class Magnoliopsida; order Myrtales; family Myrtaceae; genus Eucalyptus; species Eucalyptus paniculata. Next base: position 48,964,839 of record CM029436.1, on the reverse strand, counting down.
CTTAGTGAGTCAAGGATTTTTTTAAATACAAATGGCAACCAATAAGATGTTGGTTTAGATGACAAATAAGTTTGCTCAACCCTGTGGTGTGGGACTCCGATTTGATTATTTTTCAGAGCACTTCATATTAAAATCTTGAATGAATCGGATTGAAATAAGGAGGGAAAAGTACAAAAAAAAAAGTCATAAATCTATTACATTGATACAAATTCAGTCATAACATTTTCAATTGGATCAATTTAATTGTAAACTTTAAAAATTGCCACGTTAGTGTCTATCCACCAACAAGTGTCCATGTTAGCACTGGCCAGCCAAAATTATCCGAGTGAACTGAATTTGTACCAATGTGAAAATTTTTATGACTAAATTGCTCAAATTAAAAAGTTTAGAACTAAATTATTACAAATATAATATGTTTATGACTTTTTTAGTACTTTTTCCAATAAGGGAGGTTCCCTTAACATCTATTGGAGAGGTGAATCAATTGCGGTGTTCCAAAAGTGGTCTGAACAAACCACATGATTGATATACAAAGAAAGAAAATACCTATCCTAGGTTTTTTTTTTTTTTTTGGTAACCGGGAAGCGCCGTACAGTCGGCAGCCGACGGTGTAAACCCAGGGCCAACCGAGCCCACCCCTTGACACGGTCGTGGGTGAGTCACACAAGCAAACGCAGGGATTCGAATTCGCTCTCTTCCGGAGGAGGGATTGAGCGCAAACCACTCGACCACCAATGAGGTGAGTCCTATCCTAGGTTTTATTGCTTCTCTAAGAACAAATTTTTGTTAATGTTCCTATCTTGTAACCTCTCTAGTAATACTCATTCATAAATGATGAGAATATATACTATGTTGACTAATAGCATGTGTAAATTTCGTTCATATATTTTATCCTATGGAGATTTTTTTCTTTTGCCACATTATATCATCTATACATTGAATGTGTATGACAAAGGCCATACTATAAGAACAACAATTTATTATAAACCATAAAAACTCAAATAACAAATAATCATAAATTTTTGTAGGGTCCACTCTATTAATAATTTGTGGCTTGCAACAAGTTGTTATTTTTAGGGTAACTTGACTATCATGTTAGCAAAGCCATTTTGTTTTTGCATGCTGCATGATTGATGAACCAACGTACAAAAAGGGGCATATCTAAGAGTAAAGATGACCTTAGTGGTAAGGCTTGAAGATGACTTTCGGTCACAACCAAGAAGAGAACTTTGCAATGAAATCCATCGCTTGAACACGACATCGTCCGTTAGAATGATCAGGCGCAACTAAATCATAGGCAGAGCGGTCGTTAGCAAATCAAGAAAGATAGTTTTACCAGATCTTATCAACAGTAAAAGAAGACAACCGAGTGTCGACGCTAATCGCACATCGAGAAGTAGGAACAACACGATTTGATACTCATGATGCACGGTCCAACTTCCTTTGTTACAGCTCTATGCGTTACTCTGATGCCCTTCGCTTTCCTCTACAGATATAGTCTCCTTTCATACCTAAGTTCAACTACTCTTACAAATCTGATGGAAAAACTACCTTCACAAGCTACTGAAATGCAAATCCCTGCGTATCACAGTGACACTGTTTTTATTTTCCAATTGCGGTTTACCCTCACGGAAATCATCCCAAAACAATTGATAGAGGACAGATCAAAACATCAATTTTTCATGTGCATATTCTTTGCTCTGATCTTCAGAACCCATGGAAGGAGAGTATCTTGTTGAAGTCATTAGGTCAGGCTCAAGAGATATGACAAATGCTTACGTGCTTTTAGAAAGTTTGTTGTCCCTCACGGAGATCAATGTGAAACAATTGATAGAGAACAATCTACAACATCTTGTGCATATTCTTTTCTCTGATCTTCGGTTTCTGTTCTGTACTTTGAATGAGTATTCAACGCAGCGAGCTCATCCGATAATAATCCCAAGGGTCTAGGCTCTAGATTACTGCGATTTGCTATTCCTCCACTTCATCTATTTGTAATATCCATGGTTAGTTTCTATGTAATTTCTACAAGAAAATCATCTAGACTGTGTGGACATGGACAGATGAAGTTTTGAAGAGTCCCTTGCATGGAGTTGGGGTGATTGGTATTCGAGGTTGCGTCCATTATAACCTTTTTTCTTTTTTATCGATTCCCTTACACATGCAACTTTCTTTTTATCTTTTGTTTGGAGCAGTTCAATTTTCTGTTTATTCCATATTTTACATAGTCCGGATGGAATGCTTGAAGTTTTAAATGATCATAGCAAATCCAGATCTAGTCAAGGTTGCTTCATCTAAGAGAGGGTGCTGACTTTGCTGTAGCACGACATAATATTGATAGAAGCAAGTTAGACTTTATGACAGCACCTCTGGCATGCGAGAAGGATCAACAATCAGATGGTACTGAGAAAACAGTTACAGAAAGAAAAGTGAAACGATATTGGATCTGAATTTATCATACTGCCTTGATAGGAAAAAGGAGAAAAAATGTAGTCGTAGTGTAAAGAAAAAACAGATGATGGAAAACTTGGAAAAGTTAGTGAGATTGTGGCACTGCAATGGCTAGGAGAAGCAGCAGATCCGAGAACCATGTGAGACAGTAGCATGTTGATAACTTGATTTCCAAGTAAAAATAGAGAGACCAACGGTGACATCGACCCCAATGGAAGTCTCAATTCATCACTTTACACGTCATTTTTGCAAAAGGGTCAAGTAATCTCTGGCATTATTCACTCAAGACAAAGAGCGAGTAAGCAATCCACGGAAATTCAACTTTAGAAGAGATGTAAATGCCATGACAAAAAGGGGGCGGCCATTAACATCCTACAGCATAGATCACCAGGTAATTGTCATGATATACTTCCTGGTCCTAGCAAGTTGTAGTTATAAGGGCGGTTTTGGTACCATGAATGATTATAAACAAAGCAAGTAGTAAGTGGAGTTGATACTGAGAGATGCCAAGCCTTATAGCCTGCTTTGTATGCAGTGGGGGCAGATTTGAGAACAATGTGAGACACCAGCTGAAATACAAGATGAAAGTTCTCTGGACTAAACATTGCTGGGAGATGCCAACATCTGGCTGATGAAAATTACCGTAATTAAGAAAAGTGGGACAAAGTTATTAACCATAGCATGAAGTAATACCGTGGAAGAAGAATGTGAGAGTAAGCTAGGATTAAGTTGGGGAAATCATGGTACATCAACTGGGAATGGGAGAGCCTACATGAAACAAACCACGAACAAGAATGCTGCATTCAGTTAGCCTGTGATGCACTCGTCAAAATCAAACTAAGTGATTCCTTTTGATGGAGAATAACACGGTCAAAATGATACTAGTCTGAATAAGGACCAGACATCAGAACATTTCAACTGGAATCTAGTTGCAAATTCTGCACTAGAAAAGTACATCCAAGCAATGAGGCATACATCAGTTTTTCATCATGGGTTCTAACCTAAGGCTGAAGCTTAAGTGTGGTGGATCAAAAACCTAGTGAGTGTTGACTAAAATCTGTTAAAAGCAGATAAAAGGTTTTCTGCACCCACATTGAGGAAGCCCATGTTGAAGACGTGGATCCCATTTAGAAAGCCCATGTTTGAAGACGTAGATCCCAATTCCAGTGCAAAAATTATAAGAAAGTGGAGATGACAGTTTTGATAATAATTACTAATGTCACATTGGATCTCATAAAGCAGACTAGATCATTATATAAAATGAAGGGTTTTTACGAATGGGTTGGCCTGGCACTTGTCCAAGCCTTCTGTTATCCATATAACAAAAATAGCTAGGGGAAAAAGCCCCAAGAAAGCCAATCCCCAAATGCTGACTCTTTCTTGACTAAAGAAAAAGCAGAAGAGAATAATATGCAGTATCTAAGTGAAGCACTACTTGTACAGAGGCATTTATCTTACCATCCTCAAGACTTGGAATTTGTTGAAGGTGTACTATTTTGGTTTTGCATGGAAGCAGTTTATGTGTTTCTCTCCATCTGGGAACTCTGGTTAGATGATGACGACTTAGTGAAGAAAACTACATGCTCCTGATTATCATGAATCATTTGAAGGGCTCTCGGTATCTGGGGCAGGTTCACATCCAAAACCCCCTCAAGTATTGGAACAACCTGCCCCATCGATGGCCTGTGGGATTCTGCATCTTGGACACACCAGCAAGCAACTCTGCAAATCCTAGTTAGCTCTTCAGTATTGGCATTTGCCTCCAAGTTTGGGTCCAAAAGATCGAGCAGGTCACCTCCTTCAGATACCTTCCTAGCAGCCCATGTTGGGAAGAACTTGATGGCCCCATTTTCCAACAGCTCTGAGTTCCTCCGTCCTGATACAATTTCAAAGAGCATCATTCCATAGCTATAAACATCAGCTTTTGCTGTTATGGCCACTCCAGAGATCCACTCCGGTGCAAGATACCCTCTTGTGCCTCTAATGGTTGTCAACACCCTGCTGCAATCTCGGCCAACAAGCTTTGCCAGGCCAAAATCTGCCACTGTTGGACAGAATTCAGCATCTAGAAGGATGTTCTCTGGCTTGATGTCGCAATGTATTATGCAGTCTCTACACTTCTCATGGAGATAAGCCAGACCTTGAGCCGTTCCCAAAGCAATTTGGTACCTCTTTTTCCAATCCAGGGTCTTCAAGTCCTTTCTATAAAAGAGATGATAGTCTAAGGAACCATTTGGCATGAAATCGTAGACCAAAAGCCTTTTGTCACCTTCAGAGCAAAACCCACGAAGCCTGGCAAGATTCACATGCTGGATGGTGCCGATTGTGCTTACTTCTGTTCGGAATTGCTTCTCTCCTTGGCTTATGCTTTCAAGCTTCTTGACCGCTATGTGAATTGAATCAGGTAATATTCCTTTGAAAACTGAACCGAACCCACCCCCACCCAACTTCTCTGAGAAATTCTTTGTTGCTACCTGCAAGTCCCGGTATGCAAAGGCTATCAGTGAACCCTCCACTGTCTTTGTTGTTGCAGTTGCCCTCCTCTTCCATCTCCAGACGCCAAACAAGATAATGGCCAATATTGCCACTGCAGAGCTAAAAGACCCTGCAACTATCGCAGTTACATTGCTCTTCTTGCTTGGATCCTCAACGTCAGAAGCGGCAAGCCGGAGATAGAAGCTACTTCCAGTGGAATCACCTTGTGCGAGCTGTTGTGAATTGAAGAGACGCCCAAACCAAATTGAGCAGGCATTATCCTTGAAAGCATAAGCCGTGCAAGAGCAATTGTTCAAACAAGAGAGATGACATTCGTTGGCATCTCTTACAGGTGAAGATAGGGAATCCGTCGGCAATTTCATGTTAGAACTAAGCAAGAATTGGTCCTTCTCCCCATCCAAAGTGCTCAAAGCACAACTCAATCTGGAATTCCTCTTACAACCACTAGACATATCACTCAGATTCCAATCTCTTAGTGAGGTTATACTAAACCCTGGCAAGCAACTGCAAAAGTTATCCGTGCTCTCGCTGCAAACACCAAAAGGCCCACAAAAATTGCGGACTTGACATTGTTCTGGGGGCTGGGACCAGAACATGTTCCACTGCTGTGAGGGCAACCAGGAAAGCAACTGTACTTGCCCAGAAAGATCCATCACGAATCTTGATGGGGTAGTGCTACCATCTTTCCTTCTATAAGTGAAGTAGCTCTCATTTTCATTGTCCACAAAGATGTAATCGAGAAATATGTTCGCTTTCAACGCAGGCACGTTTTCATACACTTTATTCTTACTATCCCACTTCCCGGTGGTATAATAACGAAACGACATGTTCCACCAAATGAAGTACTCATTGGATGGCTGCAGCTGGAGAGAGAACAAACCAGTCGAAGGATCCTCGGCGTTCTTCCATGATGTCAAGACCGTGTTTTTGCGCTTGGTGATCACTAATTTCGCACCGGGAAGCCACGTGTGTGTCATGTGATCAAAGCTCTGCCAGAGGGTCACGGAAGAATTTGGCCCGTCTTTGAGAGCGAAGTTGCCGTCGTCCCCAAGAACCGCCACCATGGAGCTCGACCCAGATGAAGAAGTACGCAGATTCGTGGACCAAACGGGGACTTGGGAGCCGTTGACAATTATAAGATTGCCATCCGAGATCTTCAGTTCAGTGGAGTACCTGTCGGTGACAGGGTTGTCTCTGTTGGCTACCCAGACGATGGTCGGCTCGCGAACTTTGTTGTACCAGATGCCTATGTAGGAGTAAGACGAGTTGCCTGGTGTGAAGAAGCCAAGCGCAAAGTCGCCACCCGAGGAGGTTAAGGTTTTATTACCAGATAGAGACTGATTTGCATCGAGCTTGTCTGTGCCAAGACAGAGGTGGATGCAGAGAGATAAGCAAAGCAAGAAACTTGGGAGGATGAACGACCATGGACTGCTTTTGTTGCTATCCACGGCTGTACCAAACGAGGTTCGAGCGGGCAGGTTTAGAAACATAATGCACAGGGGGAAGTACATATACCTGTTTGTGCTCAAGAGTGAGGGTGAGGTAAGAGATCTCAAAGAAGAAAGGGTCAAGAAACGCGCAGAAATATATGGAAACTTCAACTGGGACTCGTGCATTTTCACTGGCATCATCTGCGGGGTCGTGTTTAAGCTTGAATGCCGAAACCAGTGGACACGGACGGGCATATTCTAGAGTGAAGAAGACGCAAGTAGTGTAACTTGGAGATGTCCTTGTCAACCATTGGAATTTGGAATAACATGCAAAGAATCTTGGGCATTTGAGTGATCAAGCAAGACTCGGACATGGGTAAAGCAAGAAGACAATTTTACCAATTCTAGTGAACAATAGAGGAAGAAAACAAAGTGTCAAAGTCATTCATAAGTTGGAAAGCTGGACCAACAAGATTTGAATTTCATGAATTGTCGTCCCTGTTCTTGTCTAAGCTAGTCTTGATGGGTCAAGAGACCTCTGCCTGGACTTGAAGCGATTGATCCCTTTTTTTTTGGGTTGAAAGTGAACGGTGCCAGAGGTCTGATATAATCTTTTATTGTTTTATCAATTTCCATCCACATGCAACTTTTTTCAAGAACAAAGTCTTCGCAATCCTTATATGTTCGCTTGAAAATAAAAATCTCCCTCTATCTTTTTTAAAGCATCTCTTTATATTTAGAATGTCACACCCCGATTCAACAGAATAAAAACATGACACTGCCATCTTTTCACCAAAGGACGCAGCCAATTCAGCCTAAGGTCAACATATATACATCAATATATTTATATATGATAAAGAGGACATTTGGTTACAATATTAGATTTTTTCTATTATTAACACCTAAATTTTGACAACCCAATTATTTGTTCATAGAAAATTAGAGATTAATTTTTAAGCTTTAAAGAAAAAAGAAAAAATTGCATCAGAGCAAATAAAATGGAAATAATGGAAGGATCAATTTGGTTAATTATGAACGAAAGGTGGAAATTCTAATTAGCCACCCTGTTGCGATTGGGGCAAGCGATCGAACAAAATATAGACGGAAGAAGAAAAATAAATCGGGACACCGATGATTTACGTGGTTCATCATAAAGACCTACGTCCACGGAAGAAGAAGAAGCAAATTTCACTATAAATCAAGCGATCAAGGAGATTACACACTCAAGTCACTCAAACACTCTCTACCGGTTTTTGCCCCAATTACACCCAATAACGCACCCAGTGTTTAGCCCCAAAATTCTTCGAAAATAATCTCTCAATCTCACGAAGGAATTACACGCAAATCTTACCTCAAGATTTAATCGACTACAAACACTAAACTTCTTGGATGTAATTCACGAACGAAAACCCGCCAAGCACTCGCTAGAATAATGGCGCTTCAATATGTGGCTTCGCTCCCTCTCGGTGGCATGCGGCTTCTACGTGACTCAAACGTTCAGCGGCTCAAAAAAGGTAGAAAGCGAATAACCTACACCTTTGTCTCCGCTTTTATACGTGCATGTGTGTGCCCAAGGTCAAAGAATTGACCTTGGGCCCCACCACTTTCCGTTCTCATGCGGAGCCTTCACTCCAAAAAGAATTCGGCAGCACAAGAAAAGAAACAGGAGACTTGGGTCCACTTTTGTTTTATACGCGTGCATCTTCACGCCAGGGATTCCTTATTCGTTTCGGATTCCACAAGCTTCTGCGCAGCAAAGAGGAAACTTTGCTTCAATTTATTTTATATTTCAAAGTTCAGTAATTCACTTTAGGCTTAAACTCGAGACATATTTAACAATCTCCACCTTGGCTCGACGTTTGAGCCAAATAACAATCGCTTCGTAAGAATTCAAATTCAGCTGCTACTTTCCCTTAGCCCCCAATGGGCTCAACCGCCACAGATATTATCCAAGTCCAAGCTTCGCTTGAACTTCGCCATAACTGAGGACCTCATCAAAATACCAACTCCATATGCACCTTTAACTGCTCCGCAAGGATTTTCTAACGCAACCTCCTTAACCGTAGATAAAGCAAAACCATTGTTGCATCCATATCTATCAGGAGATTGAAGACGTACCTTGTTAATTTCAGCAGTTACAGCAACCATTGGCTCTATAGGCTCCACCTCACTATGAGCACCATCTGTGTCGATTACTTTGCTAGTACCTGTACTTGCTACCTCAGGAGTTTCTGGTTGCAACTCGACCTCAAGCTGAACACCGTCCAGATCTGAATTAACACTGCTATAATCACTCATAGCTAGAAGTACTTGAGACTCATCAATGGTAACTTCTTTGCTGTTAACAGGTGAATTTATATCTAGGCACCACAACTGATCATCCCCCTCACCTTGTGCATAGCCATGGAATATGCACCTTGCCCTCCCATCGAGCTTACCATCACTCACTCGAAAATAACGCGGGCAACCAAGCATTCTAATAATAGAATAATCAGCAACGTTACCTGACCACACTTCTTCATCAGGAGTTCGCCATTCAATAGCAGTTGATGGGGATCTATTCACCAGGTAGCTTACCGTACTTAGCACATCAACCAGGAATCTCCTAGCCATACCAGCACGATAATTTTTCGGGCTGTCTCTAATAATGTTCTGCTCACCAATTCTGCAAATTGTTGTGATTTACTAGCACTAGTGCGGTGTTTTACTATGCTCTCTTTCATGCAAAATTTATTTGCCAACTCTGAGCAAAACTCCATGCTATTGTTAGTCCGCACATGCTTGATCGACTTATAAGTCTCTGTTTCAATCAAAGCTCTTGACTGCGAGATCCTGACACCAGCATCAAACTTGTGCCTTGGCACAAACACCCAGGTCTTCCTCGAGCAGTCAAAAGACTCTCGAACAAATGCATCCGACGTCTCCGCAGTGAAATTTATCATTGTCTCACCTTGAAGTTTATACAAGCCATCGTGCTTGATTCCTTTCGTTATTACCAGGGCACCTCGAACAATATTCAGAACTCCACTTTTTGAAGAATACTTGCAACCAGCTGAATCTAGGGCAGCCAAGGAAATTAAGTTCTTTTTCAATTCTGGAACATGCCTCACTCCAGTCAATGTCCTCACGATACCATCATGCATTCTGATTTTAACATCACCAACACTCACAACATCGCACTCAGCGTTGTTCCCTAACTGGACTTTATCACTACCCGTGCACTGATAAGTGATAAACCAATTTCTATTTGGTATAACATGAAAAGAACAACCAGAATCCATAATTCATCCATCAAATGATGAATCATTAGTGATAGACAAGACATAATCAGCATTATCTGCTACAGCTGCAACATTATCTGTAGAATCAACTATAATTCCCTTGCCCTTCTCATTCTTCAGCTTAAGGCAATCTCTTCTAAGATGCCCCCTCTTGCCACAACTCCAACAGACAACATTAGCAGTCCTAGATTGACTACGTCTGTTCATATTATTACTACCATTACCCACTCGTGCTACAGATCTTCCTCTATTTTCACCTATTAGAGCAGTAGATACAGATTCACCAGATTCTCTTCTACGAATGTCCTCGCTCAGAATCAAATCTCGAACCCCATCAAACGTCAAACTTGTTGACCCACATCAAACGTCAAACTTGTTGACCCAGAGGAATTACTAACAGCAGTAACGGTAGTATTCCAACTATCAAGCAATGAGGATAATGGAATCAAAGCACGTACCTCGTCTTCAAAATCAATATCAACTTAACTCAATTGACTAACAATCACATTAAATTCATTAATATGATCAGCAACTGACGCACCTTCTTTCATCTTCAAGTTAAACAGACGCCGCATCAAACAAACATTGTTGATCGCAGAGGGCTTCTCGTACATATCCGACAGGGCTTGCATCAAATCAGCAGTGGTCTTCTCCTTCGGGATGTTAAACGCGACGTTACGAGCCAACGTCACCGAATAACACCCATAGCTCGTCTATCCAAGAAATCCCAATCAGCTTGCTTCATCGTCTCTGGTTTCTTCCCAAATAAAGGCAAGTGCAGATTCATGCAGTAAAGATAATCTTCAATCTGCATCTTCCAAAAACTAAAATTATTCCCATCAAATCTGTTGATTTTCACTTTTACTTCTTCATCGCCATCGATTCGCCCCATTTCACTTAGCCAAACCTAGCTCGATACCACTTGTTGCGATTGGGGCAAGCGATCGAACAAAATATAGACGGAAGAAGAAAAATAAATCGGACCTTGAGATTACGTGATTGATCGTAAAGACTTACATCCACGGGAAGAAGCAGAAATTTCACTATAAATCAAGCGATCTGAGGAGATTACACACTCAATCACTCAAACACTCTCTCGGTGTTTCCAAGCCCAATTACACCCAATAACGCACCCAGGTGTTTAGCCCAAAATTCTTCGAAAATAATCTCTCAATCTCACGAAGGAATTACACGCAAATCTTACCTCAAGATTTAATCGACTACAAACACTAAACTTCTTGGATGTAATTCACGAACGAAAACCCGCCAAGCACTCGCTAGAATAACGGCGCTTCAATATGTGGCTTCGCTCCCTCTCGGTGGCATGCGGCTTCTACGTGACTCATACGTTCAGCGGCTCAAAAAAGGTAGAAAGCGAATAACCTACACCTTTGTCTCCGCTTTTATACGTGCATGTGTGTGCCCAAGGTCAAAGAATTGACCTTGGGCCCCACCACTTTCCGTTCTCATGCGGAGTCTTCACTCCAAAAAGAATTCGGCAGCACAAGAAAAGAAACAGGAGACTTGGGTCCACTTTTGTTTTATACACGTGCATCTTCACGCCAGGGATTCCTTATTCGTTTCGGATTCCACAAGCTTCTGCGCAGCAAAGAGGAAACTTTGCTTCAATTTATTTTATATTTCAAAGTTCAGTAATTCGCTTTACGCTTAAACTCGAGATATATTTAACACACCCTCGCTTCCGCAAAAATTGGTTCACTTCGGATCTTTATTTGAAATTTTAATAAATGTGAAAGCAAATTCCTAGTCAAAGAAATTAGGAGAATAAAAAAAAAAAAGGGAAGAAGTTCGATAAAAGGGAAGGAATCGAAGCATTCAAGAAAAAATAAAAATAAAATTAAGCTGATTACAAAATCACGTTTTGATTTGCTGACCACGAGTTAAGGCAATAGATAAAGAAAACTCGAAAATTGTCATGAAAAGCGATTGCTTGGAATCATTATATAAAAAGGGTTGACCCGCACGGATGAAAAGGGAGAAGAAAAATTCGTGAGAGACGGAGTGGGAAAAAGAAGAAGAAAGAATTTTGTGAAAAAACATAGAAGAGGAAACCCCTCCCCTCCTTTCGTTCAAGAGCTCCTATCGAGAAAATATTGGATGCTCCAGGAGCGCTATCATATCAGCGTGGAAGTCAGCAAAAGTACAGAAAGAAGAGGAGAGAGTGGACGTGCAAAAGAGGAAAAGAAGTTAAAAAAAAAAAAAAGCAAAGAGTGGGGTCGTCTTCCTCGGTTGGGCCTTTGCCACTCGCTACTGCTGGTCGCTCCGCCCCGCAGCAGGCCGCCCGCTACCGTCCTCCTTCCGGCAAGCTCCAAGTGCCTGATGCCTCAGTCCGTTCGCCGCTACGCCACCGTGCCACCGACGCAGCAACCCCTCGCCGCTGCTTCCGCGCCTCCACAGCCGCGAGCACCGTCGCCAGCAACCCGATGCCTGTAGCCTGCACCGTCGCGCGCCTCTGCAACCCGCGACCCAGCGCCCAACGACGCCCCTGCCTTCGCTGGTGGTCCATCTCTGCTCAGCCCAGCACCCGCTGCAGAAGCCTGTCGCCGACGCTGCAGCAGCCCGCTGCTGCCCCCCGTCGCCTCGCTGCAGCCACCAGCAGCACCGTCGCCGCCCGCTATTCTTCGCCGGAGCTCCGAGTGCCGCTGCCATCGCTGCTCCCGCTGCCCAACGTCCGTGCCACCGTCCCCGACCCCGACACAAATCATCGGTTGCAAATCCCGTGCCGGTTTCTTTTTTCAAAAAGAGAAGTCAAGGTAGTTTTTTTAAGTTATTTTTAATTAAGTTTCATTATTATATAAATTAGAACATCTGGTGTCGATTTTAATTTTATGAATATTCTATGCATTATCCACACTGTAATGATTAATTTGATCCGTAAGATGTCGAATCATTTTTTTAATCATATTGATTTTTGGGTATTTTGATAGTGTTTTGATTATTAAATCATTATAATTATTAATTTGATCTGTAAGATTTCAGATCAAATTTTTAATTATTTTAAACTTTCTCATATGTTGTGATGTTTAGGGTTAAAATAATTGTTAAATTTAATCCGTGAGACGACAGATTATTTTTTCGATTTTTTAAGATAGGGTCTTAGATAATGTTTGCACATTTTAATAATCTATTTTCTAAAAAAATAGTTTTCTAAGATATGATAAGGTTTAAATCAAATTAAGCCTTAAAATATGTTAGAAAACTATTTATTTTAGATAGTTTAATTAAGTTTTTTTTCTTATTACGAATTTTAATTAAAAAATACAGAAAAAATATTAGGAGCATGTCAATTAGTTTGCATGTTAGGTTCATTTAATTAAAAATAGCTTGTTAGTAAAATTAGGTCATATAGTTAAAGTGCATGTCTTATGGTAAAGCTCTAATTTCAAGATAAAAGAAAACTAAAAAAAAAAATTTGTTTGTTTTGTGCGTTTAATTCTTTTGATGCAATTTATTTGATTCATTGAGTTTAATAATGATTGATCACATTGTAATCACCCTTTTTCATGATAGTGATTGAGGTTAAAATTAATCCAAATTGTCTGCAAAAACATTTTTAAAAATAAAAAGAATTGTATCAAAAGGGTATTAGAGAAATTTAATGTAACCAAACTCCCATACCCAAAGTTTCTGGTTCATAGGAGTAAAATAATTCTCTCGTTATTTTACTTAAATGTCTAGTTGGCCTACCGTAAACTGATTAGTGGCAACTCCTAAATAAAATCCATTAAAAAAAATGAACCTAAGTCGCGAATTGGTATGGATTTAGGAAAGCCCGGGCTAAGTTTAAGACTTAGTAATTCATTAGTTTGAACCTTAGATGGTGCACCCAAAATTTAGGTTGTGACATATATAAACCACCAAATTAGTATATACATCTCAACCAAAAGCTAGTTCACAAACTTATCAACTATATATAACTCATATAAAAAAAATCCCCACCACAAAAAGTCCTCCCTAATAACAAACGCTCAAGCCTAAAAAAAAGAGAACAAGTAGATGAGAAGAGTAAGCTACCACGGCTCAATGAGTAACACATTTCTTCTAAGCGAATCGAAAAATCACTATACACATTTAAAACACAACCATACACTTTAAAATAATATATATTCATAACACAAATATTAAAGACACAAATTGTCCAATCTATTGGTCGATCTCATAAAAACCTGTATCGATGGTTTATTCCATTAATTAATCTCATCAAATCATACGTGGTCTATTTTATGGACCAAACTCAAATCACCTATCAATGGTCCACTTCATTGATCAACTCATGCTTAAATGTCTATCTATGGTCACGCGTAACACCCGTGAAAAGATGACCAAGATTCTCTCCTTGGTTAGCTCTCCATTTATTATTACCCGGTGGTTCGGCTTACAAGAATATCCTAGACTAGTATGTGTATACTCATACAACCTTTAAGGTCCACAGAGATAATACCCTAAACTATCATTTCTATAAAAATACGCAGCTCAACAACTCAAAAATTGGACTCTGTCACACAAATCTCCAAGAAATCCGAATTTCGAGCCTAATTGTGATGATTTATTCGAATAGACAATTATAGGCTTCGATCACTTGCCAGTGTTGCAAACGGAGTACAGTCAACTTAGTGAGGTGTCCGGGTCGTGGGTGTGCCAAAAATTTTCCCTTCCTCCTTTCTTCTTTCTCCTTTCTCTTCTTTTCTCTCCTCCCTTTTTTTCTTCCTTTCCCCGTCTCGTTTCTACCCAAGCCCTCCTTCTCTCCTCTTTAAAAACAGCTGAAGCTTTCACTATTCTCCTTCTCCTTCAGCTTCTTTTGTTGACTTTTCAAACTCTTTTCTTTTAATTTCTTTCTTTTTTGTCTCAAAGCTCATATATTACATTCTCCCATCCTTAAAAAAATATCCGTCCTCAAAATTTAAACATACTTCAATCATCAAACAAGGAAGCATATGTCTTGCCTCCCCCTGAAGCATTTCTCTTTCATTAGCCTTGCTTACCTCTCATCTGCAATTAAAGTGTTGCTACTACCTTTCACGGTCTCAGCTTGCCTCTTGGCAATCCTCTCCTCTAGTTTCAAAAGCTCAGTTAATTGCCTATTTTCTCTAAAGACACTCAAGAAGTAGAGGTGGCACCCTTACGACCATTTGCCTCACTGCTTGAGGTGCCATCATCCACCTCTTCCTACTTCACGTCGTCAAACAGGATTTTAATTCATGTACCATAATTGATTCTCAGTTTTAGAAGGCACGCAATCACAGTTCCTATTGTCTACATCAAATCTCATCATCTACTTCTCGTACTTCATCTTCTTCCTAGTATCCCTTTTCATCTCCATCACTCTTCTTGCTCCTACAACAGTTCATTGTTCTCCTCAGTCCATTCTATTTCATCCTTGCTAGGAATAGATCTGGGAACATTTACAACCTGTCCAGCTTTAGTCGATAAGACAATAGTTTCCTTTTCTTTTTTTTTCTTTTTTTTTTTAGGGATGAATTCTCCATCCTATCCAACTACCGACTTCATAGAATAGTCCCCAGATTTCTCCAAATCATCATAAGAAGAATGAATGGGAGAATTGGGGGCTTGAGAGAGAGAGAGAGAGAGGATAGGAAGTCACACCTTGGTGGAATCAATGGATCTAATTTCTTCTCATCAGTGCTTGGTTGTGATACAAACAAGAAGTCTTTTTTGGTTAAAAAAAATGGATAACATAAGCGAGAAGAGGCAATCTATCCAAATTGCCTTTTTTTTTTTAATTTGAAAATTTGATTATTCTTATTGGATCTGTCTATTTTTATTTTTTAGATTCATAATTTCAAAATATAAAAAATAAAAATAAACAAATCCAATAAGAATAATCAAATTTTTAGATATATAAAAAATTATTGATATGGATGCCGGTCAGACACTTACAATAGTCATCGCCAGAGGCTGGCAAAGGAAAATAAGGAAGGAAAAAAAAAGAGAAAAAAAAGAGGAAAAGAGAGGAAAGAGAGAAAAAAAAAAGAATTTTAAAAAATTGAAAAAAAAAGAATATTATATAAAAATATCCACGTCGACCTGGTCGTGACACATAAGATAACTAGCGTCAATGTCAACAATTTCTAGCATAAATTGATTGGATGGACTTAATTGGTACAAATGTAAAAATGTTTATGACTAAATTGGTTCAATTGAAATGTTTAAAACTAAACTCGTATCCATATAATAAGTTCATGACTTTTTAGTTTTTTGGTACTTTTCCCAATTGAAAATCAAAGCTAGGCCTTCAAAAACAAGCTCCTTTAAGATATATTGAAGTTGACTTGGACTTGTAATTAGTCTTCACTGCAAAGAAAAATATTATTTGGATTCACATGAACGAAATGAGAACTCAATAAATTTCCATCTAGAACAAACAATGGAGATTTTTAAGGAGCAACGTTGAGATACTGAATTTGGTTCCACAAAACTAGTAAGCATTTTCACAAATATTAGTGAGTGAGTAATATACAAATTAATGCAAGAACCCAACAGAAGTCTCATCCATCACTATACAAATCGGTTTCGCTAAAAAGGTTCAAGTAATCTCTAGCATTACTCATATTTGAAACATAGAGCGATGAGGTGATCCATAGGAATTCAACTTTAGAAAAAGATATAAGTACCACGGGAAAAATTGGGCGGGCATTCACATCCTACAGCTCCAATAAAAGGATCTGCTGGTAAAACAAGTTGTAGTTTCAAGGGCGGTTTTCGTACCAGGACTCATTACCTAAACAAAGCAAGTAGCAAGAGGAGTTTATACTGAGAAATGCTAAGCCTCACAGCCTGCTTTGCATGCAATCAGGGCAGATTTGAGAACCATGAGAGACACCAGCTGAAATCCGAGCTAGGAGGTACCGATACGTTAGATCCCAATCCCAGTGCCAAAATTATCAGAAAGTTTTCGATGCTAATTACCAATATCACCTTGGATTTCAAAGAGCAGAGAACAGATCATTATATAGAATGAAGGTTCCCTACAACTGGTCTGGCCTGGCATTTATTCCAAGGTTGCTTGTATCTATATGTAACAAAAATAACTAAGGGAAAAAGTCCCAAGAAAACCAATACCCAAATGCTGAGATTCTTTCTGACTACAGAAAAAGCAGAAGAGCATATGCACTAACTGAAGCACTTCTTGCCTCAAGACTTGGACTTTGTTGAAGATGAAACTATTTTGGTTCTGCAAGGAAGCAGTTGAGGTATCACTCTTCGTCTGGGAACTCCGGTTTGACGATGACGACTCAGTAAAAAAAATATATGCTCCTGATTATTAAGAAACAGTTGAAGGGCTCTCGGTATCCTGGGCAGGTTCACATCCAACAGCCCCCCAAGTATTTGAACAACCTGTCCCATCGATGGCCTGTGCATTTCCTCATCTTGGACACACCAACAAGCAACTCTGCAAATCCTAGTTAGCTCTTCAGTATCGGCATTTGCCTCCAAGTTTGGGTCCAAAAGCTCAAGCAGATCACCTCCTTTGGCTAATTTAATAGCAGCCCATGTTGGGAAGAACTTGACGGCCCCATTTTCCAATAGCTCTGAGTTCCTCCTTCCCGACACAAACTCAAAAAGCCTCATTCCATAGCTATAAACATCAGCTTCTGCTCCAAAGATCCACTCCGGCGCAAGATACCCTCTTGTCCCTCTCATGGTTGTCAACACCCTGCTGAAATCTCGGCCAACAAGCTTTGCAAGGCCAAAATCTGCCACTTTTGGACAGAATTCAGCATCTAGAAGGATGTTCTCTGGCTTGATGTCGCAATGTATGATGCAGTCTCTACACTTCTCATGGAGATAAGCCAGACCTCGAGCCATTCCCAAAGCAATTTGGTATCTCGTTTGAAAAACCAAGGTCTTTGAGTCCTTTCTATGATGGAGATGATAATCTAAGGAACCATTTGGCATGAAATCGTAGACCAATAGCCTTTCGGCACCTTCATTGCAGAACCCCCGAAGCCTGACAAGATTCACATGCTGGATGGTGCCGATTGTGCTTACTTCTGTTCGGAATTACTTCTTTCCTTGGCTTATGCTTTCAAGCTTCTTGACCGCTGTGTGACTTGAATCAGGTAATGTTCCTTTGAAAACTGAACCGAACCCGCCCCCACCCAACTTCGCTGAGAAATTCTTTGTTGCTACTGCTGCCCCCGAAGTAGCTCTCGTTCTTGTCCACATATTTGAAATCATACATATAGTTCAATCTCGTTTTAGGGACCAAAGAGAAAATTTTCGTCTGATTGTCCCACACTCCAGTGGTCCAGTAATGCTTATTCCTATTCCACCATATATAGTACTCACTGGATGGCTCGAGCTGGAGAGAGAACAAACCTGTCGAGGATCCTCGGCGTTCTTTTATGATGTCAATAGCTGACTCGTGTTCGTGCCTTTGTCAATCCCGATTTTCGCACCACTTGTGTGGCGGGTGATCAAAGCTCTGCCAGAGAGTCATGGAAGAATTCAGCCCTTCTTTGAGAGCGAAGTTGCCATCATCCCCAAGAACCGCCACCGTGGAGCTCGACCCAGATGAAGAAGCAGTCAGATTGGTGGACCAAACGGGGACTCCAGAGTCGTTGACCATTACAAGATTGCCACCCGAGATCTTAAGTTCAGTGGAGCAGCTGTCGGTGACAGGGTTGTCTCTGTTGGCGACCCAGACGACGGTTTGCACGCTGACTTTGTTGTACCAGATGCCTATGTAGGAGTACGAGGAGAGTTGCCGCCAGAGGAGATTAAGGTTTGGTTGCCGGAGAGGGACTGGTTGGTGGAGATGGTGTTGGAGCCAAGACAGAGGTGGGTGGTGCAGAGAGATAAGCAAAGCAAGAAAATTGGGAGTGTGAACGACCATGGACTACTGTTGTTGCTATCCATGGGGTACCATACAAGGTTCGAGCGGACCGGTTTAGAAACATAATTCACAGGGGAAAGTATATACACCTGTTTGTGTTCGGAGTGAGGGTGAGGTAAGAGATCTCATAGAAGTGGTCAAAAAACGCAGAGAGTAATATGTGGAAACTTACTGGACCAGTGCATTTTCATCGAATATGCAGATAGAAGCATTTAGGCTGGCATCATACGAGGGGTCTTGTTTAAGATTGAATGCCGAGACCAATGGACGAGGACGGGCATATCCTAAAGTGAAGAAGACACTACTGGTCCAACTTAGAAATGACTCAGTCAACCATTGAAATAACATGCAATGGATCTGGGTAGCGAGCACCCAAACTCAAGATCGTACGTTGAGTGATCGAGAGTGATCGAGCTCGACTTAACATAGGCAGACTGGACATTGGTAAGGCAAGAACACAGTTTTAACTGCTCTAGTCAACAACAAAGGAAGAAACCAAGTGTCAAAGTCATTCATACATTGGAAAGCTGGACCAACAAGATTTTATTTTCACGATGCTTGGTCGAATTTTCTTGATTTTTCTACTCTTGTCTAAGCTAATCTTGAGGATAGTATCTTCAACAAAATGCCCTCGTTCCACATGGATGCTGAACCGACTCGTTCATCAAGGGACTAAGCTCTAGATTACCACGTTGATTCATTCCCCCACTTCATACATACGTAACACACTAGTTATATGTCTTTATATAGAAGCCATAGAGAGGCTTTCTTTCGGTAAATTCAAGTCTTTGAGACGAACAAAGCCATATAGATTCTCAACCAGGGCAGTGGGTTCCGTTACCGGGGAGTCCGGGTCGGGGGGGTGTCAGTCTTCTTTGGTAAGACGGAATTGGACAAAGAAAAGAGAGTCCTTCACCGGAAATAAATTTGACCTTTCGCAGAAGGGTCAATGCAATTAGTTGAGCCGCTCCCTCTAACTTCATCCCAAAAAATGAAAGATCCTCTAGATCGGAGAAGACCCCCGAACTGTCCATACCTATCCTCTGGAGTCGGCTCTTCAGCCTATCTCTTAATCGTACAATTACGATTCGATACAGACTGGTTGGTGTTCCAGAACCTCATAAACGGAAGAAAGGGGGGAAGGCAAGGAAGAAACAAATGTAGAATCTCTATCAATTCCTGAACTAAACCAAGCCAAATGAAACTTCTGAAACAAAAGCAATCGCAGCTTTTTCAACCTCCCTAGGGAAGTTGAAAAGAAAAACCTTATAAACTATAGGTGCGTTTGGTTTAAGATTTCCAAGAAGCTTTTTGAAAATCGCGAACCGTTTGATAATCATTTTGATTTTCAAGTGACAATTAGTATTAGAAAGACTAAAAAGTCCAATACTAGTAGGGACTAACTTTGAGTTTTCAGCATTTGATCAAATATTGAAACTTATTTTTTCTTTCAAAACTATCATCATTCATTCTTCAAATTTTTTTTTTGCCCTCATTATTATTTTTTTAATTGCCAAAATAATGCTAAAAAATCAAATATATATAGATGTTAAAAATATTAAATATATTTTGGTCTTTTTAAAAAATTATTTATATATTTGATTTTTTTAGTATTATTGTCAAAATTTATATTTAAAAAGTTGCATATATATATATTTTTTCAATTTTAAAAAAATAAAAATTTAAAAAATTCCGATGAAGGGTTTGGTCTTTTTTTTAAACAATATATATAGATATATATATTTCATTTTTTAGCATTATTTTCAAATTTTTATTTAAAAAGTTGCATACATTATTTTTCAATTTTAAAAAATTAAAAATTAAAAAAAAAATTGATGAAGGATTTGATCTTTATATATATGTATTTGATTTTTTTAGCATTATTGTCAAAATGTATATTTAAAAAGTTGCATGCATTATTTTTTTCAATTTTAAACAAATAAAAATTAAAAAATTCTAATGAAAGGTTTGGTCTTTTTAAAAATATATATTTGATTTTTTTAGCATTATTTTCAAATTTATATTTAAAAAGTTTTGCATTATTTTTTTTAATTTTAAACAAATAAAAAAAAAAAAATTCTAATGAAAGGTTTGGTCTTTTTAAAAATATATATCTGTTTTTTTAGCATTATTTTCAAATTTATATTTAAAAATTTGCATACATTATTTTTTTAATTTTAAACAAACAAAAATTTTTAAACAAATTGATGAAGGATTTGGTCATTTTTTTGAACATGATGTGTATATATATGTATTTGATTTTTTTTTTGCATTATTGTCAAAATTTATATTTAAAAAGTTGCATACATCATGTTTTTTCAATTTTAAGAAAATAAAAAATTAAAAAAATTCTGATAAAAGGGTTTGGTCTTTTTTAAAAATATATATGTATTCATTTTTTTTTTAGTTATATTATCAAAATTTATATTTAAAAAGTTGTATACATTATTTTTTTAATTTTAAAAAATAAAATTTAAAAAAAAAAACTAATATTAATTACCCAAAAAGCTTTTCAAATGTGTTTTTTATAAACAACATTTTTCTCAAAGTTACTTCTCGAAATATCTAATTTATCAAATGGTTTTTGCATTTGTTTAAAATCTTTTAAGTTAAATTGCTTTATATTTTCCCAATGAACTTTCAAAATACTGAACCAAACACATTCTTTATAACTTTTGTCTCCCTAATTTTATTTTTACTCGTTCAAGGCTGAACTTTTGGCTAACATTTTTTTGATCGAGAATAACTCCAGATACATGCCATTTGTTTATCCTGTGAAAATGTAAATTCTCTCCGAGTGCTGAATATGGCAGCTTGTACAAATGTTTGACAAGTAATTTGTAATTATAGTGCCCCGCACACGACTTTTAGGAAGCTGCCTCGTTCAGTCTAGAAGTGCTGTGATTTTGAAACATGTACAACAGAACGTAAATCAGCTTAAATCAGACATAGACACGGCGGTTAGAATTAAACAAAAGTGGACTTCCATGTCTCAAACCAACCAGCTTGAGTGGGAGTTCGATTTAAACAAAAAGTTTCCAACACCAAAGACAATGATTCACGTGCTGAGATCGACCTTTGGAACAGAAATTGCGTACGACACAATGGTGCAATAAATCAGCTGTAGCTCCCAACTACCTTCAGATATTACAAGCAATAGACATCAACTCCACACTGTGCTAGCGTTGGGCATAGTGTCTTCAACTTATGTGCTTGGTTTGGGAAATCCAGCAGACATGACATATTCAAGTCCACAGCAGAAAGGTACTTGTAATAAACATATGAAGCCAATGATGTAGACACAAAAGAACGGAAGTAAAAAAACTTAAACCTGCATCTAAAATTAGGGACCATACAAGTCCCGATGATGATAATGAGCAACATTTTCAGATACAAATAGCAGCAAGACGTCCTAAAAAATGCTCAAAGAACTCGTTGACATTGAACTTTATCATGAAAAGAGCCGGAAGGCATGAAAAGCAAGGTTATAATAGGATAATTCAATAATATTTACTAGAAAGTGAGGCTATAAGAGGATTCTTTGATAATATGCACAAAGAAGGCGGCCCACCGTACAATCACCTCAAATGTGTAAAACTTAGAGCAGCATCAGCTTTGCCTATGTAAAGAGTGACGAGGGGTTGGGATCTGTACAGATTAAGTAGAAATTATAAGCCAGACAGGATAAACACAGCCTACGATTTCCAGTACCTCATGCAAAAAGAACCTATCACCTAGATATACCCAACACAGTATAGTGCTCATCAAGCTCCCAAAGTCAACGCCTTATCCGGAGAAAATCAATATGTGCACTGTTCTAAGTTGATCTCGAGAAAATTCCATAGGTTGTCAATCTGTCAGATATTGGCCCCAGGCTGTACCATGAAATGACTCGCAACTGAAGTTTCAACCCCAGCGCGAAACCCACTCAAAGGTGATGGGCCACGCAAAGGTGATGGCAACTTACCAGAAGCATTGCCTTTCATGGTGTTGTTCTTCGCATCAACCAGAAACGAACCAACAATAACCTGGACAACCAATTTGCCATCATATAAGGTGGTGTCTGGTTGCATTTACACATTTCAATAGCTAAAAAACAGATAATTATACCTGCACTGGGCCTGCAGCTAACAAGGGTCCACCAACTCCTCCGCCAATAATCTGACCATCGGTACTGGATAAACACACACTCAACCCACCAGTCCTACCTCCAAGCTCAGTAAGCACATAGGATCCAGAAAGTGTAATTATCTCAAACCGTCCCTAAAGCAGAAGATAGTAGGAACTTATCAAAAGATTTAACAGACTTGACTTTGTAAAAAAAAATGAAGCAACTGTATCTCTTTATAAGATCAACATTAAGAATGGTATGACCTAGAATTGTTGTACACACAGCATCAAGACTCAAGAAACTCCTACATTCACTCTTATTAGGAAAAGGAGATTATCCTCTAGATGCAGAGTTCCTAACACTGCTGCATAGTATTGATAAGACCATACACCATTGAACCCTGATCTCTTGGATGAATAATACAGCCAAGAAGCTAAGAAGATTGCAAATTATTTTTTATTGACCAACTACAAATTTCCTTTTGTAATACCAAAAGTAAATTCTCATATCAAATAATAGCATAAATTAATGTATTTTATATCACTAGACTAGTTTCTGGAAATAGTGCTAAAACTCAGATGCCAGTGTTAAATATCAATATCTGCTAAAAGAGCAAAAGACAAAACATTGTCTGTGAAAATCCCCACTAGTTTGGTACACCCAAATGTCTTCATCAAAGCTCCAGAACCACAAATGAACAGTAAATCAGGAAGCTAAGATTACTGACAATGCTGATGTTCTGATAAATCTTTCTGACATGTATAACTTTATGATGAACTTGACCTTGACAAAGCAATATATGACAATTTCATGGAAAGATAATACTTCATTTGCTTCCTTCTCTTTCACATTTTCTGACATGCTGTACATCTCGATTGAGTTACCAATGCAAAGAAGCTATAATGGTAAGATACTGGGAGTAAAACGCCCTAAAGTCATTTCATTTCAGGGTTATGAAAAGAATAGGTAGCATAAGAAACACAATTACATCCCTCGGAAGTCATGTATTAACCAGATTAGATGATAAGACCAACGCAAGCAATTGCTTTATCCTTACTGAGACTAAAATCAGATGCCTATACCTCATACGTAATATTGCCCCCTGATGTAGCAGGTTGGCGAAGAGATGCATTAGATATTGAACCAGATGCTGACAGGATACAGATCTCACGCTTATTTTGCTGCATGAAGAGCATAATTTT
Source organism: Eucalyptus paniculata subsp. matutina (assembly GCA_017140255.1). Taxonomy (NCBI): domain Eukaryota; kingdom Viridiplantae; phylum Streptophyta; class Magnoliopsida; order Myrtales; family Myrtaceae; genus Eucalyptus; species Eucalyptus paniculata. Next base: position 48,940,990 of record CM029436.1, on the reverse strand, counting down.
CTGGGCAACATCCTATTGCATAAGATAAGAAATTTATAATTTGTCCAGATATTAAACAGGGTGCAAAGCAAAAGGTAAAATATTTTATCGAAAATTATTCTCAAATGCACATACAAGAAAGACAGCATAGCCAGAGGCAAATGAAAAAATCTTGGCAGAATCTGAGGGATACTGCATCATCAAGAGATAGCACATGACATCCAGGAATAATCATCTTGCACTTTCAAGGGTTAAAAAATACATTTATGAATAGAGCAGATAAATTTGGTTGAAAACAATGAAATAATGATTTGTTCAATTCAGCAAATCAGGTTTACAAGAAAATTCAAAAGGTAGCATCACAAAATGAAGATACCCAAAATTTTGTCCCCTTTTCAATTGCAGCAGGGTAATTTGCATCCAGTCAGTAATCATGTATCACAAACTCAATCATGGCCATCAAAAGGAAATTATGTTTGTTGGAACTTCAGCAAAAGCATAGTTCCCTTAGAATGAAGATTTTTCAACTATCAGTTAGCATTTGTTTTTGTTGAAAGATGAACTAAGAGTCATCACCACCAGATATACATATAGGCAGTAGACAAAGAAGACAAACACTGTGGTTCTCAGAAAGGAATTATACTGAGTATGGCCTTAACATCACTGCCCAAAAGTAAAAGATGGGTGTCAACTTAGTGTTCCATCCAGACTAAGATGCAGTGCATAAGCTAATAATATGAGTATTGCTCATGGCAGGAAAAAATTAATAATTGATGGTAAAAATATTTAATATGTTTCATTTCCGACTTCTTATAAAGCAGGTTTCGACAATGACCAGAACCCAAAAACATTTTTGATGTAGAGACCCATCTAAAACATCATATAATAACAGATCCTTACCTTCCGAATTCCTTCACATGCATACCAAGGAGGATCCATTTTGTTTAACCAAATGTCCAGTTTTACCAGTAGCATGAACAGAGAATGAAAACAGGCTATGCGGAGTAATTGACAAGTATCTATTCACAGCCAAGAAAAAGGCAGTAGTCTAGTAAGAACATACACAATAAGAGCAAAGTATATTGTGTATCTTGAACAATCTTTCATCATCTTTATAAGCACTAGGTAGAAAAATGCCAATATACAGCAGAACTAACACATGTGCACGCTTGCTTACTGAATGTTGGTGGTAGCAATGTACTAAGAGGCATCAGTTAATCAACAATAGAGACTTCATCTCAATGTACTAATTATTTTTCAGTTGACACTACAGTGACAGAGAACCTTCTAGCTCCACTCTTCAGATCTTAATTACATGGGATGACACTTCCATTTAAGCACAATTCATACCACAAGTCATCGCCATATGAAAAGCATCAATGAAAGTTTCTTAATATGGAATATCATTAAATATTATTTACACATACTCCAGAAAACACACTTGTGCAAGGATTCAAACTATAGACACAAAAATTGGATGTCCTCACTTTAGATAGAAAAGGTAGAATTTTAATTCAAGAAACTATAAGCACTCCAAATAATATAGCAACATTTTTGCAGAGTATGACAAAAAAAAAAAGCTTCAGACTTTAGAGAATCTATACTTCGCCAGCAGCTACAGTGATAACATGCGGAATAAACCCTTGTCCAGCATTTCCTCCTGCATTAAGAAAGAGGACCTTAAAGTAGCAGCATGATATCGTAAAATATGACAAGTACCAGCTACCAAAATATAGAAAAAAAAATTAAAATCTTCTGGCTCAAAAGGAAATAAAAAATAAAAAGGATATATGGCAATGGGAAAGATACTGAGATTTCTTGAATGCAAGCTCACTTGAACAAGGTACATTCTAATTTTCTTGGAAAAAATGTGAAAAAGTCAATCTACAGAAAAGAAAGAATTTTGTAATCTGCAGAAGTAAATTACATGATATTTATATATTTTTTCTACAAGATTATCTACAAAAGTCCTTCTCACTATTTCTAGGCCAAGAAAAAACCTAAAATTCAACAATATCTCGCATCTGAAATGCCAAAAAACCGAAATTTGCTAGACAATCTCATTCGCACAGAATCCCAAACTATCATTGATCAGTGAACTTCCTCATTCGGAAACCCGACCTGCTTGGCTAAACACATAGATATGAAAAACTAAAACAGTGCCTGCAAACATCTCATAGACAGCCTTAGATGATCTCGACGTTTAAGCAGTGTAAGTTTAGTGTTGCATCTCTTCTGTGAACTTTCTCTACAGGTACATTTAGCCACCTGAGTCCCCTCCGAGAGAAATCCACGGAAAATGCAGTGGAAAAAAGAGTAACAATTCCACAATGGAGAAACCAAGTCGAGGCGAAAATAGCACGCAGTAGGCGCTCCCACGACGAATGATTCTACCAGAAAATGAGCTGATAAACCTAAGAACTTCGCACGTAAGAAGCTCGTGCGCGCGAGCGAGCGCGAGAGAGGAATTCAGCGGGACCGAATCGGGCAACGATCGCCAATTCGACGAATTCGCGACCGGAAATTCCTCACCGAGAATGCGACGGAACCGAACGTACCGAGAGCGAGCGACTGCGACTTCTTCGACGAGCCGGAGTACGGACTGGGCGAAGGGGAGGAGCCGACCAATCCCCCGCGCTCCTTCCGCTCCTTGTACGAGGAGGAGGACCCCGCCGCCTTCTTCGCGGCCAGCGCCTGCTCCGGCGTCCCGTACTTCCTCGGCCGCCCGCGCTTCCGCTTCGCGGGGCCCAGCGGCGGCGACGCGGCGGCCGAGGGCACCGAGTGGGGGTACAGCACCGGGGGGCCCCCTCCCCCGTCGGAGGAGGTGGAGGCGGAGACGGGAGGGAGGAGGCCGTTGGTCGGCGACTGCGCGGCGGACGGAGGAACGGCGGCGGCGGCGGCGGAGGAGGGCTGGTGGTGGTGGTGGTAGAAGGAGGCGAGCTGATTGTCGTTGGGCTCCATGGAGGAGAGAGAGAGAGAGAGAGAGACTGTGAGGATTTTTTTTTTTTTAAAAAAATCTGTTAAAATATCTGGAGGAAATCGGTAATCTCGAGTTTTGTTTCGGATGGCGAGTTTCCGGCCGTTGGATCTGGGCTGAGCTGGCATTTCCGGTTGCGATCCTCCGATTTCTTTACGTTTGTTTTTATTTTCGTTGTCTCGCCGCAGTTCCAAATGGATGATGACTCGACGGGTCGGATGATCGGGGCGCCGGTTCCCGGCGGGTCGGGTCGCGGAAATCGATGAAAAGCAAATCCAAGTGCTGTTGCGTCTGAATGTGGGTCTGACCATATGTCCCATTTTGGGGGGAATGCCTTCCATCCAGTTGTCCAATTCAAACTACTAGGGGCGGCAAAAGGTCGGGAAAAATTGCCTTACATGGTCTAAATCTATTATATTTATATCTATTTAAATCTAAATATTTTATCGATTTACCAATATAATCATTCCGACTAAATTTAGTGGGAATATGAATACTAAGCATGTTACGTGATAAGGCCGACGCTAACAAATGTAATTTTTATAATTTTTTCGATTTTTTCTTGCCCTTTTCTTTTTTCCAATGATTGGTAAGGGCCAAACTTGCCTAGATGAGAGTCATCTTTGTTGCCATAGGCCTAGGTTAGCCTCACCCGGGTGAGTGACAAGAAGGCAAGGCCACCTTAATCTAGGGCAAGGGCCCCTTGCCAGATCTGACCGACCGACTGTTGTTGAGTCTTACCTAGGCAAGTTTGAGGATGGCAAGTCCAACCCTCACCACAAGCCAAGGCAAGGCTTGCTAAGGCTCGCCAAATATGTTGAGGGAGGCCCTAGCCTTCATTAGCCGTGTGGCCTTAGTCAATAAGTAGCCACTAGCAAAAAGAAAAAAAATTTAAAAAGTTATTTAATAATTACTTATGTCAACACCGATTACATGACTATGTTATGTGGTATAGTTGATGTTCATATCAACAATTTATAATCAAAATTGGTTAGATTAACTATATTGACAAATTGTCAAATTATAATTTTTGGGCTAAATTGATACAACTATAATAGTCTTAATACTTTATTACAAATTTCCAAAAAGTTATTTAATAATTATTTATGTTAGCACCAATCGCATGACTATGTTACATAAGATAGTTGACGTTCACATTAACGATCTCTGAGCAAAATAGATCGGATAAACTATATTGATAAATTGTCAAACTATAATTTTAGAGTTGAATTAATACAACTATAATAGTCTTAATACTTTATTGATAGTCTTAATACAAATAACTTGATCATATATACAAGAATCTTAATACCCATATTCATCCGCCGACACTAGAAAAAAAATCCTAAAAAATTCAAGTACCCAAGATACGATTCTTCATTAAAATATCCTGCACATATGACCTTTTATGTTAACGGCCGGCACTGAGTCAACGATTCCCATCACAGAACTCGAACCTTAAGAGCTCAAATAAAAATAAAAAACTAAGTAGACGGACTAAATGCGAACATTCCTTCAACTACAAGTACCCAAAGTGCAAAAAGTTCCCCCCAAGAAAACTTATAAAACACGAACGTGGGCATGACCTTCGGAAACCGCAGACGAATAGTAAAAAAAAGGAAGAAAACCGAACGTTTGCATCCTCCGATTGGTCAACCGCATGTCCACTTTCGTTTGAACTTTTCGGAACTTCCTAAACTCCACCAAGAGCGACACCTGCAACTATCCGATTGGGCGTTGCCACCGATCGACGGTTGTTTCGGTTATGCCGAGGGAACATCCACCGTTTTCAAAACGCGACCCACGTCCCACTTTCTCCCCCAATGTCTCCGCACTTCCGGTAGCCTCTCTCTCCGTTTCTCTCTGTTTCTCTCTGTTTCCATGGCTTTCTGACATCACAGTCCACGATGTGTTTTCAGGGGAAATTTTGCTTGGTTCGCCATGGAAGATCGCCTGGACAAGCCGAGCGACAAGGTCACGCTGATGGGACAAGGTCCGAAATAAGTTCAACGCATGTGCATCGGTTCAGAAAAGCGACTTTGTGCCCCCTTTTTGGTCTTTGTTCTTTCTTTCGTGTTTGCTTTTCGCGATCTGTGGAGTGGACACTGTACTCTGATTCTTGTTTTTTCCTATTTATTCCGCAGATGAGCATGGCCATGGAAACGAAAAGCGTATGCAGATTCTCGCTGACGACAGGGATTTCTCCTTGCTGGAGCCGGCATCCCGGGGATTCTTCGCCCGGCCTTTCGACAAGCCTCTCCCGTGCTTTGGCTGCGGCGTTGGTTGGTTCTCGTAAGTTCTTATGATTCTAATGTCGGCCATTTTACGCGACGCCCCTTTGTCAAACATTGGCTAGATTGTAATCAATAGGTCTTGGAACTAGACAATGAGTGCAGGATTTACGACCTGTCGGACCTCGTCGTCACACCCCGTCGGGCCCAAAGAGCGAAATGGACGGGGTTGAGCAAGCGATTCACTTCTTCGGCTTGGTCTGCCAAGGCATGCCTTAGGATTAGTCCATTTGATATCTAGAATTCATTATTCTGTAGTCAAGGGTGAGCCTCGGCAAGAAATGTTAGGCTTAGACGGGCTGGCCCAAGCCACTTCTATTGATCAGGCCTACTTCGAGTATGACCAGAACTATCTTCTTGCCACATTTAAATAGAAGTGATTGGTTCATGGGTCGGCACGGTTCCATCCTAGAATTGAGGATTGGACCGGTCCTATTCAATTTAGGATTTTAGTAATTTCCTTTTCTTTACGTTAAAAGAAAATGAATTTCTTTTTAAAATATATTAATATGATCTTGTTCAGATGGTTTAGTTCCGCAACTAAAACTAGGAACCACTTAGAATTGGCCAGATTGGTTCAGTTTTCGAGTTAATTTGGTCCGATTCCTATGAACACCCTTGCCTATAAGTCATAAGATCCAAATAGGAGGAACATCTTAACATATCAAAATTGGTAGTTTGACAAATAATTAACCTCACACGAGGGAGAATAGAATGAAACTTAATCATGCTTTCTAGAGTCTACTTCAACTTTCATGACATGACAATATACAACTATGATACATTGTATGAGAATACAACTTAACCTCTGTGCATTGCTTTGAAGACATAATTATTCACGCTCAACTTTAATCTAATGTGCATATATTGTTAATTTCTCAAGTTGGTATCAATCAAGTAAGTTCCATACTTATTGTACTTGTGCCAAATTTGTGTTCACTGATCTTATGTTAATTTTCCTCTAATCAAACATCATCTATATATTCTAGACTTATCACGCAAAATGTGGATGATTCTTTTTTTCATGAACCATAAGCAACATCCACCAAATAAATTATCAATTTTAAGCAAGTGATGTATCGAACTTTTTAAAAAATATCTTGCGCATTACAATATTAAATGATTAAAAGATAACATTGCTCAAAGCATATCCCTCATGTCTCCAGTAAGGACAATAAGCATGTTTTGTCGATAGTTTGTTGCAAAATACCACATCTCTTCATAAAAAGAAATGACAAAAATATGAATCCGTGACTTATATTCTGCTTTTTAGATGTCTATTAGAAGATTATCTCATGATACCACTTTATAAATCATTGAAATAATTTAGCTGAAATTATTATATGTGACAGGTTTCTCCTGGGGTTTGCGTTCCCTCCATTCTGGTACTATGCTACGGTTCTGTACCTTTGCAATTACCATCTCAAGGACCCAAGGGAAAGAGCTGGGCTAGCCGCATCTGCAATTGCAGTAAGGAAGCAAACCCTGAAAGTTCTGCATCTTGTTCTTGTTTAAGTTTTGCTGCCACAGCACATAATGCTTCTCGGAATGCAATTGATTCTTCATGGATGTGTGCAGTTTTTGATCTCGACTGTGGCTATCCTGATTTCTCTGCTCGCGGTATTCTTTCCGCGTGCCTTTCACCGACATTGATTAAGATGAGTACTCAAGAAATGCGTGGATGCACGCACTAGACTCGACTGGCAAGTTGTCGATGATAATTGGAAAGCTTTACGTTTTTTTATTCTTTAAATTTTTCCATATAAATGCATGGACTAGAACTGTTTATATGGCTGCCATTCCGATAGGCGAAGGTGGGTTTTATGTATTTCGGTTTTCATTCAGGATTCACCGTCCTTACAAAGATACAGAAGTAACTGAATGAACAGAAGTTCATTGTTTCTCCGTTCTTTCCTCTTGAAACATAAATCTGTTCTATTGCAGAAATGACAATCAACGGTAACGGGGAACAATACTCTTACAAATTTTAAGATAGTCTGAAGATCTTAAAAGGCCAAGCTTATCCAGCAGCATAAATATAGACAGAAACAGACTGCTTGAGTGACTGTGGCATCACAGATTTGAAACAAAGAATGCACTCAGATAAGCAGTAAAACATAAGAATTCAGAGAGAGGGCGCGCTTTTTACAAATAAACAAATGAGTCAATGGAGATTATAATGCTCACATAGACAATGAAGTTATGCATTCGAGGCTTCATTTCTGTCACTTGTCCTTTTACCACGAAGGATGCCTCAATGAAACTCAGTTTACTCATGTGGCCCGTCATTTGAACCCTCGCCATCACTGGTTTCCTTGGTGGGAGCCATGTTATGTGGATTCTTTAGTTCATCTAACTGCAAGGACATTAAATAAATCCACCAAACTGAACTATAAGTAAACAGATAGACATGACAAACAAAGCGCATGAGGAGAGACCAACAATTTGGCTTAATGTGACACCCCAAAAGCATCATCATAAGCACCATGACAATCTGTGATGGCAAATCAACAAGTGCTTTCTTACATACCACTGAAAAAGGAAACACGTGATACAGAACCTCATTTTCTCACTTATTGATCATGGATTAAATGTCTGCAATTAGATCATCAGATGAGATATGTTCTCATACTTCTATTTAAACATAACATATCAATAGTGAAAACATCTTCATTCTCACTCACTCGCTCCCATTTTTGCCAATATATGGAGGAAGCTATTTTCAGTTTCTGTCTCAACCTAGCATATTTATCATGCACAGATGCAGCAGTAATCTATGGCAACCGAATTAACCATCATCTTTTGAATTCTCCCCATTGAAGGCCACTGGTTATCGTCTTGTGACAGAGGCAAGAGGAACCCCCTGATCATCTTCCTACTAAAACTTATCACAGGGATGATCAAAAATATATCGGCGCATATATTAATATTACCTAGCAATGACAATCAAAGCTGCAGCATTGTGCATAGAACTGAGATTCAGATTCGTTCACAACAGCAATGGCCACTAAAATATTGTTTCTCTGGCAGCAAATAACACTGGAATCCACAGATTTAAGGACTTATTGACAAACTTATCAAAGAATGACCAAAGGCAACTGACTCTACAATTCAGTAAGAGAAAGCGCATGAAATTTCAATCTTTTCTTACTTTGTCCGGATATCTCCCTTACAATTTCACAAATCCTAGTCTCCAGTAGTCCTCTAAATGCTAAGTATCAAACTCATTTTCCTTCTTCTCCATAGATCCTCATGTTGGTTATAAAACCGACAAATATTTATGTCTTACTGAGAACCGAGCAACAGATGTACTACCCAGAAAATGGAATATGAAATTCTCAACATCAAAGGACATTTTCCTTGACTTCCCTCAAGTTATGGCCAAATTGTAATGACACCACTTGCATTTTGAATAGTTACACCCACATCTTCTGTCAGAAGCCTTTACATTGAATGGTTGAAATCTGCACTACATCAGTATTTCAACTCTACTTGGGTTAAAAATTGCACACTAAAGCCACCTCAGCAGTTTATTAGTTAAGTGGATTGAATAGTTCCAGGTAGGGGTTTCCCAGTCATTTGTCTAAACATATGGGATTGCTCTGCAATTTGGCCAAGATCAGAGGGATATCAGATTAATTAATTCCCAAAATTATCAAGACCAGCCCTTCAGAAAAGTAGCTCCCAAATGCAATCTATACAACAAGATCCTCAATGAAGAAAAACAGATAACTATGCTTCAGCTAACAGCACCTAAATTCACCTCCAGAAATAAAATTCATAAGCTAATTAGTCTTGAAGTATAGCAAATATTGTTGCTTCAAATCAATAGCAGGTCTCACCTTCTTGCAAGTTTCCTGGTGTGCAGCCAAAAGCTCATTATACTTTATCCGCAGATCTGATAATTCAGCTTGTAACTTCTCATACTCGGACACAGTTGGACCACCCAACTTATCCTGGATGAACCTGTTGCAGCCATCATCAAGAAACATGCCGTAAGCAAAGAAAATCCGAAAAAATTTGATCTTTCCCTGATCAAACTCACAGACAATATAGCACATTCATCTAGTTTGGTATAATTCAGCAGAGAAGTAATCATCAATTCTTGATGCATTCGATAAAGGACCGATATGCAACTCCGATCCCCATATTCAGGAACCAAAATGTAGTTCAAGTTCCATATTTGCAGAAGCAATTCGTAACTTTCTCATGAAGAATGGATCTTCAAATGGTTCATGCAAATGCTCAGACACCAAGAAAGCAAAGAAACGAGGATCAATGCGCGCACCCAAAAACAAAAACCTGAAAAGTAGCCAAAAACTTACTCAACTGCAGAAGAGGGCTTGTCGTTCTGCTCGTATAAGGAAACCAAAACTGCAGTTCACACATTGCAACACCACGTGAATTCAAACACATCGCAAGATCGAATTTTTCTTAAAACTCCAAGAAGCAAGAAAGGGACTCTTAAGAAAAAAAGCTCGAAAAAAAACCTTTGGTGAGCGAATCGACGACCCCGCTTGATTCCAAGTACTTCCTGAATGCCTCCTTCTTAGCTTCTTTTTCCTGGGGAAAAACGACAAAATGCAGCCTCAAGATCGTGCCTTTGAATCAAGAAACGCAAGGAAACTACAGATGGGTCGTGTTTCGGATCAGCGGGGGCAAATTGGCTAAGAAAAAGAAGAGGGATTGAGAGCGTGCAGTGCAGAGACGGAGAAGAAGACGGAAGCTCACGCACCTCTCTGTATCGCATCATTTCCTTCTGGATCTCTCTCTCTCTCTCTCTCTCTCTCTCTGGTTCTTGGTTTGGTGGATATCGACTGGGAGTGTGCTTTCTTTCCCTCGTTAATAAGCAAGCGTGCTCTCCTCTCCCTCCTGGCCAAAAGCAAAAATAATTACACAAATAATGCTTAAATTTGGGCAGAAGTATACAAGCAGTTGTTTAACTTTGAATTTAATCAATATGATTTTTAAATTTTAAATTTCCTTATTCTCGAATTTCTAATTTATTTAATATGTTATCTGAACTTTTAATAAATATTTAATATGATTCTTAATTATTATATTACTATATTTAATTTAGTTACCGAATTATATAGTTTATAGATCAAATTAAATATGTACTCAAAGTTTAGGGATTACATTAAATAAATTAAAAATTTGTATATCACATTACACATTAAGTTTGAATTGAGAGACCACATTAAACAAATTAGTTTTGGGGCGATGTTACAAATTGGATTAAAATTTAAATATCATTTGTGTCATTTTTCTTCAGATTAAGCTTTCTTGAAACTAGTAAAAACATTTATGCAATCAGATATACAAAATGCAGACCTCACTGTTTAAAATTCAAATTAACTAAAATAAACGTATAATACAAAGTCAATCCTATTGTCATTTTAATTATATGTGGATTTCTTTAGTCAATATCGTATTATCTAAATGGCATTGTTCTCTTTCAATAGCTAAATCAAATATTGGAGGATATATCTCCTTGTCCTTTATTCGAGAGTAAAACTTGTTGGAATAATACGATTATAAAAGATGAATAAAAACCTTATTTAGATATAAATATGAATATAAGTTTTATTTAAATTATATCATTTACTTTTTCTTAGTTAAATATAATTTAATTTATTGAGTCAAATAAACTATACAATTTATATATAGTTTTGTATCATTTTATGTAAAAGATTTGGTTGAATTGGAAATATTATCATATAAAATACATTTTAAAGATATGCATCAGTTTTTTTAAATTTCAACTTAATAAAAAACAAAGTTTAGGGATTACAAATCAATAAAGCAATATCTATTGGACGAATGTGAGACACATGACAACTGTTGCAAATGTCTCGTCATGTGGTATGCAGAGAGGCAAAATGAAGTGCCATATAGTGAGCACAGAATTTGAGATTCTCTCAATTATCGATAATTGTATGCTATCGACATATATTGGTGCTTTTACATGTTATGTTTATCTGTTTCAACATATAACAGCTGACACTTATGATCTTGAGGATATTGTTATGTTTTGTGTAAAATTGTGTTTGGACAATGTATTTGTACATCAGTTCTAAAAAAGATTTTTTTTTTTCTAAGTTAGACATACAAAAAAATAGAAAATGCTTAGATCCAAACATACAAAAGGCAACACGAAAGTTTCTATAATCAAAACCTAGTTAAGATGAATGTATGATAGATAAATTATCATTTGGACTTTACCAAAAAAAAAATTATCATTTGGAAATTTAAGCCTTTTAAAATTAAATTTTAGAATATGGATACCCTTATCAAACGCCATATTTTTCAAATGCAAATATAATTATTCCAATTGTAAGTTAAAACTCAAGATTATCTTTCTTTATCATTAATTTATGATAAGTAGATAAAATATATTTAGGGTTGTGGCACCATGCTGGGATCTTTGCTGGAATTATTCTCGAGGAGAAAACCTTCCTCTTCCTCAGCAGGCCAAAGCATCTGCTGTAATTCGTAACCGTAATTGTAAGTAGCCGGCTGCCAGGTCTGAAGAGTGGATTTCCTTCTAAGCTGCAATGTGTGGTGTGGATTTTCCTTAATTCCTCAGCTGCAGACATAGTTGTATGCACAGCTTCTTCTTCAAATGGCTGCTTTTTAAGTCCTTTGTTGCTGGGGAAGTTGTCAAAAACAAGAGTGCTAACGTTGACCGTTCACAAACTGGTGTGGCTCTCCCCTGATGTGCCAAGATCTGGCTTTGTTTCTTGGTTAGTCATACATGATAAACTCCCAACTTTTGAGAGGATTAACAGTTGACCTGCTGGGAGCACTAGATCTATCTAGCTTGTTCTATGATCGAAGCATCGAATCTCGCTATCATTTAATTATCGATGTTTAATGTCATAAAAAATAACCGAGTTCTCTATTAAGCATGCATTCGAGAGTTATCTTGGTCTTAATAAAAAAGGATTGGCACTAATAAGCATCTTAGGTTATGTATTGCTTGAAATAAAACTTTGTGAAAACCATCTGGTTAGAGCAAGGATTGTTTGAGGTCATGCTTATTGTAGCTTTTTGATGTGCAGAGATGCTTGTTTTGCTCTATGTCATCTCTATGGTTGTGATGGCAAACAATGTCAACTCCAATTGCTCGATGTAATCTTATAGTATACATACTAAATTGAATTTCAAAAGTGGCGAGATCCATGTGAGGCCAATCTTTTTTGATGGTTCAAATTCGATTCTACTCATAGGAAGTTGATGCAACAATGTAACATTGGGATCAATCAAATTACAAGGTGCCGTCTCAAAGTTTGGACGCAAGAATTCTTGTTCCTTGTTACAAAGCATGTGAGCAACTCTTGTTGAATCCTCCGCCACTCATCAAGCCTAGTCATGCCTATTGTAGAGCTCTTTCTTGACACCTTCTTAAGTGCTATTCAAGAAGACAACTCGACACCTATTTGGTAACTATTTTTTTTTTTTAAGAATTGAAAAGGAACAAAAATTCACTGTGTAACATCAAATCAAATAAATTATCCTATTCTCCATTCATAATATGATGAAATCCAAAAAAAAAGTGATTAGGGAATATATTTAGAACATAAATAAAAAATAAAAAAATATATTTTTATTTCGAGAATAAAATAGAAAAAATTACTTTCGAAGCGGAATCGTTTTCAAGCCAAGAACAGAGTCATCAAAGCACGGAAAAATGAGGAGAAGAAGCGAGAGAGAGAGAGAGAGAGAAAATGAAAAGAGAGAGAAAACAAAGGAAAAAAGTAAAAAAATTATTTAAAAATTAAAAGAAATTGATTTGGAACAGAATTAATTAATTACAAATAACTTATCTCAATCAGAAATTTTGGAATTCCAAATGGCTTAAAATGCTTAGAATCGGTTCGAATAAAAAAAAAATCAGTTTTCTTTCCTAACCGATCTCCAGACTTTAGGACAATATTTCTCAAAGTGTTCCAAATCTCCACAATTTGAACACTTGAGGGCATTTAGACCAACAGGTTTTACAAACACTTTTTGAAAATGATTTTTGTAAAATGCTTTTGGAGGTCTTTGTCTAAGTCTCTCCTTGACTTTAGGAAAATCAATTAAAGAATTATTTTCCTTATCGAAACCAAGTCCTGACTTATTATAGTAAGGCACTTGTTTAGAAAGAATATGCTCTAATGTTTTTGATCCATTTGAAAATCTTGTCGAAATATTTGAAAATTCTTTCTTCAAAGAATCATTTTCTTTGACAAGTAAATCTCGACTTTCTTTTGTTTGTAGAAAATCTTTTTGCAAAATTTCAAAATTTTCTTTTTGAGAAATATCCTGTTGCCTAAGCCGAAAATTTTCCCTTTTAAGTTCAAAGATTCTTCTAAGAGAAGATTTGAGATTTGAACAAAGCTCATTTATATATTTTGAAACTTTGAAAGGAATTTCTGAATGACTTACCTTGATTTCCTCATCGGATTGAGTGCAGTTACGAATCGAGACTTTGAGTCCGAGTCGATTCGAGTCGACTCAGATTCTGAATGTGCCATCAAGCATAAATTTCCTTGCTTATCATATTCTTTCATTGTTCTTTTCTGGCCATTCTGCTTGTATTGTCTTCTTTCACTAAACTCCATTCCTTTTCTACTCAGCTTTTTGAATTTCTCGATTATAAAAGCAAGTTCTTCGTCGTCCATGTCATTTTCTGAATCTGTTTCATCAAAAACAGCATTAGATATTAAAGCAATGGACTTCTTACCTTCGGGATCTTCATCGTTAAGTTGCTCCACTTTATAGGATTGAAGAGTGCCAATCAATTCATCAACGGAAAGTGGCATAATCCTTTGAGTCTCTCTTATTGAGGTATTGACATGATTCCAATCTTTTGAGAGACCTTGCAAGAGTTTGTTGACATTCATTGGGGAAGAAATTGGATGACCTTGATATGCCAAACCGTTTACAATTTCTGTAAAACGATTAAACATATCTCTAATCGACTCTCCTTGCTTCATCTTGAAGGATTCATATTTGCTGAGCAAGAAGTTTACTTTTGTCTCTTTTACACGATCGGTCCCTTCATATGTAACATGAAGTTTATCCCAAACTTCTTTTGCTGTTTCACATGAAGATATTCTGTTATATTCAGCAAGAGACAAAGCACAATATAAATAATAAATGGCTTTTGTATCAAGCGCTTCTCTTTTGGACATCTCCATCCGAGACATAGGAGCGGGAGGTTTGCTTTATTTGTCTTTGCCATTATTATTTGATATAGACGCAGCAATGGGGTTGATTCCTCTTTCCACAACATCCCATTGTAAGAGATCTCTGGATCTTAGGAATGCTTTCATTTTGTTCTTCCATACGTCGTATTCCTTTCCATCAAAATATGGTGACCTCGTGTTGCTTTGCCCTTCCATAAGTCCTGGAGCCAACATACTAGCCATGGATCTTTTACTCTGAAGTAAAACACTTCAAACAAAGTAAGTACACAAGCTCTGATACCAATTGAGAGTGCTAGTATGAACACCTAGAGGGGGGTGAATAGGTGTTTAAAATAAATATTGGCAAGTATATGCGAAATAAAATAAACTTCAAGCAAAGGAGTTAGGGAAGAGAATAAGAACACAAGATTTATAGTGGTTCGGCTTAATCCAAGCCTACGTCCACTCTCCCACGCTAACAGCCTTCTTGGCTGGATTCCACTATGCAATCAAGAATAGATTACAACTTTGAGTGCAAACACTTAGTAGATCACACTATCTCACTAAGTCACTCCTTTGGTATTTCTCTCACGATCACAAACGTTTAAGCTCTCTAAAGACAAGTGTATGATCGAAGGTCGCTCAGACTTTGGAATTATAAATTCTACGCTCTATCTCTTACTTGCTCATCGGTCCATGATCTCCTTAAATACTCCTCCACTTCCAAACTACCCTGTCGCAACCTAAATTTTCAGGGCAATCCTAAAGTTTAGGTTAATGGATTACTAAGTCTTTAAGCTTAGCTCGAGCTCTCCCAAGCCCATACCAATTCACGACTTAGGTTTGAATTCTTAACATGCAAATGATTTTCAATCAGGAGTCGCCACTAATCTATTTTTGGTGGGTCGATTAGAAACCCAAGTAAAGTAACGAGAGATTTACTTTACTCCTACGAACCAGAGATTTATGAGTTCGGGGACATGGTTACGCTAAATTAGTTTAACGCCCTTTCGGTACCTTTTTATTTTAATTTTTAAAAATATTTTACAGGCAATGTTAATTAATTTTAATCTAAGCTACTAACATGCAAATGGTGGTCAAGCAGGTGCACAATCAATAAAATAACATTCAAATAAATAAATAAAAAATGCTAATAAAATGCATGTCCTAAACATGATTTCTAAATGACAGGATACCTACTTTTTTCTTTTTCTTTTAAAAGAATATTAATTATATGCAATCTTAATTTAAACTTAATATGCATGAATTTTACTTTAATGACATATGAGATGCAATTCATGTGGCATAATTCAAATCATTACAATATGTGTGCAATCTAATTTACATAACCCTAAATATGCATATGATGTATGATATGAAATGTATGACGTGATAATTTTATATGCATGTTCTTTTTATGATTTTTTTAATGATTTTTTTTATTACACATATGCAACCTGCACTAACAATGACGACATGAAATATGATCAATTATAAACTAATTTATTAACTAACCAAGTAAATGACCTCTTGTGTTTTCTTTTTCAAATGACTTAATGATTCTTATTAAAAAGAAAATAATGATGCAATATTAATCTTCGGCCTTTTTTTATTAAAAAAATGCATGACTAGAATATTAAAATATGAACCTATGACCCACTAACTAAGGCGCAGCATGTGGTGTACACATTATGAAATCTATATAACCTAAATAACATTTTTTTGTTCTTTTTTTGTTTTATTAAAGGAAAATTAACCTAATCCTATATGAATCTAAAAAATATCGAAACGCAAAGCTTTAAATATGAAATGCATATGGACCTAAGTACTTAAATTCTAGATATGACATATGATATGATATGTGATGTGCAAATAACAATGATGCATCAAAATACATGTACTATTGAAAATTTATCTATGTAAATCAATGACATTTCAATGATGCAAAGCAAATCATGAATTTGCCATAAAAAGTCGAAATAATCAAAAATATAACCCGACGTCTCGTGGGTCAATATTTTTGATTATTACAACTTAATATGACAAATTTCCTAATGATAAAAATAAATCAAAACAAATCAAGTTAGAATATATATATATATATATATATACATGAAATCAAATATCTAGAAAATCACCTAGTCCAACTCACGGTTGGCTTGAGAAATGGCGAGGAGCAGTTGGTGGTTCGGTGATGGGTCGTCGTTCGGAACAAGGGCTGTCCGTCGGAGCTTCGGCGAGGTTCGGCAGTAACCAGACCTGCAGCAAAACAAAGGAGGCAGCAAATGATCCTGTTCGGGCGTGGAGCAGCGAGGCGTTCGGCGGCTGGGTCGGTGAGTGGAGTGGCAGGGAGCGTGAGCGTTGGTGGCTATGCTGCTGCGCGTCAATGGCAAGTCCGGCGAAGCAACGGTGGCGGAGGCGTGATGGTGTTCGGAGTAGTGTCGCGGGGAGCGGGCTGCTGCGATGGAGGTCCGCCGGTGTTGAGTGATGCTGGAGCAGCGGCAGAGGCGGCGGGTGGAGCAGTGAGGTGCGCTGCGGGCGTCGGGCGCGCTGTAGCTCGGACCACCGGTGATGGGCGTCGCGGGCAGAGGATTCCGGGTGCGGAACTGGTTGGTGCGGTGGCACGGTGCTTGCTGGGCGTTAGAATCGCAATCGAGGTTGATCACAGGGGCTGTGGTGAATGGTGCAGGGGGCTCGGTGAGCTTCGGGGAAGACCGACAAAACAGCGGTGGTGGAAACACGGCGATGGAGGCGTGCGGCGCTCTGGCAGTCGCAAGTCGCCGGTGCAGGAGCGTGGAGGTGGCGCGATGGTGCGGCGCGGAGCAGCAGAGCGGCTGGAGACGGTGGTCGCGGCAACGGGAGGCACAATGAGCAGCAACGGAGTCAAGCGAGGACCTCTCAGAGAAGAAGCACAGTGATTTTTTTTTTACTTTCTCTTTCCTCAAGTCTCTCTCTCACCCGTCACTTTCACTCTCTGCCCCCTGTACTTTCTGCAGGAGACTTTTTACTTTTTCAACCGGAAGAGAAATCTCTTGCTCCCCCCTTTCACTTGACTTTTGTGTTTTTTCCTTAAAAACTAAAACTCCCGCCACCGGGCTCCGGGTAGTGCCCGAAGCCCCGTACCGGACTCATTAGACAGGGTGATCCTGCCGGTCCTAATCTCCGAAGAGAGTGGCCGGTGGCCTCCACCCCGGTCCTCACCAGGTGCCACCCCCTCAGTGTGGCTGTTACACCACCTGTTGTGGCGGGAGGGGCAGTGGGGTGTTTTATTTTTCTTGCCCACCACGGCAATACGCTGGCACCCTTTCTGGGACTTGTCCCTTCGGGGTGTTACCCAGCTTGAACCTTTTAAGGTCCTGCTCAGGACCATATGTTTTCTCCCTTTTCACTTTTCAATTTTTTGACGAAAAGAAGCCCCCCATGAACCGAAGCTCCCTTTTTCTATTTATAGAGAAAAACTCCAATTTGTTTTTGCAGGTGAGATATTCACTCAACCGTTCAACAAATTAGCAACTCCAAAATCACACGATTTTCGAACTTTTTTAAATTTTGAAATTTGGTTTAAATTTTTTTTTAAAAAAAAATTCCCTCCACAACCAAATGCTCTATTATTATTTTCTAAAAGATAAATTAAATTTTAAAATAGGTGTCAACGAGCCCGTTGGACGAGTATCCCGGAATCATCTTTCAATATACCCACGGACTTTGTATTTAGAAGATTTGGTAGCTAGTTGAGTGACAAAAGTAAAATCCTAAATTGATTCCGATCGCCCATACAAACGAAAATTATATGATTGGGCTTGAGTTCGATGTTGAATCTGGATGACAAGAATAGACTTTAATCAGTGCGATAAACTTTGCAATCTGAAAAATATGATTCGTTCATCATTCCGAGAATAAAAAAAGAGAACCAAAAGTGCCGAATAAAAAAAAAATTATTTCTATATTTTATTTTTATTTCTTCCTAGTATGAAATATATATTTGTTGTATATAGAATACATATTTAATTTTATGTTATAATTTAGTATTTTTATTTATTACATATTGTAGGGATATTAGTATAGTTTATACTATGGTTTATTATTTACTATATAATAAAAATTGATTAGTTAATATTTTTATTACTTAGTATAAAAATATAATTAATCAGTGAATGATTTATGAAAATTCAATATCAAAGTAGGACCTGTATGTTTGTGTTTTTTTTTGGTGGAATCAATATCATTTTTTTTTAATCTAAAAAAATAATTAAAAAATAATTAGAATAGAAATTTTATATAGTTACAAAAAAAGCGCTTATTTCTTATTTTAACAACTTTTAAAAATTCCTAATTTTTTTTTTTATTCCTTGGCCAATCGATGAAATTTTATTTGTTATCAAAGGCAAGTTTTGGACTCGGGCGAGCCCGAGCTCGCCTAGAATCGGTCGCCGGCCATGGTTGAGGTCGGCAATCGACCAAAAGAAAAATAATTATTTAGAAACAAAAAAAGAACACAAATTTACCAATCGGTTTTTTATTTATTCCGAACAAGTTATGAAATGCGTTTTTTTGATAAAAAATTATTCAACTATTTTTATTCGGGAAATAATTTTTGATTAAAATACGAACTTCAAGAGCAGTTTTCCAGCTTCCCGAAGCACGCTTGCAGATTCAACGAGACAGAGAGAGCGCCAGAATCACGGAAAAACGAGGGCATTTCCGATGAGGGAATCCATCCAAATCTTCACACAAGCAACCCTCTGTATCCAGCATCCACATCGAGGTCGGAGCAGCACCGTACGACGTCCGCCGCCGCCGTCGTCGCCATTCGAATCCAAGCAAACTGGACGGCGATTCGACGTGATGAGAAACCCTACGCCGGGACGGATTGGTTCTGGGAGAGCTGTATTGCCGGTGTGTTTTATCGACCCTCGAAATATGCTGCTGCTGCTGTTGTTGTTGTTGCTTCTTCATACTGCGGAGCGGCGATGATCATCTCGGGTTTCAAGTTTTTAGATGAGTCGGAGGCTCACGCGGGTGAGTCTCCAGCGCGAGAGGGCGGTGCGGAGCGTCAATGGCTAACCCCGCAGTCACTTCCATCGATGATGCTTGGGAGCTCCAGGTCCTTTTCCAAAGGTTGCCCAGCGAGAAGGATGGGCCTCCGCTTCAGTTTTGACATATGGGACAAAAGGTTCGGACGCTTTGAGTTGGGATTTTTGCGGGGGAAAATTCCGTACTGGAATCTGAGCAACAGGTAAGACAAGGAAATTTTTTTTTATCTCTGTTTCAAAACCCTGAAGGGATCCACATTCATGTTGATAGAACATCGGGTACATCACACGAGCCCCATCAATGTGGACCCGCTTAAGTGGGGCATGCTCCTCATCAAAAGAGGCAAGGGCGCGTTTCTCTGCCGGATGCCAGAGGGCACATACTCTTGACCATAAAGCACATTCACTTGACCCTACAAATCAATGGACATTCACTTGACCCTACAAAGCAGCCTTTTGAGACCAGTGAAATATTTATGATATGTTTCTTTTGGATTCAGCAGCTAAATGGTGTCTCAACCAGCTTTCACAATTCAATTAGTCCACCTCCTCCCCCACACAGGTCATTTTTCCTGATGATCCTCAGCAGAAACTGCAATCCTGGGATCTGACTATTTCTTTACCGCTAATAAGCCCATTGTCAGACACTATAATAATAGGGTATGTATAATCAAATATTAAACTCTACCTCCTTGAATGGTTGGTGGGCATGTTGAAGTTGGGCGGCTCCTCTCTTTGTGGGGACCAAACAATAAGCAGCTTCATTTGACCCTGCGCACCAAACAAAACGAGGAAGCTTCATTATGAAAATAATCATTGTTGCTTAAAGTCTTACTCTCTCATCATCATTTGATGCTGTTGTCCCGGAAGTACAAACTTTGCTTCCTTTTCTCAGTACACTTTGTTTCAGACCATCCAGGCACTCTTGTTTAATCCTGTCTCCTGAACCAGACCATGGCCGTTGCAGAGCTCTTTCTTGGCACCTTTCTTCCGGTGCGGTTTGAGAGGTTGGCCTCTCATGAGCTGCTCAACTTTGCGTGGCGCAAGGGGATCGTCACGCTGCTGAAGAAATGGGAGAAGATGCTGATCAGTATCAACCAAGTGCTGGATGATGCAGAGGACAGGCAGCTGACTGGCGATCTCAGGGTGAAGTCGTGGCTTGAAGATCTTAGGAACTTGGCCTACGACATTGAAGACTTGCTTGATGAGTTTGCCACAGGATCTGTGGAAAACAAGTCCGAGGTAGAATCCGGCACTGGTAAGGCGCGATTCCTTCTTCCATGTTGTTGCTTCAAAATGAGCCCGAGAGCATTTATGTTCAATCACAAAATGAGATCCAAGGTTGAAGAGATGGATGGCAGATTAGAGGAGCTCATAACTCGGAAAGATAGTCTAAGCCTAATAGGGAATAATGGGAAGTGATCAGCATACCGCCAATTAGATAAGCTGCTTCCGACTACGTATTTGCTTAAGCCTTGTTTCGTTAGTAGGGAGGATGAAAAAATGGAGATCCTCATGTTATTGACCAGAGAAGAAGATGATAAAAAATGTGTGGATCTAAAAGTGATTCCCATTGTAGGGATGGCGGGCGTAGGGAAGACAGCTCTGGCTCAGCAAATCTACAATGATGGTAAGGTCACTGGCTATTTCGATGTGAAAGCATGGGCTTGTGTTTCCGATGATTTCAATGTGCTTGCTATTACAAAGAGTTATCCTAGAGACAACCAATGGCCATTTGTCCTGTGAAGGTAAGGACCTAAATTGGCTTCAAGATAAGTTCAAGGAAAACCTTTCAGGGAAGAAGTTCCTTGTTGTGTTGGATGATGTTTGGAACAAGAAATATGAAAACTGGACTATCCTCTTGAAGCCTTTTCGATCGGGAGCAAAGGGAAGCAAGATCATTATCACTACTCGCAACCTCCGCGTTGCTTCAATAGCCGGTGCTCCACCTAAAACTCTTAAAGAGTTGTCACAGATGCATGTATGACTTTGTTCGCATTGTATGCTCTTGGAGTGGAAATTTTGATCATCATCCTAATCTTGAAGTAATAGGTCGAAAAATAGTGGAAAAATGCAAAGGGTTGCCATTAGCCGTGAAGACATTGGCCGGGCTACTACGCACCGAGCTTTGTCCCTACAAATGGGAAGCTACGTTGAACAGCAAAATTTGGGACCTACTGGAAGAAATAAATGAGATCCTTCCGGCTTTGAAACTTAGCTATCTCCATCTCCCTTCCAATTTGAGGAGATGTTTCGCTTATTGTGCTATATATCCCAAGGACTATGAAATAGAACGGGATGAGTTGATTCACTGGTGGATTGCAGAGGGCTTTTTGGAGTGAAAAGAAGGACAAATCATTGGAACGTAGGCTTGAATTATTTCAACGAGCTAGTAGCTAGGTCATTATTTCAAAAGTCAAGTAGTGGTGGATCACAATTCTTAATGCATGATCTTGTGAATGACCTAGCAAAGTTAGTTGCAAGTGCAACTTGCCTAAGCTCAGGGGAGTTTGAGTCTGAGGGTGATAAGAACAATGCATCCTTAGCTCGTTATGCCTCATTCAATTCTAGTAATCACATTTTGCCAGAAAGATTCTATATATATCATGGAATGAAGAAAATTAGGAGTTTCATATCTTTGGTGAAGCAATCTAAGCATTATTTTAGGTCCTTTTTGTCTCAGAAAGTGCTATGCGACTTGTTGGTGGGATTGAAGTACTTGAGGGTGCTTTCATTAAGTCACTATGGCATCCGTGAGGTACCGGATGGCATTGGTAAATTGAAGCACCTAAGGAACCTTAATCTATCGTCTACCGATATCGAAATGCTTCCAAAGTCAATTGTTACATTATACAACCTAGAGGCTTTGATGTTGCAAGGCTATCACAACCTTATCGAATTACCTGAAGATATGGAGAAACTTATCAATCTAATATTTCTTGACCTTGCGGACACTTGGAGCCTAAGAGCAATGCCGCTATATATAGGTAATTTGGTGGGTCTTGAGATGTTGACCATGTTTACAATGGGAACGGAAAATGGGTTGAGGTTGAAGGAGTTAAAAAACTTGAAGAACCTTATAGGCGAATTGTGCATCTCTGATTTGCATAAGGTTTCAGAAGTTGAAGATGCCAAGGATGCCAATTTGCTTATGAAGAAGGGGATATGCCAATTGATGATGAGATGGAGTGAAGATTTTGAAACTTTTCAAAATGACGACCTTGAAGCAAGGGTCATTGACTCTCTTTGTCCTTACCAAAACCTTGAAAATCTTGCGATATCCTACTATCGCGGCCTAAAATTCCCGTCATGGCCTCACATTTTGATATAGTGCATTTACGTTTACCCAGGTGCTGTAGTGTCAAAGCATTACCATCATTTGGGCAGCTATCTTCACTGAAAAAACTGTATATTGAAGGTCTAAATGCAATATGCACAGTAGGGTCCGAATTTTATGGAACAAAAAGTCCTTTCCCGTCCCTAATAACTTTGGAATTCAAGGACATGCCGTTATGGGAGGACTGGTCTCATTGCGTTGGCACCGAAGAAGCAGGAGTTTTATTCCCTTGTCTTACACATCTCATTGTTTGGGACTGTCCTTTGTTGATTGGAAAATTACCTGGTCAACTGAGCTCCCTCATGAAGCTGGAAATCAACTCCTGTCCGCACATAAATGCCTTGCCCTTTAGCGATAGCCTTCCATCTCTCAATGAATTGAACATTGGAGGTTGTAATGAGAGGGTGCTGAACAGTTTGGTAAATTTGACATCTCTAACCACTCTCATCATAAAAGACGTTGCTGAATTGACTTGCTTAAGTCATGGGTTTTCAAGCTTCTTGATCAAGCTGGAGAAGTTGGAGATGAAAAGTTGTGAAAAGTTAATATACTTGTGGCAAGATAGAGGTGTAATTGAAAATCTCACTTCTTTGAAGAGCTTACTCATCGAAAGATGTCCTGGATTCATATCTTTTGTGGCTGGAGAAGGAGATGTAGAGCTGCCCAGCAACCTTGAGACCATCGACTTGAGAAATTGCTTCAATTTAGAGAAGCTTCCAAGCAAGATGCACGCCCTCACCTCTCTTAGAGGCTTAACAGTCTTTAACTGTCCAAAACTTGTGTCCTTCCCTGAAACAGGTATACCGACATCAGTAATATCGTTAACAATCAGTGATTGCGATATGTTACAATCTTTACCTATAGGATTAAGTTTTAATCTGGATGAACCAAGCAGCAGTAGCAGCTATAACCACAGTGACATGACATCCTGTCTGCAAGAATTAAGAATCTACCTATGCGATTCTTGCCCGTCTCTCCATTCAGTGACGGTAGATATTTACCAGCGACCCTCAATACACTTGAAATTTGGAATTGTAAGGGGTGGAGTCACTTGCGGAGATAAATCCAGACAGTCTTCAGTTGCTTGAAGAGATTGTCATTCACAATTGCGAGAATATGAGGAGTTTAACCCAGTGCCTGCATAGGCTTTCCCATCTCAATTTCTTGTTATTGGCCCAATGTCCTTCTCTAGAGCTGGAATGCTTCCCTCCTCTTCCTCCCGGCATCTCAAGCTTTGTCTTTATGAGTGTCCGAAGATAAAATCGCTACCTAATCAGTTACATCGACTTATATACCTCCGTCATCTGGAAATTTTAGGTTGTGAGAGTATTACGTGCTTCCCCTGTGGAGGATTGCCGCCCCAGCTACAGGAACTTGAGTTAAGGGGATGCAGGAATATGAAGCGGCCAGTGAGCGAGTGGCTTACTCCCCTCACCTCCCTTCAATATCTGTCAATTGACGGCAGCATTGGAGGAGTGGGAGAGGTGGAGGATCTTCTGCTTCCACTCCCTTCCTCTCTAATCCATCTTCGTATATGTGATATGAGGAACATGGAAAGACTGTCCAGCAGTCTCCCACCCTTTCTCTGGACCTTAGAGATCCAACGATGCCCGAAGCTAAGGGACTTGCCCCAGGATGGTCTCCCTGCCTCTCTAGAACAACTCCTGATTGAACGATGTGGGATTCTTGAGGAGCGGTGCTCAAAGCTGACTGGTGCCATTTGGCTTCTCATCCATGAAATCCTGGAAGTTAGATTGACTGGTTTCAAATCAGAGTCAGTTTCCTAAAAGAGATTTCTTACTTTGGACCAATCGTCTGGCATGCTTACAGTCTAAAGAAATTGCAAGCGTTTTGAAGCAAATAAAGTTGTTGTAAACTCTTCTAATTCTCTTTGTGAGTGTTTAAGCAAGGATACAATAGGATTGCATCGATTTATAGTGGAATCTTGCGTTGCTCTTCCCATGGAGTAGGTCCATGAACCGATCACGTAAATCCAGTATCTAATTTATTTCCTTGTTCTGTTTATTATTGTGTTTGATCATTTGTTTTCCCAACAATATGAAAATTTAATTTGTATTGGCTGGGGGACGTTCTTTAACTGCTTTCTTTATTCTTCTTGTTGTCAGTTTGAAGGATGAGAGTTTACGATTATGGAGCATAATTGGAATTTAGAACAGGATCTCTCCTGAAGGGTGGTTAAATTCTCCCACGAGGAAGGGTTCGCATATATTCTTCGTCTATTTGGTCTCATGAAGATTTCTATGCTTCGAAATGTTTCATCGAAAGTAGGTACAGTCTTGCCATTTGCTTGAACTTTACTCTTCCACTTGTTGTCACTTCTCTCCTCAATTTCGGCATCAGTTCCCCTGTCCATTGAAATGCTTCACGTGATTTCAACTAACCAGTGAAAATGTCAATAAATCCAGGATCTCATTTGAATTTGGATTTTTTAGCTTATTTTTTCATTCTAGTTGTTGCATTCCCTCATCCAATTCTTTGTTTATCGCTATGTTCAGTCTCATTCACTTGGATTCTTTCCATTTTGCTTGCCTTGCAGATTACATTTAAATTTGATTGGTGAAGTTTTCTGATTCGAGCCAGCTACCTAAGGAAGGGTCTATATACCCTTTCCTTCACCATTGCCTCACTGGTATTAAGTCTAGGAGAAGATGTTGAAGGGGGACCCTGGATGTGAGACTTTCTTGTTCAGATCTTGACTTTTGTGGAGATTTTTCCTTTGATTAGTTGATTCTCGAATTTCTCATGAGGATAGGTATGCATAAATTCTCTTTCCCTGTTCCATAAGTGTATGTTTTTCTTTGATGTGCAATCCACTCAATGAATATGAATTCTGGACATAATTATATGATAAATGAATAGCAAGACAAGTTCGAACATGTTTGAAAATTGCATCACCTTGTAAAAGTGTAGTCCAGAACTTCAGATATAGAGCAAGTTCATGTCATGATAATGGTGGTTAGTTACTTTAAATTCTCTTTCCTGTTTTAGTCTGGAAACTCCATTTGGGTGCATATACAAAGTTGTGTAATATACCTGACTGATTTCCCTTATGTCTCTAATTCTGATGTGCGAAAATTACATTTGTAGCATTCACCAGTAGCAGAAGAAACTCGGTATTAATATTCAGTCTGTATTTACAGATACAATGTTCTTATTCCCATGCACATGATCTTCTTCATTTCTGAGCATACGGTAACGCACATCAAAATCAATATGGGAAATGGATTTATAGCACCCTCAACCCTTCCATTCCAGAATTTTACTCACCACCAAGTATAAGGAATGATTTGGTCAGTTTGAGTATAAACACAGATAAAAGTGTTTTGCATCCTGGATAGCACTCAATGAAATTTTTGCCTGATGTTCATTTGGATGACTATTCATATTCTGCTTCATGGTATCAAAGACATAGCCCTGCAGTCACTGGTTGGCAAAGTTTAAAGGGTGAATAGAATTGTTTCTGCTAGTTCTTTTGACAGGCTATTTGAAAGTCGCAGGTTGCGATCATGTATTATCAGAACCTAGAAAGAATCTGTTCCGAAGGATTAGCAAATTGTCAACATTCTACTTGTTTTGTTAAATTTCCCACTAATTGTCCGCATGAATTTCTAGCATAATATCAGTGCACATGTCATTGGTTCAAAATTTCTAGACTGTTATGTTGTTTGTTGTCATGTTCCCCGGCTATCTCATTGATGTGATTACGTCCGCATTCTCTCGTGCATAAGGGATCAGTTCTGCAAGAGGGGAAGTGTTAAGTTATATGTCATATATACATTGTTTGGTGCGTTTTCTAACAATTCAAGCCTTTAGGAAATGCATACACCAATCAAATCAAACAGCATGATGAATTAGCCAACCCTATGTTCTTGTTTGGTCGTTTCTTCTAGTAATTTTGTATTGTCCGGAAGACTTTCAGATAAACCTCCCATAAAGTGATCGAATTACAACAAGATTTAAAGCTTGGACAGTTATAAAGCCGCTCATATGCCAGCAAACTTCAGCTTATTAAGTCTGCTATTGATATTCTGGTGAACTATTACTGTCAACTCCGGTTGACGGTAATTGAAATGGTCGAAAACAAAGTGTAGAGCTTTTCCTTTTGGAGGGAGCATGTAGAGCTTTTACTTTGGGAGGGGGAATCTGATGCTAAAGAGGGGAGCAAAAGTTACATGGGACAGTGTCCGCCTTCTTAAGCACTTTAGAGGCCTGGTATTCGAAGACTGGATCTACAAAATCTTGCTTGCATTTTACAGTGGCTGAGTAATTTGTTGAGGGGCGCGTCTCTATGTTTTGCCTGGCAACTATAGCTATCGTCTTGACTGTAAATCAGATACTACTTTTGCTTGGAAGAAGTTAATAAACGTGGGGAATAATTTGAAGCCCCACTTTAGATATAATAGGACATCTTTTTTAACACACACTGGTGCAAGTAAGGAACATATGTCTACTTTTGATACCAAAAGAGATCCCCATCACAAGTTGAAAGCTCATTTGGTTCGCTTTTGGGGAACGATTGCCAAAATGCAAATACCTTTTTCGAGTGAATGGGGTTTTTGAAATGCAAATATCGTTTGGTAAAATTTGCATTGAAATGCAACTTTGGCCAAAATACCGTTTGGTAAAATTTACATTTGCAAAGGACTTTTATTAAATTAAAAAAACAAAAAAACATTTGTCTTTTTTTTGAAATCCGCCACCGGACCGCCGGATCCGCGGCCGGACAAGCCGGATCCGGCACCGGATGGCGGATCGGCCGCTGGGTCGCGCGACCTCAGCAATCGTCGCTGGTCGCACGACCGACGGCCGCCGTCGCTGGTCGCGCGACCGGGCGACGGCCGGCGGGTCGCGACCCGGCGACGGCCGCCGGGTCGCACGACCGGTCGGCCGTCGCCGGGTCGAGCGACCCAGGTGACGGCCGCCTGGATCGCACGAACCCAGGCGACGGCCGCCTGGGTCGCGCGACCCCAAGCGGCCGTCGCCGAGGGTCGCACGACCCCGGCGACCGTCGCCTGGGTCGCGCGATTCAGGCGACAGCCGCCTGGTTTGCGCGACCCAGGCGTCGCCTGAGGTCCGGCGACGGTCGCCGGGGTCGGGGGACCCTTGGCCGGCGGTCACCGGCGCTTTGCCGGCGCGCGCGACCCCTTGGCCGGCGGTCGTCGGCCTCCGATCGGCTTCTCTCCGGTGAAGATGAACAGTAGAAGTTGCATTCTGAAAGCAACTTCCCAATGGACCTCTCCCCCTCCATTCCCCTAAAGTCCCTTCAAGCCCTTGGAGATGCAATTGCATCTTCCCAAAGTCCCCAAAATATTGAACCAAACACCACTTACTTTTGCCCAAACCCCTTTAGAGGCCGAAAGCCCCTTCTAAATGCCGAACCAAACGGGGCCGAAGTCATTCGGCTTTGGCAAGTTAAGGCACGTTTGGTAACAATTTTGTTCCTAAGAACAATTTTTTATCATAAATAATTTTTTCAGATTTTCTTTTTAGGAATAATTTCTGAGCAAAAGAACGCGCTTGGTAACTTTCTAAAGTTTCTACTCCTAGGATATAAATATGTTTGGTAGGTTTCTTAATTTTTTTCTTTTAATTTTTTAGTATTTTTATTATATTTTTCTTATTTTTCTGTTTTTCCTTTTTATATTTTTTTTCTCCTCTTCTTCCTCCGTCCTCCTTCTTTGTAGCCTGTTGCCTGCCACAGCAATGATCGACGACCGGTTGGGTGAGGTTTAGCGAGGTCACCGAAGCCTCACCTAGCCCAAGCAAGCCTCGACCTCACTAGATCTAAGCAAGGCCAAGTCTCACCGGTGGCTAGGTGAGTCTCGTTAGGCCACTAGTGAGGCTCTATTCCACCTAGGCAACACAAGGTCGGCCTCGCCCTAGCCTCGCGAGGCTCGACCTGGCCTTGGCTAGATGAGATTGACCTCGACTAACTAAGGCGAGGCTCAAGCCGACAAGTCTTGTCGTGGCTCGGCCTAGTGAAGCTTTGGTAAGATCACCAACCTCAGCGCGCGACTGATCAAAAGGAAGAAGAAGAAAAGGAAAGACAAGAAGAGAAGAGAAGAGAAAAAAATTGGAATTAATTCTAGTAATTGTTTTCAGGAATAAGAATTAACTTTTTTATACTTTTTTATTTTGTTTTAAATCTATTTGTGGGAAGAAAAAATTTACTAAACAGATTACTGTTCTTTTTTTACTCTCGAAAATAAAAGAATAGAATTAGTTGTTCCTGAGAGTGTTACCAAACAAGCTCCTATTGCCTCCCCGACTGCAGCGCACATGTAATGGGCCATGGTGATTAAGACCAGGCGCAAGGCCGAAGGGAGCAATATTAAGTGTGCCCCGTAAAGAATGGCAGGCGTGCAGTAAAAGCTAACGCTGGTACTCTGCAACACAAAACTTATCCTAAGATTGCCGTAATCTCCCAAAAGCTTGTGGCCCAAACTACATACAAGGCAGAGCTGTCGTGTCCCAAACCCAAAGATAGCCAAATCTAGATACATCCATTAAAGTCGGTCCCTGGCCCGGTGTCTCTCGCAGACGCGATCCGACAGCCTTGCGACTCCCACCTATTCCTCCGCCATGGATCTCGGCAACTCGCCAACCAGCCGCCTCCGAGGACTATACATGGGTTTGTGTTTCGGATTAGAGCGTGCAGATTGACCCAGAAAAAGAAAAGGGAATGAAGAGCGTGCAGAGACGGAGAAGAAAGAAACTCCCGCGCTTCTTTGTATCGCATCATTCCCTTCTGGATCTCTCTCTCTCTCCCTCCCTGGTTTTTGGTCCGGTGGATATCAACTGTAAGTGTACTCTCCTTCCCTCATCGATAAGTAAAGCTTGCTCTCCTTTCCTAGCGGAGAAAAGCACCAAGCAAAAATGATAGGATAATTATATAAATGATCCTTAAATTTTAATCAAATACATAATTTCATCAGTCAATGTGGCTCCTAAACTTTCGCTCTGTATGCATAGTTGTTTTTGGATTTTTAATTTGTTCGATATGATTATTGAATCTTTTGTAAATGTTCAATCTAATCCTTAGATTATTATATTACTAGACTTAATCTAGTGACTAGATTTTTTAGTCTAGAGACTAATTTGAACATATACTCAAACCATATTGAATGAATTGAAAGTTCTGAAACGATATTGTACATTAGGTTAAAGTTTATGGATTGCATTGAGTATAAATTGAACCAAAGTTTGAGAACCAATTATGTCATTTTCCCAATGACAATGTGTTAGCTTATGGTTTTCAGATTAAGCTTTCTTAAAACTAGTAAAAACATTAATGCAATCATATATCCAAAATGGAGACCTCAATATTTAAACGTAAAATTAACTAAAATAAACGTGCAATAGAATGGTAGCTTTATTTACAAATATAATCCTATTTTTATTTTAGGACATGGGATATTTTTAGTCAGTATCGTATTCTCTAAATGGCATTTCAATTCACGATCAATAGCTAAATCAATACTTGAGGCTATCTCTCCTAATCCTTTGTTTGTATTCTATTTGACATGTAAGATTGAGAGTAAAACTTGTTGGGATAATCCGATTTCAAAAGATGGATATAAAACTTACTGAAATATAAATATGTATTTTTGAAGTTTTGCTAAACTAAATAAACTATATCATTTACTCATTTTTAGCAAAATATATTATGCTAAGCTAATCTATACTATTTAGATATAATTTTGTGTCGTTCAAGCACATAAATAGAAGAAGATTTTGTTGATATTAGAATTGTTATCATATAAAAATACATTTAAGATATCTTTATATTTTTTTGAAATTCAAACTTAATAAGACATGAAGTTTAGGGATTATAAATCAATATTTATTGGATGCATCTAAGACACATGGCAAAATTGTTTAAGATGTCTTGCCATGTGACAACCATAGAGGCAAAGTTAAGTGTCATTTAGTGAGCACATAAATTGACATTTTCTTGGTCATTGAGAAATGTGCGTTGTCGACATTTATTGGTACTTTTTATGTTATTTTTGTCTGCATTAGCATGTAATCATTGTCACTTATGATCTAAAGGATATTATTATGTTATTTCTATGATTTTATTTGACATATATCAGTGCAACAATACCAAAAAAGATTAAACATATACAATGGGAAATGTATAAAGCCAAACATGCAAATGGGCAACATGAATGTTGTTATAATTAAAACTTAGTTAAAATGGACGTATGATAGAAAAATTAGAAAGGAAGACTTTGAAAATTAAAAGCATTTTTTTGGGAATATAAGTCTCTCTTTTTTCTTTTTTTCTTTTTTTTTTTTTTTTTTGTAATTTTAGAATATGGATATATTTATCGAGTGCCATTCTCTTCAAAATGCAAGAATAATTTCTTCAATGGTTAAATTTAAACTCAAATAATATCTTTCTTTATCTTTAATTGATGATAAATGTGTAAAATATATAGAAAGGATATGCAGTATTAATATGAAAAACTAGCTATCTTTTTCCTATATAAGACACACTTCGTGCAAAATCACATGGCTACATGCATACCGAAAGAGATGGGTGGACCACGTCCCCACTACAAGCCCAAATTTCATCAAGCCATCCAGCTTCGACAAGCTATTGTCTCACCAATTGCGACTTGCACGTGAAAAGTAGGAATACCTTTCTTGTGTCCCAAACCCGAAAAAAGGGCTCAATCTAGGCACGTCCTTTAAACCCGGTCCCCACCCCGGGTGGAGGACCACGATGCGACTCCCACCTCCTTCTTCCACGATGTATCTGCGCGACCCGCCAACCAGCCACATCCAAAGACAACATTGTTGACACCACCACTACAGTCGGCTGTCGCCGCCACTCATCATGGTTCTTAGATCTCTCTCTTCTCGTCGCATCACTCATCACGGTCCTTAGATCTCTCTCTTCTCGTCGCACCTCATCATGGTCCTTAAATCTCTCTCTTCTCGTTGCACCGTGCCTCAACGAGCATCTCGCATATCTACACATACTTCACGAGGGAAAGAGAGTAGATCTTGAAACTACCTATTTAAGAATTCACCTAGTTTTAATAAATCACAAATGTCACATTGCAGTGCTACATAAACTTAAATCAGCTTATCCAGAAATAAGCGACCGGAGAGCATTATTAAGTATCATGCTTAGGAGAAGAGTGACTTCATAGGCTGTACATCAAATGAACAGTGACAATCTTTCACAATCATCTGAGCTGGTCATTTGGAGCTGCTGATCCAACAAGCTTCCTGAAGCTTTTAAGCCATATAACCAGGCTTTAATTCAATTAAAGAGCTTGCAAAATCGACCTTTTCTAAGATACGGGTTTTATCGATAAGTGACTCAAGACATTCCTTACGCATACTTATTACATGTGGAAATATTCGATTCTCTAAACTCATGCGCACATAACACGATAACAAATAATGTATTAGAAACTACAAAGTTTCTTGGATTTGATTGTTTAATAAGTACTCCAAAGGCGGTCTTTGACAAAATCCCACAATTTTATAAGGAGTTATAATAAACTTGGGATAGCTGATTGTGCAACTAAAACAACCATCTGGATCTGTCAAAAGAAGCACATGGATGTCATGGATGGTCAGACAACTTCCCAAACATCATGAACTCTGTCCTACAAAATTTACATGATACGCTGACATAAAAGTGCATGGCCTGCCTCTTGAATATACTGAAATATACTGCAAGATTTAAGACCTTCATTGCATGGGAACTAGAAAAAACCAAAAAGAAGCGAAGTTCTACTACCCCTCTTGCTTCCCTACCTCATCAAAGTTCAGAGATCAAAACAAAGTGACCATTTTGGCGCGTCTTGCTGTCTCCCTCACTCAATTACCATCGTCCGCTGATTTCAAGTAGAGGGTCTCGCCGCCGTCTGCTCCACCCTGGCCGCCACCTCGTCCTTCGCCTGAGCTGCTACTCCCAACATCATGCTTGTTTCCACCTGCCATTCCCCTCCCACCAACCTGCAAGCCCTCAGGGAAGCCTCCGCCACCGAGGGCCCCACTACCTCCTGAGTGGCTGCTCTCGCTTTGCAAAATGTTCAGCCCTGAGCCGGAGCTCATGCTTAGCTGGCCGTGCAATGAGGGATAGGGTTGTTGCTGGGTGTACAGCATGGAAGATCGAGCAGCCATAAGGGACTGTGGGGTCATCTGCTGAGCTTGCTGGTGCTGCACATAGTACGATCCAGGCTGTGCAATGGTACTGGTGGGAAACTGCAGGATAGGAACAGAGGTTCAGTGATTGTAAAATTGGGAGGAGCAGATGCAGAATTAGAACAGTGACTCCGGGACAGAGAAGTGAGAACGATCTTGATGCCTCGTTCGTCAAACCAGGGCCAAAGCAGTTTACAAATCTGTTACGCCTTGGAATTTGTGGCCAGAGAGGACAATACAGGTTTGAGGTTATAGCAAAGGAAGAACTGAGGATATTGCAAGAATTGGAAGTGTCAATTATAGTTTATACTTTCGTGAGACAGGAAAGAAAACAGATAGGCTCAAAGCATAACTGGCTACTTAGGGTGTTACCCAAAGTAATGCCACTCTGGACCACAATATCAGAATAAAAAGTACATTGAATGCACATTATCAGGACCAGAGTATCAAAAAAAGAATACATTCAATGCACATGAATTCAATGCACACACATGCTTCAGATGACCTCTCAAGATGACAATGTTCAGTGAAAATGGTTTTAAAATCTGACAGTCCATGTAGCCTTCAATTCCACCAAAAATTGCAATTGAAATCACTCTCCCTCTCTCCCCGTTGCATGAGAACAACAAGCCCGCATGCAACATGGATACCACGGTAAGGTAACAAAGATGACAAACTTATAGTTCCAAGTAAACCAAAGCACCCACCAAAACATCTAGTTTTCTCAGTGCCAAGGCTCATCTGCAAAATCCTTAAAGAAGCATTAAATATATACTGAATTCTCATATGGGAGAAAGTACAGACCTGAGAATGCAAAGTCGGTGGCTGAGGTTGAGAATCAGCGATAGCAGCGAGGTACATGAGGTTTCTCTGTAGCTTAGCCTGGTTCCTGCAAAATGCAACCAAAATGGCTAAATGATCGTTGGCCAAAGTTCCACAACTTATAGAGAAACCCTGAAAAATATTTTGATTGCATGCATCCCACATCCAAGTGAGCTAATCTCTACCATTAACAACTCAGATATTAAGCCATAACTAGAGAATGAAAAATACAGTTCCACTCTTTAATATCGACAAAAAGAATATAGGGGGCCAAATCTTTACGAATGGGTACTGATCCACCAGTCTCTAGGAAGTTCTCGATAATTTTGAGAGGCTTTGAAAGTTAAAATAAGCAAATCAATATCTTTCCAAAAGAACCCACCATGAAGAGTAAATGTGTCTAAATGCAAGCACATTATGAAGAAGAAATGGTAACTACAGTTCATATTGTGAAAATTTTCCCACTAATTGATATGAAACATCATTTTAACATCACAATTTTACATGATAATTTTTAATAAAACTCAGTGGCTGCAGAACTTTGATCAAGACATGAGAAGCCACAAGAAGCTATCTAAAGGATAGCAGTGTCTCTTCAGATTTACATGTGCAAAAGATTAAAAACGTGATCAGATACCGTGAGCTGGAATATACATGGCTGGCAGAATGCAAAATTATAGAGTCAAAATAAGCAAAACTGTCAGGACAGTTTAAAAGGAAATCAAGTTATTAAGTCTCACTCTGCACATTCGCTCAGCTTCCCACAGTTTTGGCTCTCAACGATCTTCAAAATCAGTGATTTGTTCTCGTCCAAATACTGCACATATTCCAAATATGCAAAGATAAGCACCATAATTGTAGTAAAGCAAACCAGACAGACAAATTTTAACCAATTTATGTAACGGAAACTTCCATGCTGATACAATAAAGGAAAAGGGAGAATGTCGGGAAATAATAGGGAAGTTCCACCTGTAAAAACTGTCATGTATTTGTTCCATAGTCAGATAGACTCACAAACCTTCCAACTAATATCAGTTGCTCTTTTTGAGAAAAGATGGCTAAGAATCTATCATTAGAGACTTGTGGAAAGATGGCTTGCATTTGCAAGGCACGATATACGTCGATATCAAATGTACTTGAGAAGAATAGTAATATGTCCATGCAAACCTAACCGTTTATGACGTCCCAGTAAAACATGCACACCATTTTCTTGTGCTTTTATAGCTTTGGACATCACACATATTTTAAGATGGGCTGATGCTCAATTCTACATAT
This sequence comes from Eucalyptus paniculata subsp. matutina, assembly GCA_017140255.1. Taxonomy (NCBI): domain Eukaryota; kingdom Viridiplantae; phylum Streptophyta; class Magnoliopsida; order Myrtales; family Myrtaceae; genus Eucalyptus; species Eucalyptus paniculata. The sequence continues at coordinate 48,905,909 of CM029436.1, read as the reverse complement.
ATAACCAACCCATCTCAGAGTTTTAAGAGTCATCTGTCCATTTTGGCCAGTAATTGTCCAAGTAAATTGGCTAGCTAAATAAATTTAGTTTCCACAGAAACCCCAACAACTGCTTTGTCTGAACTAAATTTATTTCTACTGACACAGGTCCTCACCTTTTTTAAAAACTGCTGCCATAAATTACAAATGAACCGGCCGAAGAACTAGGTGCTTTCATAAACAAATGTCGTAGTCCCAGAGATATTAATGCTATGTTATTGGTCAGTCACTGAAGAAGAAAGGCCCTAAGTTGATGCAAAGAACCATGTGGTTGAACTAGGAACTAACAAAACAGAGAAAAAGTCATGCAAAAGAAACATGCGAAGCATAGGCACCAAGAAGAACAAAGATAATCTTCTAGCTCTAGAGACAAATATTTTAATGGTTCATCAATCATCATCAACATGAGACAGCCAAAATTTACACCACACGCAAGCAGATGCATAAAAATCAGCAACCTAGCCGACAATATATATAAAACTAGAGATCATTGCTAACATCAAAATCCCAGACAAAAACATAAGACTGTCAATAAGCAAGTACAAAAATTAAACACACCATAACTTTCGACCTTATCAACCCATCATCTAAAAAACCCATAAAAACAGTTCTTTTTGGGTTTTTTTATACCAGGAGAGAGAACTTGAGTGATGTCTAAGGGACAAAAACACAAACATAGATGTCCAGATAAATGATGAGACATCCCAACCCAAAACTAACCTCGGTACTCACTACTCAGCTAGCTTAATAAATACAAAAAAGATTGGAGTTGCAAGTAGATTACAAGAGCTCGGATTACCCACCAAAAACATCAAGCAAACATATGTCAGACGCACTAACAAGAAATTCCCATTATCGCAACACGCCTCAAGAATAAAAAATCGAACAAGTACCAAAACGAAAATGACAAGCGGACCCTAGAAAACCGGAAAACGGGAAAACGGCAAACGGTACAAGCAAAAACGGGAGATTTTGCGGAGAAAATGAAGAAGAGAAGCGAACAAAAAGAAGGGGAAATGAATAGGGAAGAAAAAGAACACAACAGATATAAAGAGAGAGAGAGAGAGAGCACCTGTTGAATGTGATCGGTGGTGACGTTGTTCGGATAATAAGCGGCCATCATGGGCTGCATCTGCATCAGGTGCTGCTGCATTTCTTTAAAAACAAACGACCTGTCTCAAAGACTCCCCCTTTATATATAACCTTCAAAACACCCCCACACGGCCACACACACACTCACAACCTCTCTCTGTCTCTCTCTCTAACTTTCTCGCTGTAGAAACAGTGCAGAGGAAAACCCAGAGCGGAAAAGGAGAGATGCCTCTGATCTTTACCTGCCCGCCTTCCCCTGTCTCTCTCTCCCTCCCTCTCTCTCTCTCTATCTCTCTCTATCTCTACCCTCTGTTCAGAAATGAGCAGTGACAACACCACTCATGCACAGATACTGGACAGAGCTAACACAGCAAAGTGGGGGAGGAGAGAGGGGATGGGAAGCTGGAGAGGGCAAGATACCGTGTGTGAATGTGCACGGGGGAGAGTGATGGAGAGGAGGCTTTGGAGGGTTTTGCTCGTTTTGTTCTCTTGTCCCCTCTCTCTCCCTCCCTCTCTCTCTCTCTCTCTCTCTCTAAGTTCACTGGAATTTCTCTCTCAGAATGGGAGGGTCACGTGATGGGGGAGAGAGATTGGGTGGAAAACGAGGAAACTGGTGGGAGGAGGAGAGCATCTTTGAACCCCCAAGTATTACTGCAGGCGGAGAACATTATATTAAAAAATATAATAAGATAAAATATAAAGGACTGCAATGTCGATTGACAATTTTTGTCCTCCGGATCGAATCCCTGGATATTATTTTTTTTGGGGGTGATCCACGTGTAAAGCACACTCGAAAAAAAAAAATAAAAATTTACGAGATCAACGATTGTGATGAAATTTGATCTTGATATGTATCTCTTGTCTCGACTCAAATACTTATTGTCATCGACACGTTGGACTTACATGATCTGAATTCGAATCTTGACATTACTACAATTTCTCAATATAGCCATTTTGAGCAACAACAATCAAATCACGTGGGTTGATCAAGAGACAAACCACTTGATGAAATTAATGAGGTGAATGATGAGAGTTGATAGCCAAAATTTTATCAGATTCGATACCATGTTATTAGCAAAAGAAAAAGGGAAACTATTATTGAAATGATAACGCGTTCAAATGAAATCTTACTCATAATTGATTTTGCATTGAATAGTTAGGAGATTGAATCATGCGAGTTTGGAAATAAACTTTGCGGCGACCTTTTGAAGGAGGAGGCACCATATCCAACTGGCTCTCTTTTGCTGTTAGAACGTGGTGGGCGCAAGAATTTTGAGGGAGTAAACAACAGTCCAATTTCTCCTAAATTTCGTATCAAATAACCCTTATTTCTCTTGGTTTGAATCAACGATAAATTAGATGCAGTACATGAAAATTTTCTACCAATAAGCCTAAATTTCACCTTTTAATCTATCTAATCAATTTTAATTCCATTTACAAATTACAAGTGATAAACACCACATTTAGAAATTTGTTACTTTAAGCGAGATCAAGAAAATTATAAGAGACCCGAAGCATAACATGTTATTTACTTTCATGGCACTTTGGAGCTTCTTTCGTCTCCTAGCAAATTTCCAAAATTTTTTAATTTTTTTCTTAGATTCAGCATTATAATAGCAAAGTGTATGATAATTGATTGTCAGTAAAACTATGCAATCATCTGCATCCTATATATTATTTTAAAAAAAATGAGTCAATTGATGAAAATCTTGTTGAAGAGATAGTCATCTTATATTGTACCATGTTTTCTAAAGGCTTAAAGACGTTTGGCTATAATGCTATTCAAAATGTCATGGATATTTTGAGAGTTTCTTTTATATTTTATGATGATTTAGAAAAGTTTACTATATTTTGTCATAACTCAATGTGAAATGTTATACATTTCGAGTAGTTCAAATTATAATAATTTAAGAGGATTTGCAAAAGCTTACGATACTTCTCGTAACCCAATGCAAAAACATCATAGATATATAGAACATATATGATTTTAATATTCTATGACATTTTATAAAGGCTTATTCCGTACTATCATCACCCAACACAAAATATTCAATATATAATCTTTCACATTTTATGACCTTTTACAAAGGTTTATGACACTTCGTCGTAACCCAATGCAAAAAGCGCTAGAAGTACTCAAAATTTCCAATAGTTCGCCACGTTTCGTCGTAAGGTAGTTTAAAATGTCATAATTATTTTGACATTATATCTTTTGATATTTTATTACACGTTATTGTCTTAACCAATGCAAAATGCCGTAAATAAATATAGGAGTGAGCATAGTCTGGATGGGCGATTTCTATCCTAAAACCAGAAATTGCTCATTAATGACCGGTTTTAAAAAAAAAATCAAAGCCAAGAACCACGGTTTGATTATCGGGTGAATCCATAGAACTAGTCCGGTAAGCTTCATACACTCAATGCAACATTTTCTGATAAGCCAAAGTGAAGCAAAAAACAAAAAACTTCCCTATTCTTATGTGCAAAATTAATAAAAAGATTGCACTCATACTAAAAGTTGAGAGTTGATGTTGTAAGCCGATGGGCAATGAATTTGAGAATCAAGGTCATGAATGAGAGATAGAGAGACCACTCTTACAATGTACAAGTGAGACAAGACGAGCACCCAATTAATGAGTATTGAGCTTCGGATTAGGGATATTAGAGTTGTCATTTTTCTTAATTTTTTGTCAAAAATTTTTCTTAAAAGTTTCGGGTAGATAGGCGGGCGGGCAATTTCATACCTAGAATCATGAACCAAACTAGTTCCCTTGGAAACTGCCAATTCTAGTTCGGTCCGATCTGGGTTTGAGCAGTTCGAACGGTTCTCGATCCTTTACACACTCTTAGTAAATATCTAAACAATTAAAATTTTAATATTTTACATAATTATATAAAAGGTTTACTATGTTTGGCCATAATGCAGTGCAAATTGTCGAAAAATATTTAAATATCAGAATTCTTATTAGTTTTTTATTTTTGTTTTTATTTTTTCACTCAGGTTCATAATTTTCAATCATGATTCGGTGCAAAACTTAGTAGACATTATGATTTTTAAAATTTTTAATGTTTTACCTCGTTTTAGCGGCACGACATTTTGTCATAATGACTTTTCGTCGTACGCCACTGCAAAATATTGCAATTTTTAGAAATCTTTTTTTTTTTTTAAAGTTTAGGAAGTTTTATTTTATTGGCTCTTAACAATGGAAAATGTTAAATTTAACTCTCATTATTTTTTTTACCATGTTATATAAGCATTATAAATTGCAAGAAATTGTGAAAATGGTTTTTACGTTTTCATTCTTAATTATATACATGGACTTATGATTTCTTTTTAAATTTGTTGTTTTATTATATTTACGATGATTCACTCACGTAAAACAAAATATTTTTTCTTTTTTCTTGTTTTCATAATGTGTCCAAAATAGATTAGAGACTGTTTTCTAAATATGTTCATTTGACAAAATCGTCATTTATTGGAAATTTTTATTGTCACTTATTAGGAAAAGCACTATTTTCTACCTCTTGTAGATATGTTTTCATTCTAAATAGAATAGAAATTTCAAATAATCTTTCCTTGCCGTCTCTTTTCATAATCTTTTAGTTATTTCTCCCGTCACTCTTCGCCTCTGTTTCCGGTCACTTGCTTGAATCTCTTCGTTGGATCACCTAAAGGTCTTCGTCTTATCATGATCAAATCTGTCCAAGTGACCTTCTATCATCTTATCCTCGACCGAACCAACTTCTACCTCTTAGCGGATAGCTTAATGTCTAATTTCGTCTTCTCTCAAAGCCCACACATCGAATGAGTCATTCTCTTCTTGCCAACACTAAATTTTACCAACATGCTAGTATATAACCATCCGGCCACGGGGCATCGACTAGCCTTATGGCCATTCTACAAAACATTTCCTCAAAAGATCAGTTGGCATATTGTGGTCGCACTAAACGCCAGACGCACCTCCCCGCCATGTCTATCCCATGTATTCTCTAGTACGCAATCTTTATCAACTTCCTCTATTTTTTTTTTTTTTGGCAAAATTGATCCAAAGATATCGGAAGCATTCACTCTTTGCAAACCCTTTCACAAGGCAAACATACCTCATGATATGTTTGCGGTGGGTCATTGCCGACAACACTCGATCGAGTTATTTTGAAAAGTTTTCTTCACTTAAGGGAGCAGTCGAAAACTTACAATACCAAAATATACTCCGTACAAGAGTTTCAGAACTTCGATATGTTAAGTAGAATAAGAAAGAAACGGCGATGACAAAGATGATAGGATAAGAGCAAAAAAAAAAAAAGAAGTTCTGCTATTATCTCCTTTGACTTGACCTTCTATATTTGATCGACTCGTTGCACTCAATCGATTAAATTCACGTCCATAAATAAAGTAGGAAAATTGTCTAAAACGTTTAAATATATTGTACTTTTGTAAATTTAATTATAAATCTTTTAAATTTATTAAGTGAGTCATAAATCTTTTCACTTCTTATCATTTGAGTCAACGCAGTTAATTTTGGCAGAAAATCACCATGTGGATTCTACAATTTTGTGTGGTATAGCTTAGTACTAGTATGGCCAATTCTTAATGATATTTTCATATATTTAAAAAAAGCATTTTTTTATTTATTTTTACTTTCTTCTTCCTTTTGCCAATGGCTGGCCACTGTCCACAAGCAATGGCTAGGTAGATTGGCCTCACCCTGTTGGGCAAGCCTTGACGATGGAGCCCTTGCTTAGACGAGGCCAAACCTCACGTTGGCCTAAGCAAGGGATAGCCTCACTAGATCTAGCGATTGGCTAGGGTCAGTTTCACCCCGCCGACATCCGTGACTCGACCCAAATATATTCCATCGACGTGTTGTGCTCGATTGATTAGATTCACGTCCATATATAAAAGAGACGTAGAAATAGCATTCTCCTAATTTCGGGAATTCCAGCCATATTCAATGAAACCTTATCTTGTCCTTGGGCATGTGAGATGACCACAATGTGAGGGAAATGGGTCAAATTGGGGTGTGAGGGTGGGGACAGGGGGGGAGGATTGCATAGGACCACAGAATCATCCTAAGGAAGGACCCGTGTTGCATTCCACCCAACAATGACAACGACCCATCCTGCGCATTTCGCCATATTTGATAGCTGTGGACACCCCGAATTCGTGTCTCAAAAAGTGGGAAACAACAGGTTGGGTGTCTTGTTTCACCCCCACACGGAAAGAAAAAGAACCCCTTTTCCTAAAGTTGCAATGGATAATATATATATTTACATTTATTTGCTCAATGACTCATCTTACAAAAAAGAAATTCTGGCATTCGATTCTTTATTCCCGAATTTGATATTCCCACTTAGAGTTCCTAAATTACTATTGACAAAGTCTCGTTGGAGTTCTTGATGCTGGGGTAACCTTGCGACGTGAGAGGTTGATCCAATGATCATAGGTTTTGGCTGACATGCACCGATAACAAAAAATAAAATGAAATCAGACCAAATTTAATGATGATTTGGAGCCAAATGGAAACGAACCTTTTTTGTGATTTGGGTCGGTTTTTGAGTCCGGAATTTGACCCGACTCTTGTCTTCTCTTTTATTCTTTTGTTTCCCTAATTTTATAAATAGAGTATCTATTTCATAGATAAAAGCGAACCATATTGATAAAGGAAGGGATGGAAGCTTGTGACAAAAGGACGGTCGAGAAAGCATATAAAGGAATGATAGCAAGAAAAGGAAGGAAATCAGCAAAAAAGAGATCAAAGAAAGAGGGGGGGGGGGGGGGGAGGGGGAATGCTAACACTTGGCAAAAACGCAATAATCTCAACATCAAATCGTAATCAAGCTTGTTAAAAAATTTGCAATGATATCAATAAAAATTGCAGAATTAGTAATGAGAAAAATAATTCATCTAAAACAAAATTAAATTAAATTTTTGTGATTGCTCTTTGAAGCTAGTCAGGCAATAAATTTGCTCCACACATGTATGACTCAGTAACATGACAACTTTTTTCAGACATCCTGATTTTGAAGTTTCACAATGAAAACGAACGTTCATAACATTTTGGTACTAGATCGTATACAGGACAATGGTTTTGGCACTTTCAATGTCATTTTTCTATACTTCGATCACGTTTTTCTTTTGACATTATGACATGCATATAATGTACAATTATGGTCCATTTCTTGCTGGAACATGGGCATGGTTGATCTAGTCAGATCTATATAATCACTAGATTCCTCGGGCTCGGCATTTACATGTTCATCACTATTGATTTCTATCGTTTCATCATTGCTGCAATCGATAGTCCCATTTTTTCCTCAATTCTTTATATTGTCGAATATGGTAAATACAAATTTCAATCGACGATCTATAAATTAGACAATAACCCACACGTTCTTTCTAGAGACATACTCGATGTAAGATATAGAAACTTCTTTTATTCGCATGTTACTTCCTCATCATCAAAAGATATTAGACGCTCTTTTCTGTCTCACTTTTACATCGATCTTTTGCATTGGATGAACCATTGTTGTTGATGGTAAAATCGCTCATTATCGCAACCCTTACGTGAAGTCTTTGCTTTACCACGCTAAATTTTATTACCAAATGTCTCTCCAGCACTCATTAATCATCCACGGAAAGTTTCGATTCCCGATGCATATGCATCGATCACGAGAAAGACGACGGGTCGAAAACGCCACGGCCTGCTTGACCCAGGATGCTGCTGAGCCAGTTGCTTCCGACAGCGTTCGATAGAGAATCATGGCGTGAATCATTGAAGGAGGGATGATGATGACGGATGATGGACGGACGAGCGAGGGAATGGAATGGTAGGTGGTGCTCCCAGCGGAGCGAGCATGATGGGTGGTTGGGGTGTCTCCATTGCGAGTGTCTGTACTCCAAAAAAATTTCGATTCCATCGAAGCCACCAGCAGCGGCTGCTGCTGCTGCTGCAGCTGCAGCTGCTGCTCTGCTGCTCTTAATGCCTCATGATAAGACTCTCCCCTCCGTCCGTCCGTCCCTCCCTGCAACTCCCACGCGACCGTCTTTATTGTTTTTGTCAGTCCCCTTCTTGTTCTTTCACAAACCCTTTTTTCACCCCCCCACCCCACCTTGGGTCTCCCACCACTTCAATAATTGCTCGAGATATCGCCTGTTCCCGATCTCCCTCTAGTATCTTGGAAAAAAAGGTTGCTAAGTTATTGTGCTTAATCATAGAAATGTTACTTTTTAAAGTGATAATTATTCATAATAGAAAAGAAATATCACATGATACTTACGTAGCAAATGTCGTGAGATCACTCGTTAATAAAAGTCAAAAGTTTTTAAACAAGTTCGAACTCTCTAAAATACTTACTCATTTATAATAACATTACATATAGCGAATTTTTATCCATCTCCATATTTATAAGTATTCCCTCATCCAAGATCAATGAGATTATTATAGAAGTAGTAGACAAGAATAGTAATTTAAGAAGGAGATAACTTGCTCTCTTCGCACCCCCATAAAATCTGCAAGAATCTGTATCATTATTATAAAATACCCGAAAACATACAATTTCCTTTCTTTGATTTCTTCTTTCCACTTATTGAATTAACCAACATGTGCTTTATGCTTGTGCGAAGAAAAGGGTTATTCGATTCTTGCCTATTTCACATATTACTTAGGTGCAAATTATTGATCCTTCACATTCATTAGACAGTTTGGAATGTGAATTTATGAGTCTTGTGCTGAAAAGGAACTTCTATATAGGTAGTAAATAAAATGATTTATTTCACTTCCCAATTCCCCTCCCCCCCCCCCCCCCAAAAAAAAGATCAGGGGTAGTACTTAAAGAGCTGATGTAATTTCTTCAACTTACGATCTGATTTTGAATTCGCAACCTTTGCACTAGTTTCATTGATGTTACTTACCAAATAAAATGAGAAGATAACTAATTCTTTGGAAAACATGAATTTAAACCCTATAAACTATTTCTATTAGATCAGCACATTACTCTAGGGAGCCAGTAGATACTTTTGCTAAGAAAATGAGACGGAGAAAATCAGGTTTGCTTAAAGATGGTATTGGTTCATGGACCCCAGGTAGCTTGCTTTTCCAGGATAAGAAATTCCCCTTTTGGGCCGGTTGTGGGTGAGGGATAAAGATAATATCCCGAGTCAATATTTAAATAGCAAGTATAAGAATTTTTCTAATATGGACTACATTAATTGATATTGTAATTTACTGTGTTTACGGCTACCGTAAAACATGACTAGTCTAAGGTGAGATAGAAGATTTTTTAATTAGTCTAATATGGGGCTGGCTAGCATGGGCCGAGTTGAGCCTGGTCCGTAATGAGGGGGTCTGGCTGGAAACTCTATAAATAGTGTTCAAGTCTTTCTTCTAACTCTAAATCTCACATGTATCCTCACCTAAGGGCGTTTACCTAATGCTACATGTGAGGGGGTCGCCTCATTGATTCAGTGATATGGAGGGCAATAGAGGAGAAGGGGTCGCCTCATTGAGCTAGTGATACAGAGGACAATAGAGGAGAAGGACTTACGAGTGGAAAATTGTGTTTCTGCTTCCGCTTCAAGAACAATAGATTCCAAAACATGTGCGTTAATCTTTATACTCTATTATATATGTTATTGTTCTAATTATGGAGATCTTGGGTTACGCAATTTGCGTCTAACAGCAAGCACTAGGACATTGAAGTCACCTCATGCCATACACAAAGGAAAGGCTCAAACAACTTTCAATGAAAAGGAACTTGTACCCAAACTTGACATAGGTGGGCAAGTAGCGTAAATCTAAGGGCACAACACAGCTCCCTCGAAGGAACTTGGCATACATAACTTTAAGAGGAGTACCTCGCCACAAAAAAGGATCTTAGCGTCCTGGGTCGGGCAACTATCAATGGACAACATCACAAAAAGAAAGTGCTCCCCACTAAAAAAAAGGAGTTTTCGTAGTGGACACATGCCTTTTTTCCGACCTTCCATAAGAACCGTATCGTGACTACAATAATACCTATTAAAGATACAGAATTTCATCATGTAAGTTTAGAAAAAGGAGGAAGAAGTCTGGTTTCCCAAGAAATGCAGCAGCAGCAGCAGCATATGTAAAGAGTCAGAAACTGGAGTAGAGCCATCTGCAGGCATCAAGTAACCGTAGATGGGAGGGCGGTGAATAGCGCCAATGTGAAGAATTGAGAGAATGATGGAAAGCAAAGGGTGTGATTACTTAGAAAAGAAAGAAGTTCGACAAGGGAAGGAATATATGGAATGATAACAGCTAAATCAAGATGTTTCTCTCTCCTTCCCTCCCTTTGTTCTTTTTTTTTTTTCCTCCTGCTTCTCTTGGAATACTTGTTCATTGGTCTTCTCATTGTTATTGTCATTTTATGTTATATCTCAGTTTATAAGAATGCCCATTTTGATTATTTATAAAATTCCAATTACCATAATTTATTTTGATTCCACTCCTTATTCCAAATGCCTTATCATTCCTACTAATCCAAACGTTACATTAGATGTTCCAGGAGTCTTGAATGATTTTGGCAAATGTCAAAATTCACTCGAATTCAGCATGGGACACTTTAGAAGATCTTCTTGTATGTTAACAAAAGGGTTAGGCAATTTAAATCAATTAGCTTGCTCGTCGAATTCTGTCTAATACATTAGCGAAAAATCTGTAAAAAAAAAATAAAAATTATCCGACATACTATTTCGAGTGATGGCTATTTCGACATAACAAGATAATATGGCTGTTAGCTTTCTGTCCCACCCTTTCCTACCTTTTTCTCCATCTCTCTCTCGGTTCAATCATGAATCAACACTCTCACCCTTAATAATAGACATGGTCCGTGGGTGCATCATCGATTGGCAAGGATGAAAGTTGAGGCCAAAACTGGGGCATGGCCCATCGCGGTGGGAGTTAGAGCACATAGAAGTGGGTGCCAACATATGTGACTAGGTTTCTGCACCGAAACAAAGGTGACAGCTGGCCAAAATGCATTTGATGAGTGGGGACGGAAGGGAGAATTTCAGTGCACCCGACGCATGAGAGCATGACTTGTTTGCATCGTCAGATCACCAGGGACCTCTACTTCTTTAGATCCAATCCCGATTCTATTAAAACAGAGTTCTCCAATTTCACTTCAGTCCCAAATCTGCCGACATATCCAACAATATCACTGAATTCTTCAACATTATTAACAGCAGGGGTAATTAGATGTTTATTATCTTCCTCAATACCCTCATGTTCGTATGAAATAACAGCAATCTCTTGACGTTAATGATCCAGTAGTGATTTTCGGATGTGTCAACAAATTTAGGATCGAATCTAAAGTTAGAGATTTTCTAGGGGACTCAAATCACATGAGATCTTCAGATTCAAGCCTTGTTATCGGCACATTCGAAACGGGCTCATATATACTCGGTGCGCAGAAAGGGTTACTTCAATGGAGCGAGGGTTTACGACACAAACACACATGCTGAGTTCTTTGCCATTCTAATGCAATCACAATATTGCATTCCCTCCCCCGGCCCTACCAAAGGGAAAGCTGTGACCGTGGCGGTGCTTCGTTCGTTTCTGGGGGCTATGCCATGTGAATGGGCAAAAGAGGGAGGCTATGATCTCCTTCATGTCCCCACGGAATTGACGCTTGTGGAGGCGCATACCTTCGTGGCTAAAGCGCTGGATAGAGTATTGATTTCTTTCTTTAGAAGGTTGGTACTCTTTGAACAGTGCCAAACTGATATTTTCGCATTCTTTGTAGGACTGGAATGTCTTTTACCTGTGCAAACAGATCTATCTCGATCGGTGATCATTCAAACTCTTTATGCATGTGAGATCACACGATCAACGGTTACCATAAACGTAGTTTCATATATACTTGAAGCCCTATAGATATTTCTCCCATGAAAGGTTGGCAACAAAGAAATCTATCATGTAAAATTAATCATTGCATTTTAGATTGCAAGGCATATCGTGAATTTCAGATTTGGGAGGCCTGATCTCTTGTACTTCATAGTTTTTTCTGAAAAGTGAGGAGGGTAATTGGTATTTTCTTTTTGTGTGACATATTCATTTGGATTGTTAAAGGGGTTCTAAATCTTTCACTAAACAACTTAAGCATATAAAGTTGTGATAAGACCGTGCTAATTACAAACTTGATTTGGACAGTTCTTTAATATCGCAAAATAAAATTCTTGACATTCTTTCTTCAACCTCAAAATTCTTTCTTTCCTTCCTGTTGAATAATTGTACTCAGGACAAAAATTAGTGTTCTCCATGCCGTTTATCTTTCCTTTTGGCTACACTTTTATTTTGATCTTTGAATTTTTGCTTGTTTTTCAATCGAATCCTTGAATTTTTAGTTTGTCTAGTCAAGTTCTTGAATTTATCTAAATTATCTCATCAAATTTCTCTGACTCCGATCGAGTTGATTGGAGCGTACATACATTGGAGCACGTGAAAAGCTGAACTAAAATATTCGTGCTGATTTTGGGCCCGTGCATAAGTTGACAATCCGCATTGGCAAAAGGTTTTCCGTGTGAGACTCTTGTAGCTTCGATGGATGCGTTGACTCTAATCAAATGGATTTGAAATTGAAGGGATTTAACAAGAAAAGAATTGCAAATTCAACAATTTGAGTATATAAATTTTGGAAGTTGAAATACTTACTTGGAAAAATAATGAGCAATTTAAGGGTTCGAAAGTTCTTTTGCCTTCTTTTTTAAATTAATTTTCCACCGTACCATTTTGTGAATAGAGATCTTTAATCAACTTACAAGACAATATGATCGAAGGAAACCAAATACTTGATAATGAGAATCTAAACAAGCAATGAACAAATAATCAATTCGCTTTAGAGGGTGACAAAGTCGAAATCTAAAGAAAACCTAAAGGTTGAAACGAAAACTTAATTTTTCTTTCATTTCCTAGCTTAATTAGCTATCTACAAGCTTTGCGTGGTCCCAGAACCCTAAATCAAATCGCTCCAATCTTGTCCCATAGCTTTACCATCCATCGTCCTATATTTTTGCCACCACAGGCGCCGGGAAAGTGCTTCTTGGTCCACGAGCAAAGGCACGTCCGGCGACGTTCATACCGCTCAACGTGCACTTGCCCCGGTTCCGCCCGGGGATGTTTGTGCAGGAAGAGCTACCTGACGGCGGCACGGGCCCCCTTCGGAGTGACTCTATATGGCTGTTGCTAATGTTCTTCGACCACCCTTCTTCTGGTAGGGGTCTTGCGGCGAGGGCGAGGTTGAGATTGCTCGATACAACGAAGAGGATGCTAATGAGAAAAACAATGGTTGCTGTGGAGAAGTGATGAGTATGATCATAACCCATTTTTGGAGATGAAACTAGGATTTTTCTAGCCTTCAAGGCTTAGGATTAGGAGATGAAATGAATTCGAAGCAGGTGCATGTGAATATATATACACAAGGCAAGTTGGTGGCCTTGTTGAGATGTCAATTTGTCCGAGTTGACTCGACCAGCCGCGGTTTCAAAAGTCCGAATTGAAAAAGGCTTGAGCAATCAGAAAGGGGAAGATCATCATTTCATGAATGATGTTTGACTCTATGCCCTTTCACATTGCGATTCTCGATAGATCTGTCGGTCGATTGCAGTGAAATTTTTAGATATGTAATTTTTTATTTCGTAACTCGACTCCATCACGATGAATGCACCGAGAAAGTAGGTCGTGTTCGAATAGCTCGATCTTTTTTCTTTTCAATTGAAATGGTCTTCAATGTCCAGCAACAAGCAATTTGCTTTTGACTGCAGAACGAGAAATTGGGGTTTGAAGGAAGAAAGTGGGTGAAATAGTGGACTTTCTCAATGGGTGAAATAGTGGACTTTCTCAAATGTTTGGGATACGCCGGCACAGCAACTTTTCTCATTGCATAAATTGGGTAAAATTTGGAAAGTCCTGTATATTCTTAGGGAGTATAATGAATTTCGAAAATATCTAAGTCAATAAGTTTTACGTTCTACCAAGAGTGGCTATGTTTATATATGCTTTCTGATATAAGTTATTAGCATTAAACATACATTTTGGGTGAATAATATGATTATTCATATTCCAACTTATGAAACACTCTATGTACCAAATCGCTAGTGTACCATAAAGCGAATCAATAGTAAAACGCTATTATCTCCGTATAGCTATTATGCAACTCTTGTTATTTGTTTGTTTCATTTGTTTCATGGAAAATTAATGATTTAGAATATATTTTTTGAAAATAATTGCTTAAAATAACTAGTTGATAAAATATATTATAATTATCGACTAAAAATATTTTTCGCTAATTCATTTTTATAAACGATGCAAATCATTTTTAATATATTTTTTTTACAAGTCATTTTTTTTCCTGAGATACAAAAGCACCATTTATAAGTTTGTCCCTATTTTCAGAGGACTGTTCTTATTTTCCATTCGACCATTTTCAAATCTGATCTTGTGATCTCTGCATCCCTTTGGGCACGCCATGAAGAAAACGGTGTCTTTGCTTATCCCATCAGGTTCAATTTTCCCAAAGTCAGACAAAAAGTACATTGAAGTTTAAAGTCAACCAAAAGTTGGGCGGTGAATTTAATAGACCGAACCATCTAATAAGGTCAAAATTAGCATAATGTTGACTCAGACCCATATCCTTTCTTCTAATCTATCATATGCTAGCTAAGCACAATCGATTCACGAAATCAGTACATTGAATGACGTGACAAACTATCATTAGGCATTGAATATGGCCAGCCGCTTAGGTGTATACCAGCGGTCTGCCGTGTAACTTAGTATTTCAGCTTTCTAGACTAATCTAAGTATACCTAACTTTTGCCAAACTTGACAACCATATTTCTACTTCGGTTCTTCTGGCAACTTAGGCAATTTTTTTTTTTTTTTTCAGCTGTAAGAAGTTTCTGCAAGAGTCTTAGAGAGCTACAAGCTTTTTCCCTGTAAATCACATAAACTGCATCAACCCAAATAAGGCATATGCAGTACAAATGTGCATCGTCTGATAGACCATAAGAACTGGGTTTGCAGCTAAACAAGGACTCATTAAGCTTATCTGCAGGTGCAGGTCCTCCTACTTGATGCTGTACAGAAAGTAGCAGCACGTGAAATCCCTTAAATCAGCGAAAACTTGGATAGTCATCGACAACAGACAAGGATCAGAGGCGCCCGATTAAATAACCAAGACATAAAAAGCATGAGGTAGGAAAAAAAAAGTTAATCCAACCACCCTCTAAGTTTTCGTGAAACTGCAGGAACATCCCCCTGTGATTCGAAAATAATTCCGGCACTTGCTAACATAATGTGATAGATCTAGTAAACTAACGAAAACGACGGGTTGATCAAAATGCGCAGTTTCTCAACAGCAGTTGAGAAAAACAATAGTGGAGTTGAAAGGGCATTGTTTCATGTCTGAATCGTTTGAAACATGTCTAATACATGGATCGATGCCTTCTGAGGTAATTCTGTAATCCAGCTAGATAAAATATTTGATGTTGGAGCTTCCCCGTTGTAAGTATAATGGGTTTCCTGAATTTTGACAGGGCATGCTATGGAACAGAGTCCCCACATTTTCTCTGAGACACGATGGGTGTCAAAGCAAAAACTTTGCTATTAACCACAATATAAACAAGTAATAAGGTGGTTCAAGTAACTAATGCAATGAGACAACAGCAATGAGCATCGCATTTGGATAAGTCAAAAGTTGGGATGAACATGAGAGAATATACTATACAGATCCAAGAAACAACCGAGGAAAATAGTGGTATATCACATATCAATCTAGAAACCTAGAGACAGATAACAAAATATACAAGTCAAATCACTGTTCTCACCAGTATAAAAAATACCTATCTGACTTTCCAATGTCAACCAGTACAGAAATTGTATTATTGAATCTACATAGAAATCAACTCTTGTACAATTTAATCACTCAAAACTCCTTTCTGTGATGGTGAAGCAAGAATCTTGAAACTCTGGTTGAACTAAGCAAAGACTCACTATCCTTCATATACTTTTCATGGAAAAAGCAAACAAGCTGCAAAAAAGAGAGGGGATCTTAGAGAACAACCCAACGTACGGTTTTGAGATCTTCTGCATTGAGCAATGCTGTGAAAGGACATTCTGTGAATCTGTATACACATTTCTCCCCAGCCTATGACCATAGTATATTTGTGCTTCTTGGGTCATCAGAATTCTACTTTCACTTACATCTGCAAGAACAAAAGATACATGATAAGAGGGTGAAAACTTTCGAAAACCCGTGTCCATAAATTTCACAGGATAAAGGACTACAATTTTATATGGTTTGTCCATGAAATGATTTGGAAAACATGTTAAGTATGACAGCGACAAAATTACTTGGTTAAACACATGCATCAACTTAGCCATTGCAAAATGTTAAACCTTTGCGACAAGAAAAATCTTCTCTCAACAAAAGAAAGTCCCAACTGAGAACTGGAAATTTCAACCCCAAAAAAAAAAAAAAAAAGAAAAGAGAAGAAATGAGAACTTTGCATGCGTGAAAACACAAAATGAATTATACATCAGCATGCAGAGCAAAAGAAGCTCTATATGCACTCAATCAAGATCTACTGCATATCCCAACAACTTGTACATTACTTTTGAAGTTACACCTTTTGAAAAAGCTGGAGAAAGCAAACTCCAGCGATTTTTATCGTAGAAAATAGTGTTTTTCTATACATTGCATGTAAAATGCAGAATGAGAACACTTTTCGAGTGCTTATATAGCAATCAGCTACAACTGTCAACATCACCTCTGCCACGGGACAATTGATTACAGTAGGAAATCATGCCATGCTTCTCAACACAAAAGAACTAAACTCACAAAGCATCGTCATTATTTGCTAAAGCCAGAAATTACTATCATTATTTTCTCTTCCTTCTCAAAACATATGAAACATTGTGGATACAGCCCCTATTGCAAAGATGTGAAGGAAAGGTGGGAGGCTAGGAACAAAGGGCTAATTATGAAAGGAAACGCATAACTTTAGTAAAATCAGGGTTTAACATCATACAGTCAAGAATTTTCCATTTCCAGAATTTCAGATTTCTTTAATATATTGAAAAGGAACAAAATCAGAAGATGATTCAGCAAAGCCACATTAAAACAAGAAGAGTTTCTTGTTTTAGTATCATAACCTACCTTTACAACCCATCGGCATCAATTCTCAAGGGACAGCTTGGTCACTTCTTGTCCCAGTGTTCCGTAATTCTTGCAAATGAGAAGCGATATCCTGAATGAATTGAAGCCCCTCATCTCCAACTCTGAGGTACCTAATTGTATGCTCAAGAAAAGAATGATCTGTCTCTAATGCTTCCAACCTCTCATACAAAGAGTGGACCTCATTTCTAAGAGAAACCAACTCATCCCCTTCAGACATCAACACAGAAGTTTGCTCGATGGAAACAAAATCCTTATCTTTCTTGCTCGTTAATAATGGATTCTCCAGCATGGCACCCTGTCCTTCCTGGGAACTCAAACTACCTTTTGATTGAGAAACATTATCTGGCACAGATAAACGACTATCTTCTGCACCACTGCTTTCAGAATCCCCTGCTCTGCATTCTGGCTCCTCTGAGTCACATACCTCATCACCTTTGGTTTCAGAATATTCACCATTAGTCAACTCAATCTTTTTACCGTCCTTGGGAGACAGGCCAAACTTTTTCTCCAACTTCTTCAGAAACTGTAAAATGCGTAATTTTTCTTCTTTAATCTTGATTGCAGAATCAGCAAATTCAACTGTTCTGGTTTCGCCGATGACCCTATCAGCATGGTCAACTTTATCATGGCCACTATCTTCTAGAGAAATTTCATTTTCCTTGGCTTTTTCAGTAACTTCATGACTACTGGCCTCTAAATGAACCGACTCCATAATATTCTCAGACATTAGTTCGTTCGGGTACTTATTCCTGTAGAATTCAAGCTCTGCTTCAAGATCTTGTATGTCTTTCTCCCTATCTGCAAGTAGGTCATTTGATTTTTGCAAAGCTTCCATATCATATTCAGCCTGCTCTTCCATCATTCTAAGATACTGTAATGCTTCCATGTGGAGTGTTGCCTTCTCCTCCTGCAATCTAGTAATCATGGCCATGGCTTGATTTGCAGCGATTGCAGAGGCATTTCTTTCTTCCTCCAACTCCTTATACAAGGCACTCATAGATTTTCTATCATGCTCAACCTGACGTTTCAACCGGTCAATTAAACCTTCACCTTCAATCTCACTGACTATGCTCCCATCCAAAGACTCAAGACCAGACTCATTTCTCTCAAGTGAGATTTTCTTTTGAAGGACCTGGAATGCAGTTGAGTTAGGAGCATCGGATGTTCTAAATTCATCACTATGAGTAGACAGTTTTGGACTAATATCATTGACTGATTGTTCAAACCCTCGAGCAGCAGATAACTGTGAGAACAAGTTCTTCAAGTCTTCACTAACTTTGGAAGAATCCTTGGCTAGCCACTGCTCAGCAAGCACACCGGACAACTGCCTTCCCCTGTTGCCTACAGCTATCTTATAGGCATCACCAAGATCCAAAAAGTTTGGTGCTTGTGCAAAATGGTCAGGACATACAGTATTTGTTTCGGCTTTGTCAATTGCTGCAATTGGGCCAGTCTCTTCCTTAATGTCTCCGTCAGAATATGTTGCTGCTGTTTTCTCATCTTCATCAGCTCCTGTAACACCTGTGCAGATAGATCATTTCATTAAAAGATAGGCCCATTGTCTCAAGTGCCAACTCTTTAACAGCCACAAATCCAAAAAAAAAAAAAAGTGACAAAAGCATTTGAGTTCAAGCTCTGGAGACAGACATAAACACTGTGATTTCTTTCTGAATTCCAAGGATCAAAAAACATGATTATGCGGTATAAGCTCCAACTTCTATAATAGATGCATTAGAAGATAGAGAAATTATTTATCGTAGTAGAATATGAAGAAATTATATAAAGCATAACATTGTGATGCACACAAGGCATACACACTACTGGTCCGCAGTTTTAGTCGGCTTACAGATATCATGATAATAATTGTCTGGAGAGAGAGAGAGAGAGAGAGAGAGAGAGAGAGAGAGAGAGGGAGGGAGGGAGGGAGGGAGGGAGGGAGGGAGGGAGAGAATCAAAACTTACAGCTCTCTATTAGTACTGTCTCAGGAGTGCTGGTGTCATTTGCTGCAGATGGAATGTCATCGAAGGAAATAAGTTCAGGTAGAGCAACTGAAGCAGCATTGGTGTCAGAATTATCAGAACCACGGCAATTAATTTCACCCAAGCCATGTTCAGTAGTAGATGCAATGGAGTTCCCACTTGGAACTTCAACAACATCTAACTGCACTTGGGAAGCTGGAGAGTGCTCATTTAATGAAGCTGGATCTATAAGTTTCTCTGAATTTGCATCATCACCTAGTACCGCAATTAAAGGCTCGTTTCGAGCACAATCAATTCCAGATTCTTCTTTGAAACCCACTCTTTTAAGATGCCGAATGGCTGTTTCATCATCATCTGAAAACAGGACATCTGACTCTGTATCAGAAGTAATTTTGAGCTTGGTGTATCCTACATGAGACAATGAATCTAGTCCACGATCTTTTGGAGAGGAACTCCTTGCAATGTTCTTTCGTCATTTATCTTCAGGCTATACTGATAGGAGCCAACAATGCCTGATAAAGGAACATCTAGATCCACAAACTCACACCCACTTGATTTCGTAAGCACCAATTTTTGGGCATAACCTCTTGAAATACATGGTTCATTACAGCAAGAGCAATGCGTTCTGCTTGAACTACATAGATTATGATCCTCAGAAAAGATGTTCTCTTCCAATTCAATATTAGAATCCTCTCCCAATTTACCCACCAGCAATCTGTATGTTTCAGCATTTGACTTGTTAATTGTAGCAAAGGAGAAAAGGCAATTCTCACACATCCTATGAACATCAGCGAGTTTATTGTGAGCATGGCAGAGAACCAAGGATGAGATCTCTGACTTGTGGTTGCCACATATCATGTCCCAATAAAATCCTACCCTTTTACCACCTAGAACATGATCGAGTCTAGAGCATAAAAGGCAAGGTGTTTGCAAACCACAATAACCAGCGAATTTTGTAATCAAGTACGAGAAAAGGGCATTTATGAAGAGCACAAATATGAGAAGCCATTCAAGAACTGCTGATGACAAAGCCACTGCAAATCCCCGGGGTATCTTCTCCAGTTTATCATAAGATACTTCCCCAGCTGCCATGCCCAGAAAAATTCAAGTGACTTCAAGAATAGAACTTAACAAGCAACAGAATTATGTCCAATCTTCCCTCACAAATTAATAGGCTCAGTCCCAGATTACTCCTGCAGCAAGTGATAAGCAGCGGAAGAAAAATTTATTCAATGATGCAAAGATATGCATATCAATTCTACACTCATTTGCACAAAATATAGTTGTGATGCATTGACACCCTTCTTCCTATCTGGCTTCACACAAGGGACGTGAGTGCCTATGATGGTTTGCAACTCACATAGATGTATATGCTATGCATAACAGTATCGCAATGCATGCAAAGCATTCACGCATAGTTGTATGCAAGTGTCTGAGCATTTGTAAGCAGGTAACACAAATGGTCCAATACAACAAATTCGAGAACCATTGTATAGAGTGCACGATAGACTGCTGCCAAAAAGAAGTTCTACAGAACTCTCCTGCAACATGAATTTAAAAAGCATGTATGATTCCAATTGAGAATCAGGCTCAATGCTTCTCATAACTCCATTTCCTTGCTCAGATAAAGAAAACAAGAGTGTGAAAACTGGATAACCTCATTTTGGTTTTATCGCGCAATCAAGAATGGTTTCTTTACCTTCTGAAAGGGGTAACTAGAAAAGAGTTTGCCACCCACACATTTCACCTTCTTCTCTCTGATCCCTTGTGAAAAAAACAAAAGAAAAAAGTCCAATCAGAGAACAAGCATCTAAAGCAATTGGCCAAATATCCAAGCTTAACGTACACCAAAAATTGCCCCAGAAAGAAAGACCAGCTATTTGCAGAAGAAAGAATCGACTGTCATACAAAAAAAGCATCACCACCCAAAAATCACACCATAAAAGGCAATCAATTTTCCAGCAAATGAAACCATACAAACTCGAACACATGGAATCATTCATCAATCAGATCAAAGGAAATCATAACCAAAAAAACAGCCGGATCATGGAATCAACGATCAAGCCGTGAAAATTCAAATCAAGAACCCGGAAACAAAAAACAGATTCAGAGACGCCCACCTACTCATGCGATGGAAATTCAACAGAAAGAACGGCTCTGCGAATTGTCCGGAACAAGAGCGAGGAACGAAACTCGATCGATCAAATCAAACCAATCTCTCGAGTTCGGCAAGCCAAGCCAGGAACTGGGTCAATAGTTTTATGGGAAATGCCAACCGAAAGTTGGAGTCTTTTCAATGTTGTCTCTCTCTCTCTCTCTCTTTTTACAGCGAATCACAATCTGCATTGCACGTAGTATTCCCCCACCATGGCCAAGGACGCATTATTCATTAAAAAGAGCAAATTGGGCCTATACATAATGTTCGTCGGTTGCATGATATACAATGCAAGAAAAGCGAGGAGAGAAAGAAAAATGCGAAAAGACGGTGAATCTGCACGCCGACCAAAGAAGGAAAAGTCGGCTGCTGATCCGAAAAGAGAAAACGACAGCCGGTGACAAAGTGTACTGCCCACCAAAAACAGGTAAGCCGCCGACCGCGGGGATGCGAAAAAGACACGCCTTGCCCCCGGATCTTCTTCGACCGCACGAAGGAACCGTTCCTCGGAGATGGGTTTCGGCCGGCAAGTCGAAAACTTTTTCCGGGATTTGCGCGACACGAACATGAATATGCTTGCAAGTCGAAAACTTTTTCAAGGATTCGTGTGACGTGAACGTGAATAATGATTGGCTGGATATAGCAAGTGATCCTCGCAGGATTACAAGGGCTCCTTTGAAGCCTCCTCCCCCAACCCCGACCAAGTTCTTCTCGTTATAAAATATTAATAATCACCGTCATCATGTCATATCATGTTACCACATCATGGAATATGTCATTATTGATAGTATATCGAATGAAGTTGTTGATGTTTTTCAATTTTGATTAATATCCCTGTCATAAGTGCCTGTTGAATATTGAATTCAACCCTGACCCTTCCTGTTTTTAACAGAGAACCATCCTTATTCTCTATGCGCACTTCTGTTACTCTCCCTATGTGAGCAGCAACCTTACGAAGCATATTTTCAGTACATCTTTCCAATGGCAAACCATAAACTTGGACCCAAAGCTTGCAGGTATTGAAATTATAACAATGCAAAGGTGTATTTGCTATCCAGGGTTTTAACATGACCAGATGGTTAGCAAAGCGCCAAGGTCCGTTTTCGTACACCCTCTGTTTTACCTCCTCAGAGTGGAATTTTATTATATATAAACCAGAATCACCCAGAGAAATGTCCACAAGTTCAGTGCGCCATACCCTTTTCATAGTACTCTGAAATGCCTGAAAGTTAACTGTAGGGTTATTTAAGAGCTTACCGACTAAAACTAACCGACATTCCTCAATTTTATCAACAGGTGCTGCGTCGTCCCAGACCTCCACTGCTTGTTCGGACCATAGACGACCCATTCGATGACATAAAGCCCCCAGGCGAGCGTCTTCATCAGCTGTCGATCGATGCATAATTAACTTGAAGTCCAAATAAATTCCAAAGAAACCCGGAGAGGAAGAGAATCGAGTAAAGGAAATAAAGACCTGCTTGTGAAAACCTCTCTTCAGCCGTCCGAGGAGAAAAAACGGGGAGAATCAAGATAAAAGGGTAAAGTCGAACAACCCGATCGTGACATGCAAGCCGCAAAAAAGGTTCGGTGGAGGGCGTTGAAGTAGGGGATGAAGACGGAAGTGAGATGAAGATGTAAAATTGTTCCGATTAAGAGATCCAACAGAGTGAACTTTGAGATGAGTTGTTAAAAACTGGGAAAACATGCAAAAGAAAACTACCAAGAGGGTAGAAAGACTCTACATTTCGTAGAGAGAATTTTCCACACTACTCCTTTGTGTATTTGACATTGCGGATTACTACAAGAAGTAATTAAACTTTTAAGGTATTTGACATTGCGGATTACAAGAAGTAGTTATAAAGCCGACAAAATGGAAATTTGATAAGGAGCAAGTGACCATAAAAAGAAGAGACCGGGACTTTAATCGGTTAATGTTTAATTTAAGGTTTTGTCGGGGAGTGTTGTCAGGGCGCCGGCACGTTAATTAAGGAATTTTCAATGTTCAAAGCGTTTGTAAGCATAACATGTGAAAATAAACATATATTAAAACTTTTTGAGTTGGGTTACTTAAGAGGTCAATGAAATCTTTCTAAAACATGAATATCAAAGACTTAACCAAACATTAGGCCAAAAAATTACTTTATCAGGGAATCAATTGTATGGAAATAAGGTTTAGATTGCAAACGTCTGAATAGCCATAATACTCGTTAGGAGAGCTTTTCCAAATGATGCTCTTGGCTTGCCTCCAGTAGATTTATCGGAACAGAAACATTAAAATGTACGACTGTAGTCTCTAATCAAACGGAGATGGTGAAGTCTGTAGTTCTAGAATGCTTGAGATGAGACAGACAGCCTGGCTTAGTACCCATAAGTTTGTCCATAATCAAAGCCGTAACCTCTAGTATGACCTGGATTAGAGAGAGATGCTTAAGTGTTGTAACCTTTTTCCAACAAAGCAGCAGGCTCTCTCTGAGCTGTTGTGACTGCTTCAGCCATAGAATTCTGCAGCAGAACAATTTGCCGTCAGCATGAAACATGTAAATGAAAGCAAACCAATAATTTAAGTATGACAATCAAGATGCGCAGGCAAGCACATTGGTGCATGTACTCAGGCCATTTCCTAGAAACAAAGGAATACTGAGACCTTTCAAATCAGCAGGAATTTGTAGGCGTGGTTTGCATTTCCTTGGAAAGTGTTATTTGCAATGGCAGAAAGAATTGTTTCCTGTATTAGCTGCTGTGCTATCTGTACCTCGGAAGCAGTTCCGCTGATTTCAACTGTCATTTCTCCAGCAACTCCATCAGTTTTTTGTATAGTAACAGCAGTGCTATTTCTACATCGTATGTAGTCATAGTGGAGCCAGATGTCCCGATGGTAGCATCAGCATAAAGGAGGGCAACTTGCATCTGCTGTGCAATCTGCCAGGGAAAAGGCATTCCATAAGTCCAACACCTTCTCATGCGAGGAGCACTGCAATTATGCTGCTGGAGAGCGAGAGGTTCCTGGAAACTCAAAAAAAGTTCACAGCTGCACAAACTTGTGCTTGATTTTGAACTTTCAAGCGCTCACTAACATTGTAAGAAGTAGAACCCCGCACCATGCTTTAGAGCTACGGAAGAAAAGGAGGATCATTGATATGAAGATCAACTGTATTTGGATTCATAGGGATTCAAAGGTAAGTAAACAATGATCAACCGAAGGATATTTTCCCCACTGATTCATTCAAGAGCGAAGGACAACTTTAGGACTAAAGATATCAGTTGGTGCTATAATTAACTCTTAAACAGCAAGATCCGATTTCACCAGCTGCTTTCTTATCAATATCAAAGAACCTTAACCTTTGATATATTTAGCCATAATTTCATGAGTACCCTTATCCTATATGGCTCAATGTTTGGGAGAATCTAGAGGGTAATTCTGTATTTATTGAAAAGGTTTGGGACAATCTTCTAATATTTTGAACAATATAATTATGGGAAAAAATGGCATATTTCGATTATTGTTGGGATAAAACTATAAAATCTCTTTAGAAAAACTTCCAGTTATACATATAGTTTACCTGACTTTTCGTGGTTAAATTTACAGCACTGCAGAAGGGATTTTCCATTAATAATTTCAAAATTTTAACCAAGTCACGGCTAAAATGCCAGCTACTAACTTTTTTGGGTTAATCTCTTTCTTCTTGTCGGCCATCAAAAAAGCAAGGCGATCTAAGAAAAACCCAAGGCGAATTTACATTGAAATTTTGCTTGATGATATATTTACATATAGGCCATAATTCATCATATATGTGTAATTAATTAAACCGGTTAATAGTACATGATCGTCAACCGTAATCAATTCTCATCTGTTTCACAATTTTTTGTTGCCAAAATACTACTTCAGCAAACAACCAAAAAAAGATTCATGATTGTTGAGCAGCTTAATATCCATAGCAATTGCAGTTAAATAGTATCATTGCAAGAAAAAGACTATGTACATGCTGAGCATACAATTGTTGAAGGTTGCATTATCTCGTCCTTGGACACATATGGACTCCAAAATGGGTTTGTTTTTTATAGCAGTTATCAAGTTCATGTTTCTAACTTTCCCTTGAAAGAAGCTGAGCCCTCCAAAACAAAAACCATCAAAGCTCCTAAATTTGTCCCAGGTTCATATCAGAATGGATGGCGTGGAATAACAACCACACTCCAAAGGGAATGGGATTTGATGAAGGCCTCATTAAAGCCCCACCATCACCTCCACCACCAACCGCTCCTTGTTTGAGCTGGTTGGGTAGGTTCTGTTTCATCACATAACAAAAATTCACCTCTCCACTTATATAGAACCACCAACCAGACTCGCCATCCCCAACCCCTTGCCACCGCTGCCTCCTGGCCGGGCGGCTCTTCATGCTGCCACGGCTCAGGCAATCCCATACATTTGTCTAGTTTGAATTTCGGGGAAGGATATTCGAATCGAACTGCTCAAAAAATCAGACGGAGAGAATTTATACGACGTGCCCCAAACCCCTGAAGGTACGTACACAAAGCCGCAGGAGATATGAATAAAGATGAGCCTCAAGAAAGCCCCATTGTTTTAGCGTCATCATATTCATCGCCATCCTTGTCGTCCCCAAGCGAATCGGATGTGGAAGAGCTACAACCGATGCGATTTGGCCCGGCTAAGAAGAATAGCCGCAGGTGCCTATCCAAACAGCTTTCGATGTGCGAGACCCCACGGGACATTGCATGGGAGAAGCGGAGGCGGCAGATCCTTCACCAAGAAAGGAAGAAGAACGGAATTAACGACTCCGATGATATCACCGACGAGGATTTGAATGAGCTCAAAGGGTGCATAGATCTAGGGTTTGGGTTCAAAGAGGAGGAGGGTGTACAAGAGTTGTGCAACACTTTGCCGGCCCTCGACATTTACTTCGCTGTGAACAGGCAGTTGTCACCGAGCCCGGTATCAACACCGCAGAGCAATGGATCATCACTGTCATTTTCGATGTCGTCGTCCTCGCTTGGTGGAGGATCTTCATCCTATGGCAGTCCTAAGAGCGATTCCGACACATGGAAGATTTGTTGTCCAGGTAAGTTTTAAAAGCATATGTAGAAAATGTGTGAAGACAATCTCAGACTCTCAAATGGGCTGATGGTGCTCAGCAAATGAATTGCTTTTAAAGAATTTCCTCTTGTGGTAAAAGCTGATTGTACATCCTCTATGCATCAAACCGCTCATTTGTTCTAATAATTTTGTTCTTCTTTGCTCTTGGCGATTGACATCTGTTTTGTAGGAGACAATCCTCAGCAAGTAAAAACCAAGTTGAGGCACTGGGCTCAAGCTGTGGCATGTTCCGTGAGGCTGCAGAAGGATGGGCTGTTGTAATTGCAAAAGCAGGAAAAGAGGGAGAGTGGTTTGGTTAAATCAGGGTCTTCCCTTCCCATTGACTTTTCTGATAGCCTAATAGACAAAAAAAGAAAAAGAAAAAAAACTCAATTATGTAGCTTTCCATGGTAATCTCTTAGGTTAAGAGGATGGCATTTCGATGATGTCAGCTCATTATAACTTCGGTTAGGAAAGAAAATTCTCCTCCTTCGTCTGAACTGTATTTGCTCGACTAATTTCCGTAATTGGTGGGTAAAAGATGCAGATGAAAAAGATCTGCATTCAGCCTATCCATAATCAAGTTACCATTTGTCTTCATTTTTTTCTTTGTTCTCCCAATAAAGAACTATATGTTCCCCCACCCCTTTTTGCAACTCTTTTGGCTAACTAGATGGTATGTGCTGTCTCGAGTTTGAGACAAGAAATCGAGATCATAGTGCACGTGTACCTATCTAATTAAAGAAAAGTGTTGTTTGGCTCACTTGTAGCCTTTTATGATTACCCTTGCTATATATATATGTGAAGTAAAATTTCTTTACATCGCCATGTAAATGAACGATCTTATTTATCCTTGATTTGATTGTTAGTGAGAGAATGAGTAGTTGAAATCTTCCATTCATGTGTGAATTAGATCGCTTAGATTGCTTGTGCAAAGTTTTCTTTATAATAATGGTGCATGCTCTAATTTCCAATATATAATAGATACTCATTAAGTAGCCACTTATTTCCATTCCGTGCAAAACCACCATGACTAACACTTTTTCCTTTGCATAATTAGCCCGTGCCCGTGCCCGTGCCCTAGTTTACAAGGGAAAATGACACTTGTCTCAGTTCATAATTTCGAAATTGCTCTTACGTCACACCTATAACCATCCAATTCAACTAACCACCCACAATCTTATTATGCATAACCATCTAATCAAATGCACACATGCGCGTCTTAGCCCTAGGTGTTGATTATATAACCATTTTACTAACTCTTTTTACAAATTACCACTCTTAATTAGAGCAATTATCAACTTTTTCCCAATTAACTTACCCGTCGTCTTTTTTTTAGCAATAGCATTTTGAGACTCATAAACTTTTACTGAAATTTACTAGTACAGGAAAAAAAAAATCGTGCTTTTGGGCATGAAACGATAAAATTCTGCTTCTCAATCTTATATTGGTTAAAATTCTGAGAGAACTTCTATCGATCAATAGATAATTGCTCCGTCTGATCTAACTAGATGATTACCTATTGGTTCTCAACTTGACACATCCAAATTTAGCAACAAAGAAACCCTTAACTTCCACAAAATCTCCAAATCCCCTCCCGACTCCATGTTGTTGTCGGCCCGTGAGCCAACTCCCAAAGGTAAAAAGAGGTATCACGGAAATTCCCTCAACAGGATAAAAATGAAAGACGTATCTAGACATTAGCACGCCAGTTCCAAAAGAGTCCTCAAAAGGTTAATAAAGTTACCATCCCATAATATCCTAGAACTTACAATTCTATTGAAAACGCATGCCCATCATGCTGCTGTAGTTCATCCAAAGACTCCATGGAATTAACTGTGAACTTTACAAAATTTCAGTGGTTGTCTGATCGGAACTTCTGACTATTCCGTTCCCTCGAACTTCTGCAGCCATCAATTTCGATCCCATGTCCCTCATATTGAATTTGGGCGTCCTTCACTTGGACTAATGTCATGTGCTGTGTGTTCTCAGGATTCTAAGCCAACCCTTCACCTAATTTCAAAGCTTAGATTTTCCTTGAGAAGATTCTCAAAAGGCCGACAGTTAACAACATCAGACTGTGGAGTTCCGAGACGCCACAAAATCGATACAAGTGCCCCGTTTTTTCGTCTCTTTAGCTTCGGTCTTAATCGACTGAAGAGTGAAACATTCTATCTTTGTTAATTTGATTGCATTCGCTCATTTGAAGTCGTTGATCATCTCATAAAGTTAGTGTACACGTGAGAAAATACTCAGAGATACCGGCCAACATATGCTTAATTCAAACGAGCGAAGTTTAGTGCTTCATAGCTAACCCTTATTTCTCTCAAATCAATATTTCATTTTACAAAATAATAGGAAAGTAAAAAATTTTTTTTTCCCTTGTGATGGGGCCAAAAGAGATGAACAATCAGAAAAGGAAGAAGGATCGCACACGTAGTTCCAAGATAAGACGCAAAGAAAATTCATCAAATCCCTCGTACAATCTCGCAAGGTGGCAATTTTTGTTATTTCACATTCCTCAATTCCTACAAATTGCCCAGGGTCTCTTGCTCATCTCCTTGCGCAACAGAAGCTTGCAGATTCTCACTCCACAAACACACAGAGAAAAACCATTGGGAGATTTAGCCTTTAGCCTTTGCTGGGCATTGTTGCTTTGCTCAGAGCGGTATCACTGTTAAGGTGACGTACCACTGCTACAACCCCACGCAAAATGGATGAGAATTGAACACGGTCAGCGCGTGTTGCTCGACCGGGACTTGAGCAAGCCGATTGCTTGTATTGGAGTGTGCAGCAAAAGCCAAATACCTTCTTCCAAGGAGATTGCCAAGAGGGAGCCTAAGTCCAAGTCCATTAATATATCTTGTTGGACCATTTTCATTCAAAAGCTTAAACCAATAAGTTATGAACTAATTAAATAAATTAATTGCTCCACACCACATTAATTCTCCTATATGGGACGTTTCTAACATAGTTCACTCACACGTGTATTCTAATAATCTCTCCCTCATCTGTGAAATCAATGTTAGGACTGCTCTCCCTTAATTCGGGTATCCTTCTATACCAACTTCTAGGCTAACATCACTACACCACAACACTCACTTGCCTGGAAATTGCAGCCATCAGCTCTAATGCTATGTTGTTAGAGCACACAGTAAAAGCTCAGTACATTCTTCTGAGGAGATAGGTAAGAGGGAGCCTAAGTCCAAGCCCATTAATATATTCAGTTGAACCCACATTCACCAAAAAACTTAAATTAATGAGTTATGGGTCAATTAGGATGTATTAATTGCTTTACACCACATCAATTTTTTGATATGGGACATTTTTTATACAACTCACTCATATGTGCATCCCAACAGCCTGGTGGTAGAAGTATAGGCGGGTGGCCTTCTGCCCATCAGCCGGGCCTCATGGGCAACAAGCTTGTGGCAAATGCTTGAGGGTAAGCGATCCCTTGTCTTCTCTTTGGTTAAAGCACATCATTTGGTTTTGTATACCATGGCCTATGTCACAAGTCAATAATGATTTTCTCACAGTGATTTTTGAGTACATGTAGTGTTAAATTGCCATGTACTTCACTTATAATCGATTGATTTTGTTTTAGTTTATTGATACAATATAGGCAGTTGTATAAGATACTTCGTAATTTGTATCATGCATGAAATGGTTTGGTTATGCATGGGAACTGTTCTCTTTGTTGGAAAAATCTTGAAATGTCACCTTTCATGTACAACTTATGAGAAGAATTACTTGCACTTGAATTTCTTTCCCGTAACTATATTTGTTTTTCTTCTTCTTTTGCCATTGCCAAGAAAAGTCAACATAACTTTGATTGAAAGCAGAAGTTTCCTGTAGGACGTAAAAGAAAGCTTTAGAGATTTCAAACCTTCCTTCTGTTTTTGCATTTAACTGTGTTTCAAGACAGCGTATACAGTTCAAGCAATTACGAAATAGGTGGGAGATTCGATTATAAATTCGAGTTCCATTGAACGCAGAACACGAACAAGAGGACCAAAGCTCAAGTTACCGCGAGGATCGTTGACCAGTGCAGCAACTTTGGACTACAACACTGCCTTCCATCCATTGGACACCGATGGAAATGGATATAAGCAAGGATACTTCACCTTGAACCATGACACCGTAAACAGTGGTGACTGAACGTTTCACATGTTCGTGCCCAGAAATAATAAGATATTGCTGAGAAATAAATGATCACTTCTCCTGTAGTTGAAGTTGATATTATGAAATAATAACGAATTATTATTAAAAATCTATTTTTGTGGAATGAATGAAAGATCAGAGACATGAGATGTGTGTGGTTCGACAAATCTAGGTCCTTTTACAGACCGAAGAAAAGCCCTTCTGCTGTAATTAGCATAAGGAAATGGTGAGAATCAGTCAGTCAATCAATCAATCAATCTCACTATCCAAACCCTAATTAGATGGGGAGTATCACAATTTACCTTAATTCGATCTTTGATCCAACTTGCCAATATTGTAATTTGCACTTTCAAGAACATAGCAAGTGCATCCAAATATATGGAAGTACAAAACCATTGCTAGACCAAAGTGATTTTTCTTAGATGCACTGATTCTGGTCAAAAGCATGCAGGAGCATAATTTTCTACGAGCATTGTACGCGCCATGTCTTGTAATGAACGATTCTTTCTCTTCCCAACTTCATTTTATTGTTGAGTACAAGGAGCAAAAGAGTTATACTCAAAACCATTTTCCTAAAATTTACCATGTATCGCAAGCCTGTGCATATCATGCTATTGTAGTTCATCCAGAAGATTCTATGGAATAAAACGACACTTCAATGGCGAAGCAAAGATTTTCAGAATGCCACAAAAAGTCAAAAGTAAACTGATTTTAGAACTTCTGGCCATTCAATTCCGTCGAATTTCTGCAAACCATCAACTCGATCCATCTCATTTAATTAAAAAGCTTATATTTTCTTTGAGAAGATAAAGTCACTATCTCGTGCGTACCCCATTTTTGACTCTTCAGTTTTAATCGACTCAAGAGTCAAACATTCCATTTTGTTGATATGATTGTATTTCTGAAAAATAAAAAATTTAATGCTAGTAAATTTTGCACTTACTTTCGTACGTGTTAAAATTGAGGTGCATTTTTTAAATACTCATTTTTACACTAGTTAAAATTAAGATTGAATCAGGCTGATAATGCAACACGAACATGGATTGAGTTAAATTTAACTTCCTTCATCCGTTTATCAAATTTACTTGTTTTAAGTTATCAATCTATCATATAAAAATAGTCCATGCGAGACAAAGTGCTTGAAGGTGCCAGTCAAGATACGCTTCACACCACAAATGATAATTAAGTGCTAGGCTCCTAGCTAGCTCAACCTCTGTTTATACTAAATTAGTTCTTCGTTTGACAAAATGAAAGGAAAATGACAAACGTTGTTACTTTTCCTCAGTGCTTTGGTCAAAAGAGATAAACATGAAAACAAGGAAGAAGGATCCACAAGTAGAAACCCCTTCTGTCAACTTTCCAGTCGAGGCGCCAGAATATTAATCAAATCCTCCGTCCAATCTCACAAAGGCAATTCCGTAATTTCACGTTCCTCATGTCTAATAAATTTATCATCTGCTCATCTCCTTGCACAGCAAAAACCACCACTCTTGTTTGCGAACACACAAACTCATGGATCGAGACTTGGCCTTTGTTTGGCGTTGTTACTTTGCCTTGCAGTCTCTGCAGCCTACGCTCAGAGCGCTAGCAATGTTAGAGAGACGTACCACTACCACAACCCCACGTAGAACTAGTGGGATTTGAATGCCGTTAGTGTTTATTGCTCGACATGGGACACGAGCAAAGCCGTCGGCTTGGCGAAAGAAGTATGGGTGGACTGCCTTCTGCGGGCCGGTTGGGCGTCGTGAACAACAGGCTTTGGCAAGTGCTTGAGGATAGGTGACCCCTTGTTTTCTTTTTAATTGAAGCATAGCATTTGGTTTTGTATACCATAAAGGAGTTTCATTTTAAATAGAAGTTTCCTATAGGAGGTAAATGAAAACTTTAAAGATTTGAAACCTTCCTTTTGTTTTTGCTGTATAACTTCGCTTTACTACGTGGTATGTATTCAAAGTTTTCCGAAAGGGGGGAGAGATTGGACTTATTCGAGTTCCATCGTGTCTAGATTACGAACATGAGGACCAAATCTCATGTTATCACGAAAATCATCAACCGGTGTAGCAATGGAGGGCTTTATCTAGACCGCAACACCATCTTCCGCCCGTTGGACCCAAATGGAAATGGATATAACCAAGGGCACCTCACTGTGAACTACCAATTTGTTAACTGTGGTGATTGGAAGCACCCGGTTTCTAATTTTCATCTGTCTATGCCCAAAAATAACAAGACTTTGCTGAGAAATAGATTATCCGCTTTCTTTTGTACTAGAAGTTGTTATTACCAAATGAAGATGAACTATTATTGTGAAACTATTCATGTGGAATGAATGATCAAACACATGAGATGTGTGTAACTATTGAGAGGTAATGGTGCAAATCAATCATCCAATTAATCGCACTATTCAAACCCTAATTAGATAGTGAGTATCCCAAGAATATATGATCATAATTGAGGGTCAAACTTGTAAATATCGTAATTTGTACTATTAAACACATAGCAAGTACATCCAAATATATTATAGAATAGAATAATTGCTTTCTAGTTCACCAAAAAAGAATAATCTTAAATGCATTGATGATAGTACATGTAGTATTAACTACTTCTGCCCAAAAGGAGCATCGGATACTTGGAATGTCAAAATTGGGCACGGATAGACACTTAGGGCGCGCATTTAACAACCATTCCGTTTCAAAATAGTTTAAGCGTAAATATATTTTTCTATTTCTATTTCTAGAAGAGTTTTTAAGCAAAAATAACCATTTGATAACGACACAAAATTTCTACTCTAAAAATAGAAATTCATTTGATAACGACACAAAATTTCTTCCTTTCGGACGGTGGCGGTGACGACCGACGACCTTTAATATAAAAAATAAAAATAAAAATGATTTAGTAACAAAAAAAATGAATAAAATAAAATAAAATAAATCATAAAAAACAAAATAAAAATATAATTTTATTTTAAAATAAAAATATCCTTAAAAATAAATTTATTTTATTTATTCTATTTTATTTTATTTTACGAATAAATTTATTTTAAAATGAATAAAAAAATTTATTTGGCAAAACACTCAAGGCAAATAAAAATAAATTCATTAAATTTATTTTTAATAAATTTATATTTATTTATCATAAATAAATTTATTTTTAATAAACTAAAAATAAAATGATAAATAAAAATAATTTATTTATTTTAATAAATTTATTTTTATTTTTAAATGAATAAAATGAATATATTTTTATTTATTTATTTTTAATAAAATGAGGAGAGGCGAAGGAGGAGGAGGAGGCAGAGACATACAGGAGATGAGGGAGGACTTACCGAAATTAGGGTTTAGTGAGAAAAATTATTTCGATTTCTCTTCAAGAAATCGAAGTAGAAAAAAATTTTGCGCGCGTAACAACCATTCTCGTTTACAGAAATAGTTTCTGGAATAGAAATAGATTTTTCTATTTCTATTTCTAGACGAGTTTCTGAGAAAAAAAATCTGTTTGATAACAGTAAAAAATTTCTATTTCTTAAAACAAATTTTTCTTTTTTTAGAGCAAATGAGATGTCCATTCTTACAAATTTCATATGCTTATGAACCCATTGACCCAAATACAAACTAAGAGTTGTTATATCAATTTTTCTAAATTTTCACACAAAATTCTTTAGCATCCACCTAGATAGGCAATTACGGTCAAATAATATACTTATCAATAGTCTCCATACAATAGAAAAAAGAAATCAATATGCATTACTTTTGAGCATGATAGAAGTTTCCCAAAACTCTAGTAGAATGAAGGTGGGCAACCATATTCTAATCCCCTTCATACTAGTGTGTTATTTCGATCACCGCCACGATTTACGATATTGAGCAATTGTTTTAGAAAGAAACACAAAAAAGTGTATTGGGCAATTTGCGGCAAATTTTACAAAATCGGCGAATTTTACGAAGTGTAATAGAGCTTGTCATAAATTACCATTACAAATAAGGGAAATCCTCAAGTAGAATATCATATTACAAGAATTGAGATAGGAATCATCAAATACAGTATCACATTACAAAAGCAAAGATTAGGAATCCCCAAATACAAAATAATATAAATACATTATAAAAGTTGAAAACATGATCTCATGGAATCTCCGGCATATTATGATCTCTTGCCATCTTTTATTGGCAATATTTTTTCTAAGCATATTCATCTTAGTAGAAAATTCCATGGAGAAATTATTTCGATTTACGTTCCAGAAATAGAGAAGTAGAAAATTTCTATTTCGATTTCTAATCAAAATCTATTTGCAGGAACAGTAAATCTTTCCAGAAATAGAAAAACGGAATAGGTTCATCAAACGGATTTCTATTCCAAAACAGTGTCGGAATAGAAAAATTGTTTCCGAAATAGAAATTCTGGTTTGTCATGCACCCCCTTACTTATTATTGGTCTAAATAGGTTCATGCATAGAAGCTCCGTTAGTAGAAGCAGCCTTCTCTAACTTGAAGGAACTTTTGATTTGCTTAATTGAAGTGCAAGCTTTGCATATCCAGTTTTTAAAAAATGATCTTAGGCGAACCTTGCATTATATCCTTTTTGGATAGCTCTAATATTTGGTTCAGGCTTGTGTATCAAAGTTTCTTGTGCTAAATCTTGCTTTCATCTTTTACAATAACAAGGCACTAATGGGAAAAAGTATAAAAAAAATGTTCTAAACCTATTATATTGGTATAATTTAGTCGGTACAATTTAGTCATAAACATTTCGATTGTACCAATTTAGTTATAAATATTTTCACATTGATACCAATCGAGTTCATCCAATTAGATGACGACTGTCCAATGACATGGACATTTTATTATGATTTTTTTCATTTTTTTCTTTTCTTTTTTCCTTTTTTCTTCTCTTTTTCCCCTTGCTTTCTCTTTTTTCCTTTTTTCCCTCCACCAATCACTAGCCTTCGTGATGGCTAGTGAAAGTCACCGTCCTTTAGTGAGGGTTGATAAGGGCTGGGCAATCCGGACCCTCACAAATCAAATGAGGGGACCCTCGCCTTAAGTAGCACTAATACCGATTAGTGAGGGGACACACAACACACGACACATTGTTTCTCAAAAAATGGAGGATATCAACATATTGGAACATGTTATATATTAAATGTATATTTTTATATATACATGATAAATTATCATTTTTATAATTATTTTAATCCAATTAATTTAATTCAAATTTACAAATAAATAAATAATAAAAAGTGCATAGACTGAATTTACACAAAAAACATTAATCCACTATTTGTTAATATCATTTATTATTTTAATTTGATAAATTCAACTCCATTCCAATAATTCATAAAACTTTGAGGCAAAAAAAAGAAGAAAAAGTAATCAACATTCTAGACTTACGTGTCAAAGCGTGTCGAAGATCGAAGAAAAAAAACAAACTGGGGGAGTTGAATTCTGTGTTACGAGTAGTGAGAATTAGAAAAGAATAGAATATTATATTTTTCTACTTTCCTCCTTTATTATCTTTATTACTTTTTAATTTTTTTTCGCATTTACATTTTGACCCTCATTTATTAAAAAATTTTAAAATCAACATCTTACATGTCGGAATCACGCGTCAAAATTTTGAACTTACATGTCAGAATTTCGAACTCGTGTGTCGGAGAGTATCAAGAGAATTAATCAGGTGTCAAATTTTTTGACATATATTGATTGTTCGAACATGTGTTGAAGTGTTCGACATGATACAAAAGCTCCCGAAGAGTATTGGTGCTTCCTAGCCCTCAACTAGGCTAGCCTATCACTAGATCTGGCGTTCCCCCACCCAACCCTTGCTAGAGAGGATGGCAAGCCTTGCTAGACTAGCAAGGGGTCTCAATTGTGGCCGACAAGGCCCTTGTTGGTGACTGGTGACCTCTGGTGATCATCATAGAGGCTAGTGACTGGCAAAGGGAAATCAAAAGACAAAAGAGAAAGGAAAGGGAAAAAAATTAATAAAAAAATATTTAAAAATGATTTTTTTTTTTTTAAGTCCAAGTTATTGCTAATCATGCAACGTAAGACGCCTAGCATTCACATCCGTAACTTCCTAAATTGGCCAATAGATTCAAGTGATACAAATATAAAAAGATTTATAACTAAATTGGTCCAATTAAATGTTTAAAATTGAATTGATACCGATGTAATAGGTTTATAACTTTTTTATACTTTTCCTAGCAATGGTACGATGGAAGATTACCTTCTTTACATGAACCAAAAATATGCTTACATACATTTTCCAATGAATTTTTATGATATTTATTCAAGCCAATGTGTTTTCCCTTATCATAGAGTTAATTAATGCACGAACAAATTGTGATTTAAGCCTTTAACTAAAGTCAAATCATCGGCGATGAGAGTTCCAGGCTCGATGTTTGCTTTGCCAAATGATTTTTACTTTGAATGGTCCACCAAAGATCAACTTCAACTTCTTTTATCAGGTATCTACAAAAAACTCAATCGTTTTGGTTATCCACGCCTTTGGTTTTTTTTTTTTTTGGTTAGAAGCAAAGAGAAAATCTCCTTAGTTAGTCGAGGATTATTTCCCCATTATCTCACCTTGATAGGGCAGTTAAACGAAAGTTATCATGCTAGTTGTGCATAATCTAATAACCTCTTCTGTTACAAAAGTATAGTCATTTTGTAGTAAGACGCATTTTTCTATAGTAGGATCTCTTTCCTCTTTCCTTATGTATAACCTTAAATTTCTGCTTTTGCAGACTATCTTCTTGTTTAACCAAGTAAATTCGACCAAAAAATAACCAAGGAAGTATCTCATAAACACCCCCCCCCTCCAAAAAAAAAAAAAAAAAAAAAAAAAATATCAAGGAAGTATCTATCTAGATATTTTAAACTGGTGATTGAGTTGGGATTATACGGATCGAAAATGGATTCAACCCAAATTGACCTATTTTTATGTAATATAATTTTATCGACCCACGTCCATGACCCGACCCAAATCAAACCCAACCACTATTTTTCTTCTTCTTCATCTCGCATTGCTCTTCATTTCCGTCATTTCTCCAACCCCCAGATTTGATTAGGAGATACGCCAACACTCAACATGCCATCTGCTTGGCCATAAATAACTGAAGCTTCTGACCTTCTTCGTCGTTGTAAAGGAAAGATCGAAGTTCCCCCCAAGAGACTAAAGGCCACCGAAGCTGATAAAATGCTAGCAGTTCAAATTACTTTAGTGAATAAAATAGGGCAATGTAAATGCTCCGCCCAATCTTTTAAGTTGTCTGATTAGTCGATGATTACACACCGTCAATTCTTCAACTCACTCTTCCAAGTTAGTTCGCGACAAAGAAACCTAAGTTTCATGAAATAATAAGAAACTCTCTAGTGAACCAACTATCATGGCGATCGGCTCAACTTCAGTCCTCTACCTTCCTCTTTTTCCACAGTCAAGGAACAAAGATGGAGACGTATATAGAGGCGAGCACATCAGTTCTAAAAGAGTACTCCAAAAATCGAAAGATTCTATGGAATAAACCAGGCCTTGATTGACGGAGCCAGCACGTTGAGAATGCCACAAAAATCAAAAGTTGACTCATTCTAACTTCTGACTATTCAATTCCGTCGAATCGCTGCAGTCCTCAATTTGATCCATTCTCTAAGTGATTTTAAAGCTTAGTTTTTTCTTTGAGAAGATTCTAAAAGGGCGACAAATCAACGAGCTTAATTCCGAGGGTCGAGACGCCACAAAAGTTCATAACGAAGCGCCCAATTTTTTTGACTCTCCGGTCTTAATCGAGTGCAGAATCAGACACTCTTTGGTGCTAAGTCTCATTGCATTTCCTGGAATGATAAGATAAACTAAAATCCTTGCAAATCCTTAAATTACTTTTCCACCTGTTACAATTCTGATCATGTATAAAATTCTCAATTGTTTTTACACTCGTTGAGAATTAAAACGGAGTTATGCCATTGAGGCAACATGCACATGGAGATATTGCATAAGGGGTACCAATCAAGATATGCTTAATTCAAAGGAATGAAGTTTAACACCAAAAATGACATTTCTCCTAGATTAACCAATCATTTTACAAAATAAAAGAAAAATGGAACACTTCTTTTATTATTCCACGGCATTGCGGTCTAATTAGATAAACATTAAGAAAAAGGAAGAAGGATCCACATGTAGTTGCCCCTCAAGTCAAGTTCCAAGTCAAGACGCAAGCAAATTCATCAAATATCTCATCCTAACTCACGAGGGCATTCTGTAATATCGTGTTGCTCATCTCCTATAAATTCATGCTCTCTTGCTCATCTCCCTGCACCACAAAAAACCACCACTCTTTCTCAAATCATGGGGAGACTTAGCCTTTGTTTGGCGTTGTTGCTTTGCCTCGCCATCGCCACAGCCAATGCTCAGAGCGCTAGCAACGTTAGGGCGACGTACCATTACTACAACCCTGCGCAGAACGGGTGGGACTTGAATGCCGTGAGCGCATACTGCTCGACCTGGGACGCAAGCAAGCCATTGGCCTGGCGGCAAAAGTACGGGTGGACCGCCTTCTGTGGACCCGTCGGCCCTCAAGGGCAAGAGTCTTGTGGCAAATGCTTGAGGGTAAACGATAAATTTTTTAGAGATTTCTTCTAACCTTTCTTTTGTTTTTGCCCTATAGCTTTGTTTTTAGGATCTCCCATGTATTTCAAGCAACTCCTAAACAGGTGAGAGATCAGATTATTAACTCAACTTCCTCTGAACGCAGATCACAAACACCAGGACCAACACGCAAATCACCGCAAGGATTGTCGACCAGTGCAGCAATGGAGGGCTCGATCTAGACTACGACACCATTTTCCGTCCGTTGGACACAGACGGAAATGGTTATAACCAAGGAAACCTCAATGTGAACTATGAGTTCGTCAATTGCGGTGACTAAATTGCACCTGTCCCTGATTTTCGCATGTTTGTGCCCAGAAAGAATAAGACTTTGTTGAGAAATAAACGATCACTTCTTCTGTGATAGAAGTCGTCGTTATGTAATAGAAGTTGTCGTTATGAAGTAATAAAAAACTATTATTGTGAATCTATTGTTCTGGAATGAATGTTGAAACAGACGAGATGTGGGTGGCTGGACGAGAACTATTTCCAGGTCCTTCCACAGACAATTATCGAAAGGGAATGGTGAGAATCAATCAGTCGATGGCACCGTCCAAACCCCAATTATAAGCTAAATAATATTGGATATACAAGCTGGAAAGGAAACTGGCGTTAACTATATAATCTTGTCAACCCGTAAAAAAATCAAGCCCGGCTACTCATTTTAGGATCGGTAGATGTTAAGGTTTTCTAATATTATGTTTTGCGATTTTAGATTTTTTTAATCGGTGACCTTAAATGCATGAGTTTTGAATTAATTGGGGTATTTGCATATGCGATGTGGATTATTGTGTTTTTATCGTATGATATTTATTCAGTTATACAGTATTATGAGGTGTCGGGTTGGTGGTTATTTTACTGATCCGATTGGGGATATATATCAAAAGCCGTGATGGATTTGGATTAAGTCTGAGAAATGGTGAAAAATTGAGATGGGTTGCCCTGGTTTATCCAAAACCGAGCCAAGTTACATACGAGTGGCACAAATTATATAGGAGTAGTAGTCAACTTGATAATTATTCGAGTAGCTTGGACTCAACTTGGTTATAATACACGGTATAATTACTTGTGATCGATTGATTTAGAAAGTAAATTTCATTAGACTATACACAATAATACCTTTATTATTTTCATTCAAGTTTGATATGTAAGAGTACTAAAGTATTTTTTTTGTTGTTTTATATTTTTTCCTTTCATCTACCACCAAAATAGAATGGTATGATGGGTTAGCTTTAAATATCAGTTTGTAAATGAGTTTAGTACTAACTTTTTAATTGTGCGAGCATTTCGAGGGATAATTCAAAAATAAATTTCATATAATCTGATATTGATTAAAACAAATGCACGGCGCATGCCACCTTTATCGATCCAATGGGTCTTTGCACTTTTTGTTTTTGGTGGTCGGAGGGTCTTTGAAGTTTGTATATATATATTGCGTTAATGCTTTGCCTTTTTCATTAAGAAACGTATTTGAGAGTCGGTCGCATTTTATCTTTGAATTATAAACTCATGCTAATTATTTTTGCTAATTTGTTAAGTCATTCTTATATGCTACTATATCAGAGACATAATTAAATTAATTTCATTAGCCAAAAGAGCAATTGATCTCTATGGGTATTATACATTATTGTATGACCCAAAAGTAGAAAACTAAATATTCAATAATTACTTTTAGCTAAAAATTGCCAAAGAAAAGTTATTGCACAGACTCAATTGGCCGGACAACCCTAATTGACATTTCAAATGATGAAGGCTGAATTACGTTGGGTAAGCAACATACCATTTTCATTTTGAAAAATGTCATGTGATGTGTCCCTCTCGATTTTAAGCCACCCCCATTCATGTGATTGTTAAAGCTTAGATTTTCTTTCGAAAAAGTGGAGTTCCGAGCCGCCACAAAATTCGTAGCCGTTGCCCCACTTTTGACTTTTCGGTACTTTTGACCCTTCAGTCTTAATCGACCGAAAAGTCAAACATTCATTAGTGTTAATTCGGTTGCATTTCTTGCAATTAATAAAAATATAATACGAGCAAATTTTACAATTCCTTTAGTACATGTTAAATTAAATTGAAATTGAGTCATGCCATTGAGGAAACATGCACATGTGTTGAGCTAAATGTATTTTCTTTCGTTCATTATTGCATTTACTCATTGTAGGTTGTCGATCATTTTATATAGATTAGTTTATATGGGAGGCAGTGCTTTAAGGTACTAATCAAGATGTGCTTAATTCAAAGCAATGAAGGTTAACATCACAAATGAGAGTTTAAGTGCTAGCTTCCCTACCTTTATTTCTCCTAAGTTCTTCAGTCTTCAAAAGCAACATTTTAAAAAGAAAAGTTGCTAAAAATGAATTCTAGGTCCGGTCGGGTTTGAGTCATATATCTAGCGAATATGAGTTACAAAATTTGTATTTGAAATAAATGGGTCAGTTGGGATCATATTATTTTTAATTCGACTCAACCTCAAACCAATTCACCCATTTGAGGGGTCTAATAGTGATCAATACCAATTGACTCACATTTCAATTCGCTTGAAGTCTACGCTTTCCAAACTTGTACCTCATCTTTTTCCGTTTCTCTAGAAGTTGGCTGCTTCTAGATCTACACCAATCGACTCACATTTCAATTCGCTTGAAGTCTGCGCTTTCCAAACTTTCTTCATTTTGCACTAAGGCTTTTTTTTCTTCTCAAGCCGTGAACGATTAGATTTTGTGTGTTCATACTGGATTTGTTAAACAAGCAGATCAGGTCGGATTGTATGGGTCAAAAATGAGTTCGATTTAAATGGACTCATTTAACCTACTTTGACTAATTTTTATGTGAAACAATATTATTTATCAATATCCACCCAAACTCACACCTAACTCAATCTATATTCTTTTTCTCCTTCATTTCATGTTGCTCTTCATCTTCCTCTCTTCTTCACCCTCAAATGTGATTAGGACAAACGTTAAACACTTATCATACCATTTGCTCTGCCAAAAACAAACTGAAACTCGTACCTTTTCCGTCATGATAAAGGGAAAGATCAAAGTTTCCCCAAGAGATTAAGGGCTACCAAGCTGAGAAAATGCTAGTAATTTGAATTACATTGGGCAATGTTATTGCTCCGTCTAATCTGCTAATTTCATTAATTACTCGATGGTTACACATCAATTTTCAACTTTACCCTTCCAAACTAGCGACAAAGAAACCCTAAGTTTCTATGAAATATCCA
Source organism: Eucalyptus paniculata subsp. matutina (assembly GCA_017140255.1). Lineage (NCBI taxonomy): Eukaryota > Viridiplantae > Streptophyta > Magnoliopsida > Myrtales > Myrtaceae > Eucalyptus > Eucalyptus paniculata. The sequence goes on along the minus strand of CM029436.1, from coordinate 48,863,339 downwards.
AGAAACTCTCCAGTGAACCAACTATCATGGAGATCGGCTCAGCTTTAATCCTCTACGTTCCTCCTTTTCCACAGTCAAGGAACAGAGATGGAGAGTTATATAGAGGCGGGCACGTCAGTTCTAAAAGAGTTTACTCTGAAAGTTATGACAAACTTGCTATCTCATGAATTCCTAAAATTTACCATGTAATGCGAGCCTTTGCATACCTATTATACTATTGTAGTCTCGTGGAAAGATTATACCAAATAAACCAAGCCCCGATTGACGGAACCGACACTTTGAGAATGCCACAAAAATCAAAAGTTGACTCATTCTAACTTCTAACTATTCAATTCCATTAAATCCTCAATTTGATCCACTCTCGTGATTTTAAAGCTTAGTTTTTTGCTTCTCTGAGAAGATTCTAAAACGGCGACAAATCAACAAGCTTAAATTTCGAGTCTCGAGACGTCACAAAGGTTCATAACGAATTTCCCCATTTTTTGACCCTCCAGTCTTAATCCACTGAAGAGGCAGACATGCTTTAGTGCTAAATCTCATTGCACTTCCAGGATTGAAGAGATAAACTAAATTCCTAGCAAATTCTAAAATTATTTTTCCACCTCCTATAATTCTGATCATGTATCAAGTTCTAGATTATTTTTTACAGCTGTTTAAAATTCAAATTGAGTAAAGCCCTTGAGGCAACGTGCTGGGAGAAAGTGCTTAAGGGTACAATCGCGATATGCTCAATTCAAAGGAATGAAGTTTAACATCACAAATTATAATTAAGTGCTGAACCTCTATTTCTCCTAGAATAGTCACTCATTTTACAAAATTAAAGAAAAATGAAGTACTTCTTTTTATTGCACAGGGCGGCGGTCAAATGAGATAAACATTAAAAACAAGGAAGAAGGACCCACGCGTAGTCGCCCCTCAAGACTCAAGCAAATTCGTCAAATCCCTCATCCTACCGCCTTCTGCGGGCTGGTTGGGCCTCAAGGGCAAGAGGCTTGTGGCAAATGCTTGAGGGTAAAAGAAAACTTTAGAAATTTCAAATCTTCCTTGTTTTAAGACCTCGTATAACTTTTGCTTTATGACTTTGTTTTAAGACCTCATATCCATTTTGAGCAAGTCATAAAGAGATGAGATATCGGATCATTAACTCAAGTTCCACTGCACGCAGATCACGAACACTGGGACCAATGAGCAAATTATTGCGAGGATCGTTGACCAGTGTAGCAATGGAGGGCTCGATCTGGACTATGACACCTCAATGTGAACTACGAGTTCGTTGACTTTGGCGACTAAATTGCACTTGGTTCCTAATTTTCATATGTTCGTGTCCAGAAATAATAAGACTTTGTTGAGAAATAATGATGCCTTTTTTCTGCAATGGAAGTTGTCGTTACGAAATAATAACGCATTATTATTGTGAATCTACTGTTGTGGAAGGAATAATCAAAAACTGTTTGCAGGCTCTTCCGCAGACAACTATCAAAAGGGAATGGTAAGAATCAATCAATCAGTAAGCAATGCCACTATCTAAACCCCAATTATAATCTAAATAATGTTTTGAATATACAAATTGAAAAGAACGTTGATATTACTTATATAATCTTGTGAACCCGTAACAAAATTTCAAGCACGGATCCTCATTTTACGGTCGGTACGTTTCAAGGTTTTCTAATCTTATTTTTTGCAATTTCGTATGTTTTTTAATTGGTCATCTTCAATGCATGGGTTTTGAATTAATTGGGGTATTTGCATATTCAATGTGGATTATTGTGTTTTTAACGTGAGATGTTTGTTTAGTTATAAAGTATTATGACGGTTTCGGGTTCTTAATTATATATAAGGCCTTGATAGATTTGGGGAGGATTTGTGGGTCGTATTCGAGTTTAGTCTAGGGATAATTCAAAAGTAAAATTCGTATAATCTGATATCGATAGTACACAAACACCGCACATGCTACCTTTATCTATCCAATGGGTCTTTGTACTTTTTCTTCTTCTCTTTTGTGGTCGCAGGGTCCTTGTACCTCTGTGCATTAATGTTTTGCCTTTCTCATTAAGAAACTTATTTGAGGGTTGGTCTCATTTATCTTTGAAATATAAACTCATGCTAATTATTTTTACTAATTTGTTAAGTCATTCTTAAAATGAACCCATATGGGCGCATGGAGTGCAATGTGCTACTATATCAGAGACATACATAAATTAATTTCATTAGCCAAAAGAGCAATTGACATCTATGAGTATTATTCATTATCGTATGACCCAAAACTAGAAAACTAAATATTAAATTATTACTTTCAGCTAAATACTGCCAGAGAAAAGTTATCGTACGATGGCCACCCCCATTTGTTGCGAGCCGTCACAAAATTCATAGCGGGTGCCCCATTTTTGAATCTCCAATCTTATTAGACTGAAAAGTCGTGCCCCATTTTTTGACTCTCCAATCTTAACAGACTGAAAAGTCAAACATTCTATGGTGTCAATCTGGTTGCATTCCTTGGCATTAATAGAAATATAATTCTAGCAAACTTTACAATTCCTTTGTGTACGTGTTAAGGTTGTGGTCATGCAATAGATTACATTAGAATTGAGTCATACCATTGAGGCAACATGCGTATACATTTTCTTTCTTTCGTTTTCATAATTACTCATGGTAGGTTGTTGATCATCTTATGAGATAAGGTGCTTTAAGATTCCAATCAAGATGTGCTTAATTCAAAGGATTGAAACACCACAAATGAGAGTTTAAGTGCTTGCTTCCCTACCTTTATTTCTCCTAAATTATTTCTCCATTTAAAAAAAAAAAAAATACTCAAAAGCAGGATCCACATATAGTTAACCCTTCAGTCAAGTTCCAAGTCAATACGCAAGAAAATTTATCAGATCACTCATCCAATCCTAAAAGGGCAATTTCGTAATTTCGCATTCCTTATCTGCTAAGTCTCATAGCATTTCATGGAATGATAACATAAACTAAAATCCTTGCAAATCCTTAAATTACTTTTCCACTCGTTACAATTCTGATCATGTATATAATTCACAATTATTTTTACAATCGTTTAGAATTAAAACGGAGTTATGCCATTGAGGCAACATGCACATGGAGAAATTGCATAAGGAGAACCAATCAAGATATGCTTAATTCAAAGGAATGAAGTTTAACACCAAAAATGATATTTCTCCTAGATTAACCAATCATTTTACAAAATAAAAGAAAAATGGAACACTTCTTTTTTTATTCCACGGCATTGCGGTCTAATTAGATAAACATTAGGAAAAAGGAAGAAGGATCCACACGTAGTTGCCCCTCAAGTCAAGTTCCAAGTCAAGACGCAAGCAACTTCATCAAATCCCTCGTCCTAACTCACAAGGGCATTTCGTAATATCGTGTTGCTCATCTCCTATAAATTCATGCTCTCTTGCTCATCTCCCTGCACCACAAAAAACCACCACTCTTTCTCAAATCATGGGGAGACTTAGCCTTTGTTTGGCGTTGTTGCTTTGCCTTGCCATCTCCACAGCCAATGCTCAGAGCGCTAGCAACGTCAGGGCGACGTACCATTACTACAACCCTGCGCAGAACGGGTGGGACTTGAATGCCGTGAGCGCATACTGCTCGACCTGGGACGCAAGCAAGCCATTGGCCTGGCGGCAAAAGTACGGGTGGACCGCCTTCTGTGGGCCTGTCGGACCTCAAGGGCAAGAGTCTTGTGGCAAATGCTTGAGGGTAAATGATAAAGTTTTTAGAGATTTCAAACCTTTCTTTTGTTTTTGCTCTATAGCTTTGTTTTTGGGACCTCCCATGTATTTCAAGCAACTCCTAAAGAGGTGAGAGATCAGATTTATTTACTCAACTTCCTCTGAACGCAGATCACAAACACCAGGACCAACACGCAAATTACCGCAAGGATTGTCGACCAGTGCAGCATTGGAGGGGGAGGGCTCGATCTAGACTACGACACCATTTTCCGTCCGTTGGACACAGACGGCAATGGTTATAACCAAGGAAACCTCAATGTGAACTATGAGTTCGTCAATTGTGGTGACTAAATTGCACCTGTCCCTAATTTTCGCATGTTTGTGCCCAGAAAGAATAAGACTTTGTTGAGAAATAAACGATCACTTCTTCTGTGATAGAAGTCGTCGTTATGTAATAGAAGTTGTCGTTATGAAGTAATAAAAAATTATTATTGTGAATCTATTGTTCTGGAATGAATGTTGAATCAGACGAGATGTGGTTGGTTGGACGAGAACTATTTCCCGGTCCTTCCACAGACAATTATCGAAAGGGAATGGTGAGAATCAATCAGTCGATGGCACCGTCCAAACCCCAATTATAAGCTAAATAATATTGGATATACAAGCTGAAAAGGAAATTGGTGTTAATTATATAATCTTGTCAACCCGTAAAAAAAATTCAAGCCCGGCTACTCATTTTAGGATCGGTAGATGTTAAGGTTTTCTAATATTATGTTTTGCGATTTTAAATGTTTTTTAATCAGTGACATTAAATGCATGGGTTTTGAATTAATTGGGGTATTTGCATATGCGATGTGGATTATTGTGTTTTTAACGTATGATATTTATTTAGTTATAAAGTATTATGATAGATGTCGGGTTGGATATATAGCAAAAGCCGTGATGGATTTGGAGCAAGTCTGAGAAATGGTGGAAAATTGAGATGGGTTGCCCTGGTTTATCCAAAACCGAGCCAAGTTACAAACGCGTGGCACAAATTATATGCTAGTAGCTAGGACTCAACTTGGTTATAATACACGGTATAATTACTTGTGATCAATTGATTTAGAAAGTAAATTTCATTAGACTATACACATAATAACTTTATTATTTTCATTCAAGTTTGATATGTAAGAGTACTAAAGTAATTTTTTTTTGTTGTTTTATTTTTTTTTCCTGTCATCTACCACCAAAATAGAATGGTATGATGGGTTAGCTTTAAATATCAGTTTGTAAATGAGTTTATTACTAACTTTTTAATTGTGCGAGCACTTCGAGGGATAATTCAAAAATAAATCATATAATCTGATATTGATAAAACAAATGCACAGCGCATGCCACCTTTATCGATCCAATGGGTCTTTGCACTTTTTGTTTGTGATGGTCGGAGGGTCTTTGTAGTTTGTATATATATATTGTTTGTAGTTTGTACTTCACTGCGTTAATGCTTTGCCTTTTTCATTAAGAAACGTATTTGAGAGTTGGTCGCATTTTATCTTTGAATTATAAACTCACGCAAATTATTTTTGCTAATTTGTTAAGTCATTCTTATAATGAACTTATATGCACGCATGGAGTGCAATATGCTACTATATCAGAGACATAATTAAATTAATTTCATTAGCCAAAAAAGCAATTGATCTCTATGGGTATTGTACATTATCGTATGACCCAAAGTAGAAAACTAAATATTTAATAGTTACTTTTAGCTAAATATTGCCAAAGAAAAGTTATTGCACAGACTCAATTGGCCGGACAACCCTAATTGAGATTTCAAATGATGAAGGCTGAATTACGTCGGGTAAGCAACATACCATTTTCATTTTGAAAAATGTCATGTGATGTGTCCCTCTCGATTTTAAGCCACCCCCATTCATGTGATTGTAAAAGCTTAGATTTTCTTTCGAAAAAGTTTCTGAAAGGCCGACGAATTGGCAAAGTTATTTCGTCAAGTTCCGCGCCGCCACAAAATTCGTAGCCATTGCCCCACTTTTGACTTTTCGGTACTTTTGACTCTTCAGTCTTAATCGACCGAAAAGTCAAACATTCATTAGTGTTAATTCGGTTGCATTTCTTGCAATTAATAAAAATATAATACGAGCAAATTTTACAATTCCTTTAGTACATGTTAAATTAAATTGAAATTGAGTCATGCCATTGAGGAAACATGCACATGTGTTGAGCTAAATGTATTTTCTTTTGTTCATTATTGCGTTTACTCATTGTAGGTTGTCGATCATTTTATATAGATTAGTTTACATGGGAGGCAGTGCATTAAGGTACTAATCAAGATGTGCTTAATTCAAAGCAATGAAGTTTAACATCACAAATGAGAGTTTAAGTGCTAGCTTCCCTACCTTTATTTCTCCTAAGTTCTTCAGTCTTCAAAAGCAACATTTTAAAAAGAAAAGTTGCTAAAAATGGAATCTATGTCCGACCAGGTTTGAGTCATATATCTGGCGAATATGAGTTACAAAATTTGTATTTGAAATAAATGGGTCAATTGGGATCATATTATTTTTAATCCGACTCAACCTCAAACCAATTCACCCATTTGAGGGGTCTAATAGTGATCAATACCAATTGACTCACATTTCAATCTGCTTGTAGTCTACGCTTTCCAAACTTGTACCTCATCTTTTTCCGTTTCTCTAGAAGTCGGCTGCTTCTAGATCTATACCAATTGACTCACATTTCAATTCGCTTGAAGTGTGCGCTTTCCAAACTTTCTTCATTTTGCACTAAGGCTTTTTTTCTTCTCAAGCCATGAACGATTAGATTTTATGTTCATACTGGATTTGTTAAACAAGCAGATCAAGTCAGATTATATGGGTCAAAAATGAGTTCGATTTAAATGGACTCATTTAACCTACTTTGACTAATCTTTATGTGAAACAATATTATTTATCAATATCCGCCCAAACTCACACCTAACTCAATCTATATTCATTTTCTTCTTCATTTCATGTTGCTCTTCATCTTCCTCTCTTCTTCACCCTCAAATGTGATTAGGACAAACGTTAAACACTTACCATACCATTTGCTCTGCCAAAAACGAACTGAAGCTCAGTACCTTTTCTGTCATGATAAAGGGAAAGATCAAAGTTCCCCCAAGAGATTAAGGGCCACCAAGGTGAGAAAATGCTAGTAATTTGAATTACATTGGGCAATGTTATCGCTCCGTCTAATCTGCTAATTTCATTAATTACTCGATGGTAACACATCGATTTTCAACTTTACCCTTCCAAACTAGCGACGAAGAAACCCTAAGTTTCTATGAAATATCCAAGAAACTCTCCAGTGAACCGACTATCATGGAGATCGGCTCAACTTTAATCCTCTACGTTCCTCCTTTTCCACAGTCGAGGAACAAACTTGCTATCTCATGAATTCCTAAAATTTACCATGTAATGCGAGCCTTTGCATACCTATTATGCTATTGTAGTCTCATGGAAAGATTCTACCAAATAAACCAAGCCCCGATTGACGGAGCCGACACTTTGAGAATGCCACAAAAATCAAAAGTTGACTCATTCTAACTTCTAACTATTCAATTCCGTTAAATCCTCAATTGATCCACTCTCGTGAGTTTAAAGCTTAGTTTTTTGCTTCTCTGAGAATATTCTAAAACGGCGACTAATCAACAAGCTTAAATTTCGAGTTTCGAGACGTCACAAAAGTTCATAACGAATTTCCCCATTTTTTGATCCTCCAGTCTTAATCCGCTGAAGAGGCAGACATGCTTTAGTGCTAAATCTCATTGCATTTCCAGGATTGAAGAGATAAATTAAATTCCTAGCAAATTCTAAAATTATTTTTCCACCTGCTATAATTCTGATCATGTATCAAGTTCTAGATTATTTTTACATCTGTTTAAAATTCAAATTGAGTAAAGCCCTTGAGGCAACGTGCTGGGAGAAAGTGCTTAAGGGTACAATCATGATACGCTTAATTCAAAGGAATGAAGTTTAACATCACAAATTATAATTAAGTGCTAAACCTCTATTTCTCCTAGAATAGTTATTCATTTTACAAAATTAAAGAAAAATGAAATACTTCTTTTTATTGCACAGGGCGGCGGTCAAATGAGATAAACATTAAAAACAAGGAAGAAGGACCCACACGTAGTCGCCCCTCAAGACTCAAGCAAATTCGCCAAATCCCTCATCCTACCGCTTTCTGCGGGCTGGAGGCTTGTGGCAAATGCTTGAGGGTAAAACAAAACTTTAGAGATTTCAAACCTTCCTTGTTTTAAGACCTCGTATAACTTTTGCTCTGTAACTTTGTTTTAAGACCTCATATCCATTTTGAGCAAGTCATAAAGAGGTGAGATATCGGATCATTAACTCAAGTTCCTCTGCACGCAGATCACGAACACTGGGACCAATAAGCAAATCATTGCGAGGATCGTCGACCAGTGTAGCAATGGAGGGTTCGATCTGGACTATGACACCATCTTCCGTCCGTTGGATACAGACGAAAATTGATATAATCAAGGACACCTCAATGTGAACTACGAGTTCGTTGACTGTGGCGACTAGATTGCACTTGGTTCCTAATTTTAATATGTTCATGTCCAGAAATCATAAGACTTTGTTGAGAAATAATGATCACCTTCTCTGTGATGGAAGTTTTCTTCTTTTTTTTTTTTTTTTTTGTGACCGAGGATCCGCCTAAAATTTTTAGCCTGCTCTTGTCAAATAGAAATCGAGAAATCAATTTACGTAAATAATTTGGGATCTCCCGGGCCTAACCCGCACGTCGCCTTACATCGATTTGTGAAGGCCCAATAGCAACTATACCTCGAAGGAAACTGCCCAGCAACCCACCACCGAAGCCCCCACTTTGATCACTAATAATGCAGAATTTCAAACCCTTAACCTCCTTCGCTGGAGAAGAGATCTCAACTAATTGTGCTACCCACATGTGAATTTTTCTGTGATGGAAGTTGTCGTTATGAAATAATAATAAATTATTATTGTGAATCTACTGTTGTGGAAGGAATGATCAAACAGACGGGATGCGGGTGGGAACTGTTTGCAGGCTCTTCCACAGACAACTATCAAAAGGGAATGGTAAGAATCAATCAATCAGTAAGCAATGCCACTATCTAAACCCCAATTATAATCTAAATAATGTTGAATATACAATTTGAAAAGAACGTTGATATTACTTATATAATCTTGTCGACCCGTAACAAAATTTCAAGCGCGGATCCTCATTTTACGGTCGGTACGTTTCAAGGTTTTCTAATCTTATATTTTGCAATTTTATATGTTTTTTAATTGGTGACCTTCAATGCATGGGTTTTGAATTAATTGGGGTATTTGCATATTCAATGTGGATTATTGTGTTTTTAACGTGAGATGTTTGTTTAGTTATAAAGTATTATGACGGGTTTCGGGTTCTTAATTATATATAAGGCCTTGATAGATTTGGGGAGGATTTGTGGGTTGTATTCGAGTTTAGTCTAGGGATAATTCAAAAGTAAAATTCGTATAATCTGATATCGATAGTATACAAACACCGCACATGCTACCTTTATCTATCCAATGGGTCTTTGTACCTTCTTCTTTTTTTGTGGTCGCAGGGTCCTTGTACTTCTGTGCATTAGTGTTTTGCCTTTCTCATTAAGAAACTTATTTGAGGGTTGGTCGCATTTATCTTTGAAATATAAACTCATGCTAATTATTTTTACTAATTTGTTAAGTCATTATTAAAATGAACCCATATGGGCGCATGGAGTGCAATGTGCTACTATATCAGAGACATACATAAATTAATTTCATTAGCCAAAAGAGCAAATGATCTCTATGAGTATTATTCATTATCGTATGACCCAAAAGCAGAAAACTAAATATTCAATTATTACTTTTAGCAAATTACAGCCAGAGAAAAGTTATCGTACAATGGCCACCCCCAGTAGTTGCGAGCCGTCACAAAATTCATAGCGGGTGCCCCATTTTTGAATCTCCAATCTTATTAGACTGAAAAGTCGTGCCCCATTTTTTGACTCACCAATCTTAATAGACTGAAAAGTCAAACATTCTATGGTGTCGATCTGGTTGCATTCCTCGGCATTAATAGAAATATAATTCTAGCAAACTTTACAATTCCTTTTTGTACGTGTTGAGGTTGTGGTCATGCATTAGATTACATTAGAATTGAGTCATACCATTGAGGCAACATGCGTATACATTTTCTTTCTTTCGTTTTCATATTTACTCATGGTAGGTTGTTGATCATCTTATGAGATAAGGCGCTTTAAGGTTCCAATCAAGATGTGCTTAATTCAAAGGATTGAAACACCACAAATGAGAGTTTAAGTTCTTGCTTCCCTACCTTTATTTCTCCTAAATTATTTCTCCATTCAAAAAAAAAAAAATACGCAAGAAGCAGGATCCACGTATAGTTAACCCTTCAGTCAAGTTCCAAGTCAACACGCAAGAAAATTTATCAGATCATTCATCCAATCTTAAAAGGGCGATTTCATAATTTCGCATTCCTCCTCTCCTATAAATCTCTTATGTTCTCTCGCTTATTTCCTTGCGAAGCAAAACCAACCACTCTTCGGCTCCGTTTGGGAACAGCTTTCCCAAGGATCTTTAGGGGCCTAAAGGCTTTTGGGCCAAATATCTAGTGTTTGACAATCTTTCTTTTACTTGCCTTTGTCAAAAGCAAGCCTTCCCAAGGCTAGAAGCCTAAGGCAGGTTGGGGGCTGCCTTGGGCATTCTCGGCATGTTGGCTTTGAAGGCAACGAAATTTTTGTTTCGAAATTGTCCTTGTTAATTTTTGTTTTTCTAGCTTTACCCTGACAACTGTTCATCATCTTCATCCTTTCCTTTTCTTTATTGGGAACACGTCCAGCATCTACGCGTGGTTGCCGGCGAAGGGCAAGCGGTGCGGCGAAAGACAAGTGGTCCGGCTAGGGTCCCACGACCCTTCGACGAGGGTCGCCATGCGAAGGATGCCGACAACCTAGATCGTGCGCAAATTTGGTCGCACAAATCTAGTCGTGCAGATCTGGATCGTAGCGACTAGATCATGGGTGCCGGTAACCTTCCCAGCGTGGTGGGTTGCACGTAGCGCTAGTGACCTCCGTGGCGTGATGGGTTGCACACAGTGCGGCAAGGGTCGTGGCGACCTAGATCGCGAGATCCCGGTCATCGTGCCATGTGCGACCCTAGCTGGACGCTACCCTTCGCCATGCCGCCTCGCCCTCGCCGAACAACCTACTCATCGCCGTGCCGCCTCCCCCTCGCGGGACCGCCTAACCTTCGCCGGCAGTAACCGGCGAAGCCCTTGGCCGGCCAACTCTCCTTTTTCCCTTTTTTTTTAATAACAAAAGCTTTTTACAAATTTAATTTATATAAACAGTATTTTGCTCAAGGATACTTCATAATGGACTTTCAAAAGTATGATTTACCAAACATAATTTGCATTTTGAAAAACTACTTTAGCTCAAGGGCCGTTGTTTGGGATCGTTGCTTTGGCTTGCCATCTCCACAACCAATGCTCGGAGCGCTAGCAATATGAGGGTGACCTACCACTACTATAACCCCACGCAGACAGATGGGACTTGAATGCTGTCAATGTTATTGCTCGATATATGGGACATGAGCAAGCCATCGGCTTAGCGGCAGAAATACGGGTGCACCACCTTCTGCAGGCCGGTTGGGCCTCAAATGCAAGAGGCTTGTGGCAAATGCTTTAGGGTAAAAGATAATTTTAGGGATTTCAAACCTCCTTCTCGTTTTTGCCCTATAACTGTGTTTTAAGACCTCATATATACTTCGAGAACTTCCAAAAGAGGTGAGAAATCTAAATATTAACTCAATTTCCGCGGCACGCGGATCACGTACATCGAAATCAATGCCCAAATTATCGCAAGGATCGTCAACCAGTGTAGCAGTAGAGGGCTGACTATGACACCATCTTTCGTCCATTGGACACAGACAGGAACAAATATAACCACGGACTCCACATTGTGAACTACAAGTTCGTCAATTATGGCGAATCATGCTCGGTTTTTAGCTTTCGTATGTTCGTTCTAAAAAACTTTGTTGCGAAATAAATAATCACTTCTTCTGTAGTAGTAGTTTTTATCAAGAAACAATAACGATTATTATTGTGAATTTATTTTTTTAGATTGAATGATCAACACAGAGATGTGCAGTTCGAAATGTCCAAGTCCTTCCACAGACCCCAAAAAAAGCCCTTTTGTTGTAACTATCAATACGAAATGGTGGGACCTCAATCAGTTAATTGCAGTATCTAAACCTAATTAGATTGCGAGTATTCCAAGAATATACCTTCATTCAATCTGGGATCAAACTAGCCAATATTATTAATTTGTACTTTTAAGAACATAGCAAATGCATCTAAATATATCTAAGTATGCGAAAATTGTTTCTACTATGTCTTTGGGACTACTTCCGCGTAACAGTGTGCAAGAACATCTTGTCATGAACAATTTGTTTCTCTTCCATAACTCCATTTTGTCGTGGAGTGAAAAGATGCACAAAAGCTATGCTCAAAGCTATTTTCATTGTTAACCTTTTTTTTATATTTTGAACTCGTTTGCAAACTTCATGATCGAATGCACTGCTTCATGTTTATGAGCATGAAAAGCAATCCAAGAAAATCTTGTGTAGTCAATCATCCGCAGTCGCCGAGTAATATCACTTGTCACCAAGGTTCTTACTTCTTATGGATCTAAATAGGACATAATATATATATATGTATGTATGTATGTATGTATGTATGAAAGCTGTAGAGCTCTCTGTCAGTGGAAACATCCTTATTTAACTTGCAGGGACCTTTGTTTTGCTTAACCAAAGTGCAAGCTGCATATCTCAGTCTTTTCAAATCTTATCATAGGCATCCTCGCACTAGATCTTTCTGGGATAACTTTGGTATTTGCTTGAGGTTCGGGTATCCGAAATCTGTTGTCCAAATCTACAGAAGGTTAGCGTCTTCCACAACAACTAAATATATGTTTGCATACCTTTTTTTTTGTTTTTTATCCAAACCAATGCGTTTTCCTTATTCAAAACTAATTTCGACTCCCTTATTACAATGTTCACTAATGTTCAATAAGTTGTGACTTAAGCCTTTGACTAAAGACGCATCTTCGATGATGAGAGTTCCAAGCTTAATGTTTGATATGCCAAATGATTTTTCATTCAAATGTTCCCCCAAAGATCGATTTCTTCAGCTTCTTTTATTCAAGTACCTATTAAAGACTCCTTTCTTTTTCGCTATGGACACATATTTGGATCTTCTTTTTCTTTTCTTTTTGTCAGAAGCAAAGGGAGAATTTCTTTAGTTATCCATGGATTTTTTTTCCCGGTATCTCACCTTAACAGGGCATTTAACAAAAGTTATCATGCTATAAGTAATAAAATGCATAATCTAATAACCTCTTCTTTTTCAAAAGCATAGTCATTTTACTTTGACGTGCATTTTTTCTACGGTGGAATCTCTTTTATTCTGTAGAACTTGAATTTCTTCTCTTTTGCAAAATATCCTACTTTTTAACAAAGGAAATATCTCTTTTAATCTCATTCTTTTAAGAGACATTTGTCAACTCAGCAAACATTTTCTTAGGAATGTCATGCATTTCATCATAAGTGAGTATAAAAGGTCCATACTCATTTATTGCTGGTTCTGTGGAGGTTGGTCTTTCTCCATCATCATCGATTGGCTCATATTCCGATTCGCTACAAGTTTGCAGCCGCCAGCCCACTTTCTTCGTGATTTTTGGCTTATGTTTCTTCTTTTTGAGTGAACAATTAGGCTTTGTGTATCTATTTATCAGACTAGTGGGTCAAGTCAGGCTTGGCCAGCTCGAAAATGATTCAATCTAAAATAACCCGTATTATGAAAAATTAGTCTTTGCGTGTTTGTTTGCGAAACAGATGAGCCAGGTTAGATTGCGTAGCTCAAAAATGGATTCAATCTAAAGTAATCCATTTAATCCAAATTGACCCATGTTTAAGCAGTAAAATTTTATTGATCCATATCCGACCCGACCTGACCCATTTTCTTTTTCTTCTTCTCCTCTTCATGTTCATCTTTTTTTCATCCCCAAATTTGATTAGGACACACTTTGAAGGATCAAGATGTCATCTGCTCTGCCAAAAGCAGACCGAAGCTCTTACGTTCTTCCTCGTTGTAAATGGCAAGATCGAAGTTTTCTGAGGGATTGAAGGCCACCGAAGCTGAGACAATGCTAATAATTTGAAGTGCGTGGTGAATAACACGGGGCATTGCAATTGCCTGTCTAATCTAATTTGTTCTTTAATTGTCCGATCACTATGCATCACTTCTCAACTTGACTCATCCAATTTTAGCAACAAAGCAACCCTGAGTTTCCATGAAATCTCCAAATCACCTATATACTTCATGTTGTTATCGCTCAATGAGCAACTCAAAAAACACTCTCCGGCGGATCAACAATCATGGAGATTGGCTCAACTTCAGTTCCTCTACCTTCCACTTTATACACAGATGGGGAAGTATATGGAGGTCATCACGCGGGTTCCAAAAGAGTACTCCAAAGTAGATAAAAGTTATTATTACATGATTTCCTGGAATTTATCATGTTTTGCAATGCAAGCATATCCACATCATGCTACTGTAGGTCATCCGAAGATTCCGTGGAATAAACCCAGGAAAATCCAAAAGTTGGCTGACCAAAACTTTCTGACTATTCAATTCCTATGGATTTCTGCAACCATATATTTGATCCATCTCCCTCGTCCTGAACTTTCGTCGTCCTTCACTTGGGAAAATGCCATGTGAGGTGTCCTTTTGATTTTAAGCCACTCATTCATGTGATCTTTAAGCTTAGATTTTCTTTGAGAAGATTCTGAAATGGCCGACGGACTAAAAAATTTGCATTTTCTGGTGCCGAGACGCCACAAAATTAAAACCAAGTTCCCCTTTTTGACTCTCAGTCTTAATCGACTCAAGAGTCAAACATTCTACAGTGTTAATTTGATTGCATTTCTTAATCGACTCAAGTGCTGGCCAGCTAAACCTTAATATCTCCTGAATTACTTATTCATTTTACAAAAAATAAAAGGAAACAGCCCTTCAGTCAAAAGAGATATCATTGAGGACAAGGAAGAAGGATAACACTCGTAGTTATCCCCTTCAGTCAACTTCCAAGTCAATACGCAAGCAAGATCGTCAAATCCCTCATCCTATCTCACAAGGGCAATTTCCTAACTTCGCATTCCTCATCTCCTATAAGTCTCCCATGCTTTCTTGCTCACCTCCTTCCACAGCAAAAACAACCACTCTTTTTGGCAAATCATGGGGAGAGTTAGCCTTTGTTTGGCATTGTTGCTTTGCCTTACCATCTCCGCAGTCAATGCTCAGAGCGCTAGCAATGTTAGGGCAACATATCACTACTACAACCCCGGCCAGAACGGGTGGAACTTGAATGCCGTCAGTGCTTATTGCGCAACATGGGACGCGAATAAGCCGCTGGCTTGGCGGAAGAAGTATGGGTGGACCGCCTTCTGCGGCCCGGTCGGGCCTCGTGGCCAACAGGCTTGTGGCAAATGCTTGAGGGTAAGAGAAAACTACAGAGATTTCAAACAGTCCTTTTATTTTTGCTCTGTAACTTTGTTTTTAAGACCTCCTATATGTTTCGAGCAAGTCTTAAAGAGGTGAGAGATTGGATTATTAACTCAAGTTCCGCGGCACGCAGATCACAAACACCAGGACCAATGCGCAAATTACCGCGAGGATCGTCGACCAGTGCAGCAACGGAGGGCTCGATCTGGACTACAACACCATCTTCCGCCCATTGGACACAGACGGAAACGGATACAACCAAGGACACCTCACTGTGAACTACCAGTTCGTTAACTGTGGTGACTGATTCACATCCGATTTCCAACTTTCGTATGTTTTTGCCTGGAAAAAATAAGGCTTTGTTAAGAAATAAGTGATCGCTTCTTCTGTAATAGAAGCCATCATTACGAAATAATAAGAAATTATTATCGTGAATATGATGTTGCGGAATGAATGATTTTTTTTTTTTTTTTGGGGGGGTCGGTGAATGGATGATCAGATAGATGACGAGAACTATGTCCAGATCCTTCTGCGAACTGAAGAAAAGCCCTTTTGCCGTAACTATCCAAAGATAAAGGTGAGAATCAATCAATCAATAGTCGCACTACCCAAACCCCAGTTATAAGATGATTAAGTATTAGATCCACAAGTTAAAATTTAAATTAATTTGCTTATATAATTTTGGCAGCCCGTAACAAAATTTCAAGCATGGCTTCTCATTTTAGGATCATTAGCTTTTAAATTATTTTCAATTATACATTTTGCAGAACTTACCTTACAAGGAATTTCACTACATTTGAATCGTTCTAGTTATGGCTGCTGTTTACTCGAACTTCAATTGAGAACGTAAGTCAATTTTTTTTCTTTTTAGTGAATCCCTCCTATTAACCTTGGAGCACTGGGGCAGGCATTCCCCCCTCCTATAGCTTCTGCCTTAGCATAGAGCTGTATTTTTTAGAAACAGTCGTTCATGCCCCTTCAGTGTGACCTAAGTTGCCCTAGGCACCCATTCTTGTGAACTTACGGGGCTAATTTGCTAAGTTCCTAAACTATATAGTTTGTTCGCGGACCTGAGGATCTTCTCATTTACTACATATGTTTGTTCGCGGTACAAGTACCCTAAATATGTTCTTTTAAGTTTTTCTTGGAAGCAACGCATTAAGATCATATGATTGCCCTGTCCATCATGCTTCAAGGTTACCCTGCGGCTGATTTGCCAACCACACCCTCTTTACACTTAGACCAGTTAAGCTTATCTTAGTTGACTCTTGCAATGCATGGGTTTTGAATAAATTGGTGTAATTTCATATTTGATGCGGTTTGTTGTGCTTTTAACGTGAGATAAGTGTTTATTTTAAAAAGTACTATGACAGGTAGTGTATACTTGGTTATTATGTTGAGTCGAGTTAAGACTTTCCATATGGATTTGAGCAATTTTGGTAAATAACAAAAAAATTAATGAGACAAATTGTCCCAGCTAAATTATACATGAGTAGTTCAAACTTGACTCGATAATTATTCAAGATCAACTCATTTGATTTCGAATTGAGTTCAAACTTATCAATATTTGACTAGAAAAGCAAATTTTCTTAATTGAATTTTGAAAAGTATTTTAATATACTCACATTATTCCAGTTTTCTAGACAAAGCTCCAGTACAAATTCCACTATAAATCCATTAATAAATGAGTAGAACTCGAGCCAAGCTCGAGTGTCTTGATTTTTTAGTCAATCTGAATTCAAGCATAAATTTTAACACTCAATTGAGCTTTGATTGCAGTTTCAACTCAATCATCAAGAAATCGAGCAGAGTTGCTCGAATTCAGCACTATAGCAGCTTGAGTCAACTCGACCATATCCGAAAAACAAAACAAAACAAAAAACAAACAAACACAAACACCTCGACTATATCCCTACCGATGGGGATGTTGACCGGGGTGCAAGCCTCGACAATAGCAAACTACAAAAAAGAAAGTGAAAGATGGGCATGTTTCCATGGACACGTAAAAATGCGTCAAATAATTAGGAAATAAATTAAAGTAAGTTGATATATACTAACTGGCATTTTGTCATCAAGCACTGGTTATGTTTCTTGGAGAGGCGTCTATAATCTATCTAATATATCGTATTAAAATAGACTTTTAGACATTTAATGCATTTACTTTAATGATCGGAGAGTTTCTTTTCTAAATAAAACTTTAAAAGTTCGGTAAGTAATAAAAGAGAGGAGCCTTTCTTCTGCATATTAGTAAAGAATCTGAGATATGTTTTGAAAGTCTCAAATCAAATTATAAACATCTTATTTTATTTAAATATTATATTGTAGAACTAGGAAGAACTATTATATGATAATAAAAAAATGTTTCAAACTATGTATAAATCCATCACGATTCATAACATAAACAAAGTAAATTTCATTAAACTGTACAAAATAGTGCCTATATTATTTTCATTCAAATTGGATGTAAGAGTACGAATGAAATTTTTTTATTGTTTTTTTCTTTTTCATAGCATCTACCTAAGAAATAGAATGGGATAACGGGTTAGCTTTCAAATGATTAAAGAGTCCAATTTGGACTTTTTGAACGTGCTGAATAGAAATACAGAAGAACACAAACCTCAGCAATTTCAAACTATCTGCTCACCAATATTTGTAGCACAATGGCTTTTCCCAACAGTCGGCCAACGTTGACTTTGAAGTAGTTAGCCCTAGCCTTAATTTAGGAATCACAGTCTGAAGCTCCATTCCATTTCGCTCCTTACTGACAAAGAATACACTTAAATATTGATTTATTTATTTATTTATTCTTTCAGCTTAGAATTATAAGTTTCTTAATGGTCTTCTTTATCATATGGTCAACTTTCCAAGTTTATTTAATTAAATATATTTCAATTACCATGTTAAAATGAAATAATAATTCTTTCTTAACTTCCAAAAGGTATACCGATCTTATAGTGCATACTTTGCTCGATCAACGATAAACTTGTTCGTAAGGAAAAGTATAAAAAAAATGTCTTAAATCTATTAAATTACTAATTTAGTACCGAATCTTTCAATTATATTAATTTAATTATAAATATTTTCAAATTTTGTAAATTGAGTCCGTCCAATCAATTTTAGCTAAAAATTACTGATCATCCACTTGGATGGTTGTGTTACGTGAATATTTTTTTAATGTTTTAAAGTTTTTTATCCTATTTTTTTTTTTTCTTTTTTATCTTTCATTCAGCCAACGAGGACACGAGGGCCATCTTCACCTCACCTACTGCCGGCAAGGAGCAATGGCCATGGCTAGATCTGGCAAGGGCCTAGCTGGGGGTCATAACCCTCTCACCAACAGCCAATTTATAAATCTATTAATCGTGTGAATTTAGTCGTAAATTTAGTCTATTGATCGTGGCAAGTCATTACTGGTGAACGCTGCTACGTCATGGCTTACCCACACACATGTTACGCCACATGACGCAACCATGGTCGGTCATAC
Source organism: Eucalyptus paniculata subsp. matutina (assembly GCA_017140255.1). Taxonomy (NCBI): domain Eukaryota; kingdom Viridiplantae; phylum Streptophyta; class Magnoliopsida; order Myrtales; family Myrtaceae; genus Eucalyptus; species Eucalyptus paniculata. The sequence continues at coordinate 48,844,532 of CM029436.1, read as the reverse complement.
ACAATTTGATAATGATAGATTAGATTATGGTTTTAATAAAAATTAAATCCTATTCAACTTTTTGCCCCGGACATAAAGGTTGTTGACGAGCTGCCTTGCACCATTTTCTCCATTTTATTCCTCTATTTGTTACGCCATTTTCTTTCTAAACTTCTTGAATGAATTAGTCCCAATTTCTCAATCTGAACAAGTTTATACTCTGAATAACGTCATTTGGTAAATATTTTTAGGCCCGGTTTTCTTTTGTGTTTAAAACACTAATTTATGTATTTTTTTTGTTGATATGACAATGACGTTATCTAATTTTTATGACGAAGTTCTTATGCCATGATATTAATCCATGGATAATTTGAAACCTTCAATTTATAAAATGAATTCCCTTAAAAAGTCACATCTTGTATTTTTATTTTTAGATATGTGAGACACTCAAATGAATTTTTCAAAATTAGAAAAGAAAAATTAATCTTTTGTAGAGTAATGATTCCAAATTTAACATGGTACAATAATTTTGGAACTTGTTTATCCCAAACAGGAAAGAAAAACGTGGCACCATAAGCTACGATTCCTTAACGTAGGCAAACTGAGTTTTAGGCCCTGCGTAGAGCAGAGCAGGCCCAAAATCAGATCTGATGTGACTTTTTTTGGGTTTAGGACCGACTGGGCTTTTCGTCCCCCAAACGGCAAATTGCAATTTGTTTTCATTTTATTTATAGAAAATCAATTCCACGTTCTTGTCACGTACATGTCTACTAGAATATTAAATGTTATGAGGTTTTCAAAGGGTAAGTTTTTGATGATAAGGCTATGTTTTCTTCGATTTCTAAGTGAGGAAATTTTACTTCAACTATAATCTCTAATTAGTGGGTAAAAAAAATTATGAATACTTATATGCTGAAAATTTATACATGCTTCCAAGCAGTGCCATAAAAAATGAAAGACTGAAAATAAGTAAAATGGAATTTTTTTAGAAATGGGTTCAAAAAGGGACCAAAACAAATTCGACAAGAGGAGCCAACTCAATGAGGGGGTGCCGATAAATTTGAGTATGTTTTTTCAAGTGAGAAATTTTATTTTTGATAAAATTGCTTATTATAAATTTAATTACATTTTTCTAAGTACTTTTATCGTTTTGCACGAACATGAAAGCATGTAAGATTATTTTTTTCTGTTGTAGTTTCTTTTTGTTTGGTTACTTAAATTTGGATGACCACTCTAATCTAAAGCAAATTGGAAGCAATGGAATTAATCTTCCTACAAGCCCTCCTATAAAAAAGCTTAACCCTTCCTTTTATCATCCTTTAACTTTTTTCGATTCTCAATTCAAAATTATATATGAATGGTAATTTATTCGTTACGATTCAATGCACCCTCATTCGATAATCATATGCGACAATCATGCCACCGACCATCTTATCTGGGTCTCTAATTATTCTTACATTCGACCTCAAAAGATTAACTCAAATTAGTTTACTCGAAATATAAAATAAAACACATTAAGTAAATAAGCATAACATTCAATCATTTGAAAGGGTAAAAAAAAAAAGGAGAAGAAGAAGAAGAAGAGAGGGAGAGAGAGTGAAGGAAGAAAAACAAGATCTTGGAAAGGCCCTTCCTATTGCGGTTATGAGATTTGTTGGCTTTCTTGTTTTTTTTAGCTGCGTGCCGGTTCTTGGCAGTTTTTACTACACGAATCCGCGAAAAGAGGGTGGAAATTCGTCGAAGGTGGGAACGCACGAAGCATGGTTTCTTCTCCACGCACGCGTACGAAGGCACAAGAACATCGAGGAAATCCCCTTTTTCTTTTCATTTTCTCTGCTTTTGTTTTGATTTTTTTATATATTATTATTGTTCCTGCCCTTCTTGTTGTTCCCATCACTCGTGGAAACACGAAGCTGCGTCTCCCCCGGAACAGCAACCCCCCAACACGTAATTCTTCCTCCCTTCCTCGGCTCTCCCGAAACCGGACCGAACCCACCTCCCGATTCCTTTGACTTCCTCAGATCCACACCTCTTTTTACGTAAAACCCAGCTCCTCTTCCCCGGTTTCGGTCCTAAAGTCGTGATTTTTCCGCTCCTCGTTCTGTGGTTGCTGCGGTGGGTTGATTCGTGAATCGGTTCTTGGTCGAATGCTGCGGGGATAACGGGGCGGAGTCTTTTTTCTTTTTTTGGGAGGGAGCGAGAGAGGGGAGTAATGGCTGGTCAGATGGTGAGACTGAGGAGAGAGACGATAAAGGCATGCATGACATGCCCTCTTTGTAATAAGCTGTTGAAGGAAGCTACCACCATATCGCTCTGCCTCCACACGTGTAAGTCCCTTGGAATTCTTCGACTTTGAGCTGATTGATGGCGTTTTTTACGATGGTTTTGATCTGGGTTCGGTCTAATTTTGGGGAATGCGATGGTGGGGCTTCTTGTTCTGTCTCTACGTGATCCGGGTTTGTGCCACTTTGGGATGTCGTCAAATGGGGGCATTAAAGATTGGACATTTTTAGCTTCTGGATTTTTGCACCGAGTTAATGTTGCTTCAGCGTGTTTTAAGTTCTGTGCGCTATAATCGGCTATAAAACAGAGAGGTTGGAGTATTCTTTCTGCAGGAATTTCGTAAATCTATTTTACTCAAATGACCCTGTGTGTGTGGCTCGTGCGGGTCTTAAAGTTCTCGATATTCGTCTCTGTGGCATTGATCTACTCTGTCTTCAACTTAGAATTGCATGAGTCTTGAACTGGAGAAATATATCCAGTAGTTGGTAAAGAATCTTTTCTGTGACTAATGCTGTTAGATATTGTGGGTTTTTTCTTTTTCCTTCTCAATTCCTAGTTTTTAATGCAGTAATAGTGCAAGTGCACTTCGAGGTTCTTCAAGTATAGAGTGTTAGAAACCTATTATTGTTTTCCTTGGAAGGAAAATTATATGCCTTCCAATAACATATGAGAGATGGAAGCTGTTGTTGGTTAGTTTGATTGACTGATGGTGAAGTTTGGATTGGAGAAGGTGTCAGTCTTAGGGATACCACCTACTTTGATCTGCAAAATATACTCTGCTTCAAGTGAAAACTATTTTGTTTGTCTCCGCAGATTCAAGTACTATCACTTCAAAGTACCCTAAATGGTTATGTCCCAGCTCTGTGTTTTCTACCAGCGATCTCCTCATGGAATTACTGATCTCATCTGAGTACCATAGCCTTTTATTTTTGCTTAGTGTGCTTAAACACTTATTTATTGGATCTGAATTCATTGTCATTTATTTCCAATGTCTTTCTTCTGATGCTTCTTGTCTGGTTGTAAAGTTATAAAGTGATCTGCAACCAGCAAAAATTGGAATAAGAAAATCGTGTAAAGATTGAATCTACTTGTGGTTGCATAAGATAGGAAATTTAATATCCTAACCTCTGGTTTTGAATTGTGCAATAGCTTCAGCTTGAATTTTGAATGTTTGAGTTTTGTTTTTAGGATGATATAATCGCCTCTCTTGTATACTTGTAAACATAAGTGGAAGGACGCAAGGAATATAGAACTCTTACATTGAAATTTTGAGTTCTTGCAAAGTTTTACAATGCACCAAAGCAGTTGGTCCTGAGTTTAAGTTTTTCCAGGCTCCTTATTTGCACCAGAATTTTAGTTATGTACATTTTGGTCTTAGGATTTTACACTTTTAACTCATCATTTATCACAATGGTCCCACAAAACTCGCCACTTATTTTATGTTTTTTAGTAGGAAGCAAATTTTCTTTCGCTACTTTCTGTATCGATTATCTCTGACAGCCAACTCTGGATTCTTGTCAAGTTTGAGCTGTATTGTGCTCTTTCGTCTTGATTTTAATAGTGGACTAAATTCAAGGGGGACTTTTCTTTGGTTCTTATTTTAGCAAGATGGTCAGCCATCTTAGGAAGTTGATGCTCATCATAAACTATTTATTTACAGGGTGCAATTACAGAAAACAAGATTCAATAGCTATATAACATGGATTTCTGCGCCCATCAGTTTCCATATGTCTTGCTGTAAACATAATCTCTTCAGATAATTAGATCATCTAGAGTGCTCAGGAGCAGTAATATCTCCTGTAGTTTATATGCCTAATTTGGTAGGATGAAGCCAAAAGGTCTAGGCACCATATGCTATCAAGGAATGTGTAGAGGATCAATTTTAAGGAATGCTGCTGAGATGAAAGAATTACATGACATACATTTTTTTATTGGCAGTGTGACCGTAGGCAGCTAATACTAAAGAAGAAAGCTAGTATTTAGTTGAGTTGCATTGAATGGATATTCTAACTGCTGTCTGGTTAAACCCCTTGTTTACATTTAGGAGCTTTTCTTGGGAAGAAATATTCTTTTGAACCACTAATGCATGTCATCCTCTGCATTTTGTTGTCTTCTCTGATCATGTCTCAGGCAATAACATATGACCAAACTCTTGTTCCCCATCCTCTTTTCTTAAAAGTGGAGGGAAAAATGCTTTCACAAGATGGACAAGCACAATCTTAAAGTCTCTCTGGTAGAATACTTTTGCCATATTGTAGTTTGCTTCTGATGCATTGAGGTTTCAACTGCCCCACAGTTTGCAGGAAGTGCATCTATGAGAAGCTTTCAGATGATGAAGTGGATTGTTGTCCAGTCTGCAATATTGATCTCGGGTGTCTTCCTGTGGATAAACTTAGGTTACTTGTCTTCTATAGACGTGCATACGCTGCGTCTTTCCCTGTTCCTTTGTCTTTCTGCCTCTCCACATTCCAAAGCTTTTCATTAAAGCTTGTTGATTGATGACATTCAGGCCGGACCACAATTTGCAAGACATAAGGGCCAAAGTTTTTCCTTTAAAAAGAAGAAAGATAGAGGCCCCTGAAATCATACCTCCAGTTCCCCTCCCAACCAAAAGGAAGGAGAGATCATTATCTTCCTTGGTGGTCAGCGCACCCAAGGTGTCGATCCAGAGTGGTTTAACGGGCAGACGAACAAAATCAGTCGTGAGAAGAGCTGCTAGTTCGCGAGCACCCAGTTTTGCTTATGAGGAACCAAATAAGAAAGAAGAAGATTCTACAGGTGATTGTGCTGTGGGATCAAGCTCACCAGATTCTTCAAATAAAACAAATAAAGGGCAGGTAAAGACAGGCAAAAGCTGATTGTTTGTAGCAACTAATCACATAGATACTTTGTCAATGGGAACTTATTAGAGAAATTGCATGCTTCTTCTTCTTCTTCTTCTTTTTATAATTGAAAATGCTTTATCCTAATTCAATTGCAACAGGAGTCATCTCCTGACAAGCCTTATGACCGGAAAAAACCTGTTGAAGACACAAAGGATGGTTTCCAACAAATGGAAGACAAATACGAATTATGGACACCACTCAATTGTCTTGTTGAGGCTGCTAACAGAACTAAATCTTCCAAGCCAAGTTCACATGGGCTTTCTCTTCCGAAGTTGGAGCCACTTAGTGCCCCTGATAGGGAGCCTCATGTGCCGGAGAAGAAACCCAAGGAAGAACTGCCAGATATTCCAAAAGGTGGACTTTATTTGCCTAAAAGTAAAACTAAGGACCAAGGACTCAAAACAAAATTCCAAGATGACAAAAAGGCAATAACTTTGTCAGGACCAGTTAAGCGTAAAAGGATGCGCGCAACAGGTCCAAAGAAGGCAGCTGCATCTGAAGAGTTGAGCACCACAGCACAACTCTTGTTAGATGCTTCCAGTGGCAAAGACAACAGAAGAAATCAGCCAATATGGTTTTCATTAGTTGCCTCTGAAGATATGTAAGTTGCCTAATGTCTCTTGTTTCTCATGAGGGCTTTAGTTCTTAAATAATCCTCTAATAGGATGGAGTTGCTACAGGAAAGGAGAGGCTTCTTTGCCGCAGATATCTTCTTGTTACCTGAGGATTAAGTAAGTTCTTGTGGATGCTTTCCTAGTCTGTATTGAAAAGACTGCATTTGATGCTTATTTTGTGGCCAGTGTTTCTTGTCCTTCCTATAGTGAGTCTCATACATCTTTGCTTACTTTGTATTCCATTTCTAAAAGAGAAAAGTGAGAAGTTTCATGGTAGTAGTTGCACTCGCCACTACTATTGGACCAGTGCTACTTTGCTTAACTTCTTGGTGTTCTTTATAATTTTTGCCTTTCCCAAGTAGAGGCGGCTATTTTGCGTATCAAATGCATCATGTAATTTACACCATAAACTATTAAAGCTGGTAAACCAAATAAAGTTTTCTGTTTGTTTGGCAAGTTGTTTTTTCTGTTCTTCACTTCAAGACAAGTGACTCCTTGGCATGTGTCCTTAATCTGTTAATCAGTGTTCAACTATCCATTTAAGGAGTTATCTGTGCATTGATGTGGCAGTGACAGTTATGAATTACATTGTTCTTGCTTTGGGCTTTGAAGTTGTGCAAGATTTTGAGTTTTTAGTATCACTTGTATCTGTCATGTCCGTGGATGCATCCTTCCTCCGTACATTGTCCTGGGTTGATTTGATTTGAGCTATGTCATTTGAGATGATGAACCATTTGTGTTGCTGATGCTCCTGTAGCATATTCTGTCACAGATTTATTGGTTACTCATTCAGTAGTGTGTACTCACTGTACCAGTGTGTCACTTTCTTTATGTTTGGATATACTGAATTTTATGACCATGAAATAGGATATCACTGAAATAGTCTTACATTCATCCTGAAGTATATTTATCGGCTTTATAAACGATCTCCCCTTTTAAGTCTCCTGTGAATGGTGATTGTGTTCTAGGTAGTTTTTTTTGGTATGTGTCTTTTACTTTATCGTTGATACCATTTTTTTTCTTCTCTGGTTTGCCTAAAAATGACTCAGTAGATATATGGATATTCTTCTTTCTAGTTTTTCATTTATCATGAAGTACTGTCTCATGAAAATTTTGGGTTGCGCCTGTAGCAACAGTACTATCTAATTTCATTATATTCGTTTTAACAAATTTGTTGGCTGGTATGGTGATGTATAACTTCAGTTCCAAGAAATGAACCGATCAAGATAGAAAATGATTTAGTGTCTCCTTCTGCATTTGACATATATATTTTTTTTAATTCCCCAGGGATGGCAACGTCCCTGTCTCGATCATCCAAAAGTACCTGGTCAAGAAACTTCAACTTTCGAGTGAAGCTGAGGTGAGTCTTTGCTTTTTTTTCCTCCTCAGCACCAACTCTAGGCATGCACATTTTGATATTGCTCTACTTGTTTGATGAAATTTAGTTCCGTTTTTTCCATGTCTTTCTGCAAACTTGTAAATCTCATTTGTTGTCGAAACTGCACTTATACTGACAACAGTGTTAAAAGACCTGAGATGTCACAGAAGGATGGCTATAAGCATCATATTCTGCCCAGTAATAAATAGAGCAGTGAAGCGTTAATATTTCAGTAACCTACTAGTAGTCTAGTATACAATCAGAGAGCATTGCATTTGGACTTGAACCACGGATTGCTAATTCTCTGGTGATACTCTGTTTGTTCCTTATCATTAGAAACTTGTCCATGTAGAAAGTTTAGTAAAGAAAAGAGTAACTCATTTGTTGTTAGATCTTCAGTTCTGAAAACCCACATGCTTCACTTCTAGTTGCGATATGGATTCAATATGTCTAAAAACTTGCTGATTACTACCTGATGTAGTAGGGAATTTTAACTTGGTTAGCCCTTCCTTTTTCGAGAATGCATATCTTTGAGTAGCTTCATACCCTTTTTAAGTAAGCCTGTCTACACTTATCATTAGAGAACTCGAGCTTATTGATGAGCATGTCTAATTTTTTTCTTTTCTGAGTGCTAATTTGTCACAAGTAGGGTGGAACTGGATTTGAGCTGAATTAATGAGTCTAAGATAGTTAGATATAGATGCCTCCTTATTAAAATAAGATGGCTCTCTCTCTCTCTCTCTCTCTCTCTCTCTCTCTCTCTCTAAAGCCTGCATAGGAAGTGAGTTTGCTTTTCTTGCCTTCCTAACTTTAGCATTCATTGTATTTAGCAATTCATTCATTGCAGTTTGTAAAGCTAATCTATTCTCGAGAATGTTCTTAGGGCACAGAGATCTTATGACTCCCCTTGGAATCTAAACAGTCATAAACAATGATTTCATCATATCTTGATATGAAGTGCGGTGACGATGTCTTTGGTAACAGAATGATTTGTAATTTACAACATCTCACTGTAATTCTGACTAGATTCTGCGGAAAAATAATCCAAACGAAGGTAGTTTAAGGGAATAAAGAAATTCTGATCCAGAGATCAGCCTGATGCCTTCACTGCTAGATATGTACATTAGCTGGTTGTCACATCCTCTGTCTGGGCTTCTTTCACACTTATTGGTGTGGATGCCTCCTGGTGAAGCTACTGGTGAAGCTATTGGTAATGTCAGACCATACGCGTTACCCTATTCCGAAGAGCTCTTATGAAACAATCTCACTGAAGCCAATCTTGTCAAAAGCTACATTTGGAATGAACTATGCATCTGAGATTTGCCTTATTGTAGTTTATTATGGTCTGACCATTCTTTATGCGGATTCTAAAAAGATCCAACTTTCCTTAATGGCCTTTTGATCTCTCATTAAACAGGTGGAGATAATGTGCCGGGGTGAGCCTGTCCTCCCAACATCGCACTTGAATAATTTGGTCGATCTCTGGTTCCGGACTGCAGCATCGTCGAAGAGGGTGGCTGCATCTGTTGGGACCTCGGCCAAAGAATTCGTGATGGTTCTGTCCTATTGCCGGAAAATCCAAGCTCCTTAAGAAGAACCTCAGTTTTTCCCCCTTTCTTCGATATAGATCAATGAATTAACTTGTTGGAAGTCATAATCATGAACGTGATGCTCAATGTCTCAGTCAATACGACAATATATGTTGTTTTGTGGCATGTCGTTACAAGTTCAAATAGAATTTGATTTGTTACATTCAAGAGACGCTTCCTCTATAGTATGATTGTACCATTTTTCTCAAATCAGGCTCTCCATCTGTTGGGGTGCTCAACAGAGTGAGCAGTTTTCGACTCAAGAATCAACTAAAACCATTGTAGTGAACACTTTTCCAGAAATCCAAATGTATCGGTAAGAAAAATTCGGTCTTTTCTACCGTATTTATCACCTCCTTACTACAAAGATACCAAATTTTGCTAATCGGGACTAGCTCGTAACTCCGGTCGCTCGCAATTCATCCCATCAGTACTTGCAGCGTTGTTCGTAGTCGGTCACTCGTTTGTACCAAACTGTAATCCTGTTGATATCGAGCAAGCTTGAAGATCCTCGGTATCTTACAGTGTCGATTAACCACGGAAGGTCGAGTGAAAGACAAAGGGATGTAAAGTAATCCTGTCGATATCGAGCAAGCTTGAAGATCCTCATCTTACAGTGTTGATTAACCGCAGAAGGTCGAGTGAAAGACAAAGGGATGTAAAGTGGGGAAAGGAAGCATTTTTCGTAAGGATAAAATTGTTGCCACTTAAAGCTCGACTCGCGGTGCTCGGGTGCTCAAAGAGTCTCAGGCATCGTATCATACCAAGGTGATCAATGAACAGGATACAGAAATCTGAATTTTGCATCACTATTGGAAAAGGCAAAGTACCATGTATTGGTTGAGTGCCTATTCGAGACAGACTCATGCCTTCAAAACATTCCAGAGACATATCATCAAGCAAACAAACCCAGAAGGGAGACTAAGCCGTCTATTCAGACGACAACTCTGTGAAATGAATCCAGGAAACAGGATGCAGTCCCAGGAAACTTTGCATATTAGCAGGCATTTCCGCATGCACTCTTTCAAGCGATCATTCTCATGAAGGAAGCACTCTTCACCTATATCAGATTCCTGATCGCGTGTTTCGAATCATGCACAATTTAAGGAAACATGAAGCTGCAACAGTACAAAACTTGCAACGCCATGACAACCAAAATCCAACACATGTGGGCTTGTAGAGGAGTGAATGATCTGAAGCAAACATGAATTAAGCAGGAAACAACTCTAACACAATACCCTCTTCGACGGAAATCAGAATGCCGGAAATAAAAATGCTAAAATCACATAACAGATATTTGAATAACTAAACCAGATAAAAGTAGGACGAACAAGAACGACTGGAATCTGTTGAATTAACATCTATAGTTTTCCTGAGTAATCAAAGAAAAGGTCTTCCCAGTTCAATTAGACAACACCACAAAGTGATCATTCCCTAGGTGTCTTTTCGGCTGACAACAAGCATACCATGAGGTTCTCTGCTGTGAATGAACACGAGTACTATTACAGGTTCGATCTTTGCAAGAACACACTCTTCTGAACACAGCAGAACCATTCTAGCCTTTGTTTGCCGTCCCCGAACCAGAAGACCGCATCAAAAGATACAAGGAGTTTCAGCAGCCATTTTCAAAAACCGAGCAACACGAAGCCGAATCTCAGTGCAATAGTCACCATGAATTCTATCAAAAGCTCACATTGATCCAGATTCCATCAAAAATTCAAGAATTGCATCTCGAGTTGCCGAATCAAAAACACTGCATCATACATACACCAAGCGAATGAACAACAGTCCTCCACAATCTCTCAACGCAATCAAAATGATTACAAGACACCCTCAGAGCCCTCAAATCCGGGTATAGGCCGTGGCTCTCATCGGCTGACCGCCGACGACCGACACCAAACCGCCCTCGGCCGCGGTCTCCTCATCCACATACAAGTTGTCCGGATTCCGTAACGCGGAATGCAGCCCTAGGAGGAAAACCGCGATCAACAGCCCGACCAGCACGTTCAACCCCACGTCGGTCAGCACCAGCGCGACCACGGTCACCAGGCCGAGCGCCGCCATCACGATCCTATCGTCGACGGTCCGGCCGAAGACCACCAGCGGGCTGTCGCGTGTGAAGTAGAGGAAGTACCAGCCGACGAAGACGGCGATGAAGACGATCATCGAGACCGGGTGCCACAGGAGGCTCAGGAAGAGGATGCCGAGGGCGATCATGGCGTAGTTGACGCGGAAGTGGTCGCAGTTGCGGCGGATGCGGGCGGTGGCGTCGGCGTAGCCGTGGGGTAGGGAGAGGGCGGAGACGTCGAGGAACTCGCGCCAGGGGCGGCGGGTGGCGAGGAAGGAGGACGCGGCGGCGCGGGCGCCGCCGACGGAGGGGGTGTAGGAGAGGGTGGCGAAGGGGGTCTGGGAGGTCGGCCTCGCGGTGGCGGCGGCGGTGGTGGTCGCGGCGGCGCCGTAGCCGGAAGGCGGCGGCGCCGACGATTTCGGCCGCATCGTTGATGTGGGATTCGTTGCGCGGGACTCGAGATCTGGAGTCGTCCTTATGTTGAGTTGACTCGCCGCTGGAACGAATCTTCGCCGAGTCGACTCCGCCTGGAACGCGTTCTGGCCAGCGAAAATTTATGCGATGAATATGAATTTAAATTCCAAAAATTCAGGGTCGGTTTGTGTCTTTCTTTTTCTTTCTTTTTTTTAACTAATCTTAAAATTATGAAAAATATTATATATATGTAAATTTACGTATCAGTGCTTGTACTTGTACGTATTGAAATTCTTAGTCTTTTCGGATTAAGAAAAAAGTCAAAGTGCGTTCGTCACAAAATTTAGATCATAAGTAAAACAATAGAAAGTGCGTGTGGACTCGCCCTGAAGTAAAAGCGTTTCCTTAAATTTTAATATTCGCATGAAAAATACAAGTAAATGACTTCCGTTAGCTCCCCATTGGTACTCCGTAGAGCAGGAAAAAAAAAATCCGTGTGACACGAAATTAATTATTTGTATTTTTTTGACGCAATTCATTTATTCTCAAAAATAGGTTGAACGCAGACTAATCATTAAAAACTTAATGATCGCTAGCTACAACATGAACCTAACATTAGTTGAGTATGGTCAACTTAAACATAGTGCTTGGATTAGCTTAATCTGTAAGAAATTTCTAGATTCTTGTCCAAGCTTAGTATATTACAACTTTGAAAAGTTATGCCTTTAACATTCATATGTTGTGGAATTTTCGGGCATTGAAAAAGTCAAAAGGTAAATAACAACTTTAGGTAGATTTTTTTTTCAACTAAATGTCGAGTGTGAGATAGAGGAGGAAGGCAAGTGGTTTAAGATCTCGGAATTATAAGTGTATGATTTTCCTTTCATGTTTTAGAAGATTTATTACGTCTCCTTCTAATTTACATATGGGAGTTCAATAAATATGCTTTTAGAGATTTGATATCCATACTCCCTTCATATATAAATCCTCTCTATTCCAACTTCAGTGGTGATCATAAGAGTATTTGATGTCTTGATGAACTACGAAAATTTGTTTTATCAAAATGTTAATCTTATTCATTCAACCTATTTTAGTTGTCTCCATACAACGATAGTAAGAATAATGTGGAGGAAGATTGACCTAAGTGCACACCACCAACTAGCTCCGCCATAATTACTAGAGAAGAAATTTCTTATCGCGTCAATGATGATGCGAGACGTATTAATGGACCACTAATTATTTTGTTCAACCAATCATTTCCTCTGGAACGAACATCCGGTTAACCCTATTGGTAATGCTCTGTCTACCATCCTCGTTTCATGAATTTAGCTTTGTTATGCAACATTAGAGGGTCCAATCGGAAAAAAATGTAAGAAGTTACTAGGCTGAGATGAAAATTTAAAAAGACCAGATTGCCCAAATACCTGGAAATCCGTTCCTTAACCTCCAATTTTCCACATAACGGTGGAGTAATAAATAATAAATGACGATGATGTCAAAATCAAAAATCGCATTTTGCTAATCCGAAAATCATCATCGCGAGAGCAGAGGCGAGGGAAGACGAAGAAGAAGAAGAAGAAGCAGCAGAAGAATCTCTCTCTCTCTCTCTCTTTCTCTCTCCTCCGTCTCTCTCTTCAAAAACCCTAGCCAGAAGCGCACCGCGAATTCCCTTCCGTTCGATCCTCGAAACCCTAATTTTCCATGAGCTCTTCTGCGTAGATCTCGGAGGAGCAGCGAGGATTCGTCGCGGTCGCGAATGGCGGGGGCCGAGCTAGGGCAGCAGACGGTGGAGTTCTCGACCCTCGTGGGCCGGGCGGCGGAGGAGTCGTTCCTCTCGCTCAAGGAGCTCGTGGAGAAATCCAAGTCCGGGGACCAGTCCGACACCGAGAAGAAGATCAGCCTGCTCAAGTACCTGGTGAAGACCCAGCAGCGGATGCTCCGGCTCAATGTCCTCGCCAAGTGGTGCAAGCAGGTCGGGATTTTTTCGAATGCCTTTAAAGTGTGATTTTGATTAGTGGGTGAAGATGGCGATTTTAAGCGTCTATGCCGCTGGGAAGGAGCGAATTCAGCTTTTCTCCGTCGGGTTTTCAGAAAAGTTTTGATTTTTGCGCCGTTTGAGTTTTAGGGTCCTGTGAATGGGTTTCGGCTTTCCATTTTGCTTTGGCGGAAAAAATCTGGAAGTGGGGTTAATTCTTTTGGCGAGAACGATTAAATTCATACGATTGCAATTCTTAAGAAGAGTGTAAAGATTTGTTTTGCAGTTAGACCTTCATTCTGAATATTAACAGATTTTTTTATCTACCGTGGTTGACGTGGAAATTGGAATAGAATTTCTCCCTGGGTGCTTTACCAGGTGAATGGGTTGCCTCAGAGTTTGCTCTTTGCTTAGAGTTCCTGTTTCTTAGGCTTGGGTCTTCACTTAGAACTGATCTCTGGAATGAATTTTAATAACGATGCCCTGGAAGGAATATAGAGGTTGAAGTTTTAAGTTTCGATTTCCATAGATATTGCCTTCGGCTTCTGTTCTTCTTCTCATGTATATATCCTAACGAGAGAGTAGGCAGACTGTTGCGAAGCAATCAACTTGCTGTTTAGGGCAGACAGACTCAACCGCTCTGATGTTTAGGAGCTGGAGAGGCTTAGAGTTGCTGTAGGTAACGACAAATCAGTTATTGACAACATGGGAACAATTCCTGTGCAGCTTTGCTGTTGAAATTTTGTATGGTAATGTTTTCCTTCAAGAGAGGGGTCTTCAATGTCATTAGAGAGAGTCTTCAATTAATTAATGCGTGGTTAGATTTTAAGGATAGGTTATAGATGAGGCTGGATGATAGTAAATGGGAAATCTGCCCCTTAACACTGTTACTCTTGTTATGCTTTTTATGTGCCGGTAGTAAGAAGCATGTTCATTGGTTACTTTAACTTTTGTATATCTTTTTGCTGGATACAAGTCTCATCATTGCGATCCTTCTTTTAATCGTCATTCTCGTGAACTTTTGACTTGCAGGTTCCACTGATACAGTACTGTCAGCAGCTCTCATCAACCCTATCAAGTCATGATACGTGTTTCACTCAAGCGGCAGATTCATTGTTTTTCATGCATGAAGGGCTTCAGCAAGCTCGTGCTCCTGCATATGATGTTCCCTCTGCAATTCAAGTTCTTCTCACAGGAAATTACCAGCGGCTACCAAAATGTATAGAGGATGTTGGTGCTCAAGGAGTTTTAACTGAAGAAGAGCAAAAACCTGTTTTAAAGAAGTTGGACACGCTCGTTCGGACTAAGTTACTTGAACTTTCAATTCCCAAGGAAATATCTGAAGTCAAAGTTTCGGATGGTACAGTGTTGCTTAGTGTGGATGGGGAGTTTAAGGTTTTAGTCACTCTTGGCTACCGGGGACACCTGTCAATGTGGAGGATATTGCACTTGGAGCTTCTTGTTGGTGAGAAAAGTGGACCAATAAAGTTGGAAGAGTCACGAAAGCATGTTCTTGGTGATGATTTAGAGAGACGCATGTCAGTGGCAGAAAACCCTTTTTTAACGTTATATTCAGTTCTGCATGAGCTTTGCATAGCCCTTGTCATGGACACAGTCATAAGGCAAGTGCAGTTGCTCCGACAGGGAAGATGGAAAGATGCAATTCGCTTTGAGCTCATTTCTGATGGTGGTCTGAGTCATACTGGACCTTCAAGTTCGCAAATAAATCAAGACGGGGAAGTTGATTCAGCTAGCTTGCGCACACCAGGATTGAAAATAATGTATTGGTTAGATTTCAGTAAGGGCTCTGGTACATCTGATTCATGCCCTTATGTAAAGATTGAACCTGGGTCTGATCTACAGATTAAATGTCTTCATAGCACTTTTGTCATAGATCCTTTAACTGGCAAAGAAGCAGAATTTTCTCTTGATCAGAGTTGCATCAATGTTGAAAAGTTGCTGCTAAGAGCTATATGTTGTAATAGATATACTCGTCTGCTAGAAATTCAGAAGGAATTGGCTAAAAATAGTCAGATCTGCCGAGCTGCAGGTGATGTTACTCTTCTTTCTCACACGGACGAGCTTGATGTTGACTTTAAGAAGGTTAGTTTCCTCTGTACATTCCTTTTCCATTGAGTTTGCTTGATGCATTGTCCGCTGAATACTTATCTATCTAGGTAATCAACTAATGGGTAATCTATTCTGTTCTGTGGAGTAATTCTTTCTCTCCAGGCTTGCTTTCTAAGATTTTGCATAATTGTATTTGGGCATAGGAAACCTGATCTCCCGTGCTCATTGTAGATGCTGCTGTTTAGTCCGGTTTCCTAAGTTCGTGACTTTGAAGCGATATCTTGATTTGAGTGTTGTGTGGCGCTTCTCGGATTTGTTGGTTTCTGGAATGTCAGCTAAGTGAGCATGGGGCTTCTGTTTGGATGTTAGTGGTAGTGGGTTTCTGATTGCTGATGCGTTGGGGCTTTTCTTGATCTAGGTGGACACTGATATAATATTTCTTAGTGAAGCTATCTTTAGAGACGTGAATTATTATTCTCCATGTTCTAATATCAGTTTTTTTTGGAAGTAGTTTGTTTATGTTATTATAATTTTGATGTGTAGTGAATGTTTTCAGTCAATATTCAATCTACCGACATACCTCGTAGGGTAGTGTGCATGTGAATCTGTAAGGATGGTGTGAGTCTTCTAGGTGATTAACTGAGAATGAGGTCTTTACTATTGTTTGCATAGACCAAGAATAATGGTACTGAATTTCTTTTTCCTAATTAACTTATGTGTGCAGAAGTATACAGAGTACGAGGGGCATGAAGTGTTGCATGTGCGTGCATATGGCTCGGCATTTTTCACTCTTGGGATTAACATAAGGTCTGTCTTTGTATCCAACACAAGCTTTTTCCCTGTTTTTAGTACTCTCCTTTTTATCACTCTTGTTTCACCTCCCTCCCTTCTTGCTTCTCTCATATGTGCAGTAGTGTGATCACTTTCAGAGTCTTATTAGAGGATGATAGAATTAAAACATGGATAAAGGTTTTTTCCCCTCTAATGGATAGAATTGAAGCAGCAGGATGAATATTAGGTCCAAGATTGGTTATAATTCCTTGTACATTACCTTGATTTCATACAATAGGAAGGGATAAAATGCCTTATCTCGCTGGAGCATACTCATGGTTTCTCCTTTTTGCCATATTTACTGGCAATTTTTGGCTGCAGGAATGGTCGATTTCTTCTCCGGTCTACTCAAAATATTCTCTCACCTTCTGCATTATCAGAATGTGAGGAAGCTTTAAATCAGGGAAGCATAAATTCTGCTGAAGGTTTTATGAGCTTAAGAAGTAAAAGTATATTGCACTTGTTTGCATCAATTTCAAGGTTCTTAGGCCTCAAGGTAACATTTCTCTATTTGATATGTTAATATATATAGTGCCAGGCATTCATATGCATTTATTTTTTGCTGAAGTTGGGTGGAATGCTCCTTGCAGGTTTATGAAAATAACTTTGCCGCAGTAAAAATTCCCAAGAGCATTGCTAATGACTCAGCTATGTTGTTGTTGGGGTTTCCAGATTGTGGGAGCTCCTACTTTTTGTTGATGCAGCTTGACAATGATTTTAAACCTCTATTTAAATTGATAGAGACCCAACCAGAGATGTCTGGAAAAATTAATTCTTTTGGTGACTCGAATCGTGCAACCTGTGTTAAGAAAATTGACATCGATCAGATGCAGATGCATGAAGATGACTTCAATTTTAGTTTTATTGACAAAGAAAAACTACAATCCTTCTTGCCTAGTGCTGGAGGTCCAAACCCAAATTTGGAAGGAGGTCTTCTTTCTGATTTGATCCTTGAAGGTTCTATGCAAATGGCAGGATGTCCGCCATCAAGTTTTTCATCTGTTGTTGATGAAGTGTTTGACCTAGAGAAGGGAAATGCTATGCCTCCTTTGTCCATTCAGAATTTCCCTTCATCATTCAGTACATCTGCTTCTCAGTATGGTTCCATTCCGATGAATCTTCATAATGTCAAAGCAGGAACCCCTTCTCCTAAGTGGGAGGGAGGTGCCCTGCTATCCCAAGTAAATAATAATTCAAGATTGTTGCATGTGACACCCCAATATAGTGGCTCATTGTATTCAGCAGGCAATGTCAGAGGCTCCGTACCATCCAGTTCCTTGAGTTCTCTTTCTTCTGCCACTGGAAGGAGCGCAAACATGATGAGATTATCTGCTTCAAAGTCTGATCAGGACTTGACTTCTCTTAGATCTCCAGGTTCAGTTGAGGTAGCTTCTTATACAACAATAGAGGATGATCAGATAAGGTTGCTTAAAGATCCTGCGAAAGACACAATATCTGCAAGGTCGTCTCAATTGTTGTCTCCACCACGAACCACTGGCACTTTGGTTCCTGGGCCTAGCGGAAAGTTTACTGGACCTAAAAGTGGAACTTATAGCTCTGTTGGTGGATCTATGAAAGTTTCTGCACCAAATTCATGGGTTACAACTCCCGTATGTAAGACAACTTCACCAATATTTGTAGTAATGTATTTTTTCTTTTTTTCATTTTTAGAGCACAAGAATTGTTAAGCATTTTTTATCAATATAATTTCACTATTTCAGCTCCAGCAGTGGATTCAGCTGTTCATACCACATGTCAAGAGGTTATTCCTAAGCATGAGAAGACATCACGCAAACGCACTGTTTCTGATATGTTAAACTTGATTCCATCTCTGCAAAGTCTAGAATCTGGTGTCAAGTCCTGCAAGAGAAGAAGAGTCTTAGACATAGCCGCCAGTCAAGAGCCTTCCTCCGAAGCAGTTAATCTGACGGAAACAATTTCTAGAAGCTGTGGGTACAGCTATGGGAAACTTATAGCTGAAGCCAACACAGGGAATGTTCCATCCAGCATTTATGTCTCTGCTCTGCTACACGTAGTCAGGCATTGTTCACTTAGCATCAAGCATGCCAGACTAACTAGCCAAATGGAAGCCCTGGACATTCCATACGTTGAAGAAGTGGGTTTGCGAAATGCTTCCTCCAAGATATGGTTCCGACTTCCATTTGCCAGAGGCGATTCTTGGCAACAAATATGCCTGCGGCTTGGTGGACCTGGAAGTATGTATTGGGATGTTAAGATAAATGACCAGCACTTCAGAGATTTATGGGAACTTCAAAAGGGGAGTAGTACCACCCCATGGGGCTCTGGTGTTCGTATCGCCAATACATCTGATGTTGATTCCCATATACGCTATGATCCAGAAGGCGTTGTTCTTAGCTATCAATCTGTTGAAGCGGATAGTATCGAAAAGTTGGTGGCAGATATTCGAAGACTCTCTAATGCCAGAATGTTTGCTCTTGGAATGCGGAAATTGCTTGGCGTGAAATCAGATGACAGACAAGAGGAAGTTCCTGTGAATTCTGATGTTAAAGTGCCTACTGGAGCCAAATATGGTGCAGAGACTGTCGATAAGTTTGCAGAGCAGATGAGGAGGATCTTCAGAATTGAGGCGGTTGGGTTAATGAGCTTATGGTTTAGTTTTGGTTCTGGTGTTCTTGCTCGCTTTGTTGTTGAGTGGGAATCGGGTAAAGAGGGTTGTACCATGCATGTTTCTCCTGACCAACTTTGGCCCCATACAAAGGTAGATTCTTGTGGTACTTTTTTGTACGACAATCCGCCTAAATGTCAAGTTGAATTTCTCCCGTTTTCTTTGCTTTATCTTTAGATCATGAAGTTTCTCTTTCAAGTGTTTCTGCAATTGTTATCCCTGAACTCGAGCACGATGTATAGTCAATTCTCTTACAACGGATTTGAGTATGCAGGTGTGGCCATTGGTAGTCTTCAGTGCATGTTTAGTTCTTGTTTATGTTTGCTTGCTTCTTGGTTTTTGAAGAAGTTCAACAAGAGTGGAATAATTGGATTGTCCGTATTGCCATAAGGTGGAACAGGAAAGCAAATCTAGGACATAATGCGGTTTAAAGGATTAGGACTTTTAGGATTGCTTAGTTTGGATGGGATGGAATGTGTCAAATGAAGATGTTTGCAAGGAACTTTTCAGTTGTAATATGAAGGTATTGACATGAAGTGATTGCTTTATGAGGATTTCTTCTTAATGGCCAAAAAAGAAAAGGAATTTCTTCTTTAGCATGTCTGTTCATGCAAGATAAGGGAAGTAAAGGGGAAATGTAAAATGCACTGTTGATTTGGAGTGTTAAAAATGACAGAAACTGTTTTGGGTTGCAGATGTTTCATAAATTTGGGATGACATCTATGAGGTCTTTTCATTGCTTTGGGTTTTTTCATGCAATTTACATCATGAACCACCCTTTGATAGCATCTTCTGATGATGATATTGTGGCAATGTGTGTCAATCCTTGAATGTGCTTTTATTTCTTTTAATTTTGTTGAGACGTGATATTTAAATGTTACTTGACATATATTTCGTCGTACCGTGAATTTCTTCTTGTAGCTTAAGCTCCTTAAGCATAGCTGTCTCAATATGGATTGCTGAAACTTTTAATAGCCCTATCATTAAATCTATTTTTTAAGAAAATAAATGTGTCTATATCACTCTGCAACCTGTCTTTTTTTCATTCATATTCTTTCTGAATGTCTTCTCACTCACATGTTGATCTTCTTGACACAGTTTCTCGAAGACTTCATTAATGGAGCTGAAGTTGCATCCTTGTTGGATTGTATTCGCCTCACTGCTGGACCCTTGCATTCTCTTGCGGCTGCCACTCGACCTGCACGAGCTACACCAGTTTCTGGAATGCCAGGGGTAACAGCAGCTCTTTCATCTATGTCAAAACAAACAGGATTTGTTCCGTCACATGGTTTACTATCAAGCAGTTCAGCCACCCATGTTGGTCAGGGTGCCTCTATCCATGCAGGGAATCCCGCTCTGCCTTCTGCAACAGGCCCACCTGGGAGTCATAACCTTCAGGGAGCTGCAATGTCAGCTACTGCAGTGCGTGGTGGTCCTGGTATTGTTCCTAGCTCATTACTGCCCATTGATGTCTCTGTTGTACTGCGTGGACCCTATTGGATAAGGATCATCTATCGCAAACATTTTGCGGTTGACATGCGCTGCTTTGCTGGAGATCAAGTATGGTTGCAACCAGCAACACCTCCTAAAGGGGGTCCATCAGTTGGGGGATCGTTACCCTGTCCACAATTTCGACCGTTCATAATGGAGCATGTTGCCCAAGAATTGAATGGTTTAGAACCTAATCTAGGTGGAAGCCAACAGACCATTGGACTAGGAAATTCAGCCACCGCAAACTCAGGTTCCAGTGCACAGCTTTCTGCTGCCAATGGCACTAGAGCTAATCTTAGTTCCGCCTCCATTTCCAGAGCAGGAAGCCAAGTTGCTCCTGGGAATCGTTTGGGAAATGCCCAGGCAGTATCTTCAACCTTGGGAGCTTCCGGTCCTGGATTGCCACTACGAAGATCCCCTAACACAGTTGTCCCAGCACATGTGAAAGGGGAGTTGAATACAGCCATAATTGGATTAGGCGATGATGGGGGCTATGGAGGTGGATGGGTACCACTTGTTGCTCTCAAGAAGGTTTTGAGAGGAATTCTCAAGTACCTTGGGGTGCTATGGCTATTTGCTCAGTTACCAGATCTTCTGAAAGAAATTCTTGGTTCAATTTTGAATAACAATGAGGGTGCACTTCTGAATCTTGACCAGGAACAACCTGCTCTGCGCTTTTTTGTGGGGTATGTGAGAGCCTAAACTTTTGATTAATTATACATCTTGCACCTTTCAGATATGGATGTCGTAGCTCCAATCATCTTGTCATTCTGTATCTCAACATAAAGCCTGTTATAACTGGATCCTGTGGTAATTCAAACTTTTGTGAATTGCTCAAAATAATTTTGGAAACTGAAAGGATAACATGAGTGTATTCTGGAAATAAGAACCTTGCTTGATTGATGTTGGAAGCTGCTGAACGAGGAAGGGAGACTGTCAGATACAAATATGTGCTCTATGTTCCTAGTTCCTTCAAGTTATTATCTTCTAATGTTTGGTTGCAGAATTTCTTCATGTAGCAGCAGTAGTTTCGTCGCTGTATTTTGCTTTGTTAGTCTCAATTAGATTGATATGGAGATTTTGCTTGACATTAAATAATTTGACCCTAGTACATCCTGAATTCGATTGAAATTGTTATGCTCCTGAATTTGATGGACTGTCTTTCTGCAGGGGATATGTATTTGCTGTAAGTGTACACAGAGTTCAACTTCTTCTGCAAGTCCTCAGTGTGAAGCGCTTTCATCAACAACAACAGCAGCAGCAGCAGCAGCAGAATTCATCATCTACTCAAGAGGAACTTACTCAATCTGAAATTGGGGAGATCTGTGACTACTTCAGCCGTCGAGTAGCTTCAGAGCCTTACGACGCTTCTCGTGTTGCATCATTCATTACTCTCCTCACATTGCCCATATCAGTATTGAGGGAGTTTTTGAAATTAATAGCATGGAAGAAAGGATTATCCCAGACACAAGGCGGAGATATAGCACCTGCACAAAAGCCCCGCATCGAACTGTGCCTCGAGAACCACACAGGGTTCAACATGGGTGAAAATGCGGGCCAATCTTCTGTATGCAAGAGCAACATTCATTACGACAGGCCTCGAAATTCGGTTGACTTTGGGTTGACTGTTGTTCTGGACCCTGCCCACATCCCTCACATCAATGCTGCCGGCGGGGCCGCTTGGCTTCCCTATTGTGTCTCTGTGCGACTCAGGTACTCCTTTGGTGAGAACTCCCACGTCTCTTTTCTTGGGATGGAAGGGAGCCACGGTGGAAGGGCTTGCTGGTTGCAAAAGGAGGACTGGGAGAAATGCAAACAGAGGGTTTCTCGGACTGCTGAAACTTCTTCAGCAGTTGATGCTACTCAAGGCAGGCTGAAAGCAGTTGCTGACAACGTGCAGAGAGCTTTGCACTTATGCCTCCAGGGATTAAGGGATAGTAGCGGGACTGGGAGCTCTGGCGTGTTATAAACCGGTAGAAGTTACTTAGGCGAAGTATTTACCCTTTTTAGCGACGATGAGGCTAGGGATCTTTCTTTGTCTGTGTTCGCGCAGTCAAAATCTTGGCATTAAGAAGTCTCCCCCGCAATTCAAGATGAAGATTTTCAAGGATGGGCAAGGATTTTCAGGGCGCAGCCCTAGACTTACTTGAGCTGTTCGCTAACCCAGGGATCCCCTGATAAAAGCTGGCGTAGGACTGACGTTGGGGCGTTAATGAAGTTTGTATTTTGCTGATATGTTGGAGATGAGGTTTCCTTGTACAGAGAACACCAACCTATCAAACACTGTACAAAATAATTTGTCTTTTAGGTGGAGTTACCAAATTGAAAGTAGCTATAGCCACAGCGTAGTTTCCTTTATATTATTGCCCGAAAATGCTAATCAGTAGACCTCTGAAAAGGTGCTCTCTCCCTGGCCAATGATACCTTGTTGTCAATATACTTGTTCTGCGTCGAACCTAACATTACCTAGGGTAGTATAATCCACGACGATGAGTGAGATGGGCTTGATAATCCCGATACATGGGATGCTATCGTACTGAAGGATGAACCTGAATAACTGAAATTAGCTGCAATTGAATGAACAAAGGAAAATGCGAAATTTTTCGATAAGTAGGGACTCCAATGCCTAGAGCGATATCGAGTCCAGAATGATGGATTCTTCGCGGCACTAAATTCTACAGCAGCCTGTTTCCTCGGATGGCTTTGATCCGCTGTGTAGGTATGCCGAACGGATATAATTAGGACAACCAAATGTACTTGAAAAGAGTGATAAGATCAAGTTCAGACAGGATATGCGGTGCTTTAGATCTAATGTGAACGCGATCATTGACACAGGGATCAAATCCTTGTTGTGTCCTCATCCCGTGGATCGAAAAATTAAGAAACAACGATCGAGATAGGTAGTGTGAGAAACATGACAAATCTGCAAGGGACACGGTTTCAGACGAATCTCTTTTTCCGGAATCTGTACTGATCTAAGCAAGAACTTAATCAACTGCAAATCACGTCTACACAGAAAACGAAATGACTTAGCCTGCGTCAGCTTCAACATGTGCTGTCCATCCCTTTGGCTCTGGTGGTCCTCTCGCTTTTTTCTAATTGTTTCTCATTATTAAGAAATTGTAACAAAGATATATAATACAAGCTCGTTCTATAACAATAGTAATTAATCATTATTGTTTTAAGGTTAATTATTATATCCGTCTAGATAATATTTTTTCTTGCTCACCAATAAATCGACTAATTAAACTTATCTTTCCATAATTAATTCAATCCCTCGATTAGATTGGGGGCAAACGCTTATGAAAAGATAACTTGGATTAAAGAAAGACTCAATTGGAGGCCTTGTCACAATCTAATCAATGGACAGATGCTAATGCAAGTGCTGACATGAAGATGTTGCCCGAGTCCTAACCCACCAAGAAATCAATGATTAAAAAGCCATAATCATGGCGGCTCTCTCCCAATTAGACATGCTTGTTTTATGGTGGATTCCTTTTGAGTATTCGATTCCCTTTGAATGGTAGGTGGAGATAGAGTAAACGGACTACTGCTTATCAGCTTTATCTGAATTTCAACTCGTGGCCAGATAAGTGCGCGACGACCTGTCATTTTCCAAGATCCAAAAGAAAATTCAGCAAAAATCCCAACATGGCCCCTCCAACAATAATGGTACTAGAAAGAAAGGACTAAACTTTTTTTGTCGTGGATGAGCACATGGTGGCGTGTCCCACGAGGCCCCAACCCCCACGAGCAAGTATTCCTTTTTCTGCAGCAATTTTTTGCTAATTTCGATCCTAACCCTCAAAACGTTTTCAAATTATACACCCGATTCCGTTCCCGTCGAATTATAATGGATGTATAATGGCACATCCGTATCATCGACTCCAATAGGAATAGGAAAGACAAGTTCACATACGAGCTTTATGTAAAATTCCGACATTAAAAGTGAAAGCGAACTCCAACGGGAATATGAAAGGCAAGTTGATATATGAGCTTTTTGCAAGATGTCGGCATTAAAAATGAAAGCGAAATATCGGTACCCGAGAAATTCTTATCAAAATTTACAGAGCCCTTATCGTTCCACGCATGCCCTTTTATTGTCCCGTGAACTTCAATCCTATTCAAAACGATGAAGAGGCCTTGCGTGAGACGTCATCCTCTTCTCAGCCACGAATCGATCCCGAGTCCATCCGCGCTTACGGATGATGCCCAAGAATCAATGGAGCATCATGATGAGGTTACAATGACAACTAGTGTGTGGTCGTCGATGACCAGGGTAGGGAAAGGTAATCAGTCCCACCTCAGGTCTTCCCATCATTGAGCAAAAGTTTTAAGGGCGTGTGCTTCTTGGGTTTTTTTTAACAGATTAATAACATGAAAAATCTTAAATTGATATATTTATAAACCGAAAATCTCAAATTAGTAACGAAAAATAATGTAAGATAAATTTATCACAAATAAACCAATTTGAATTTTTGCAATCAAAAAATTAATTTGGAATAAATTTATAATAAGTTCGTAAATTTAAGGTTTTTGATGATAGTAACCATTCTTTTAGTAAAGAGCTACTTATTTATTACTTTATGGGGAAAAAATAAAGATTGGCGTTTAAATAGTGAAAAAGTTGTGAACAATTTGCATAATGTTACAAACATTTTGAAACATTTAGAGTGTTTTGTCTTAAACAAGATTGAGGTGCGTGAATTTATATATAATCTTGTATGCACACCTTCCAAAATGTTTCGAATGGTTTTTTTTTTTTTTTTTTTTTTTGGGTAAAACCGACGATCCTAAAAGTCGCAAGATTTGAGGAAAAAATGTAAATAATTCACTTCAAACTTAAAGAAGATTACATAAACTAGAATTTCCAGAGATATGCAATTTTTTTTTTTTTTTTTAAATCTCAGGCAAAAGTGCAAAGCACGAGGAAATTGTAAAGTGACTTGTTTTATTGTGTCATCCCCCGCCGAAAAAAAAAAAAATCCAGGAATCAAAGAAATATTCCTTGGAATATTTCATCCCACAAGCCTATGAGAGGAGAGGACAGAGTTGGAGAAAAAATGGGGTTCAAAAGTTAGGAGCATCGTCTCTCATCATGTCATCATCACAGGACCACCTGAAGATTTGGAAACCCTAGTGGATACCCCTCCTTTTTTCACCTAAAATATGCCCAAAATTAGAAAACAATACCACTCTCCCATGCCACATGATTGCTCGTCACATGCTCTCAAATGGTCTAAAAACAAACATAATCCTCTATCGGATCCCTTTAGTCATGACTCAAATTGAATAGTCCATTGTAATAATGGAAGGAATTTATTTAGCAATGCATTAACTCGAATAATCCGTCATCGACTTAACTCGAATGATCCGTTGTCGGCTCCAATAAGAATTTGTATATCGCATTTGATGAATGTATAAAAAAAAATTAGGAAATTAAAAAAAAAAAAAAAACTGTAGTTGTATGGCCCTCTTTGCTCGTGGTCCTAGCATTGACAATATCACCCAGTACGGAACCTGAAATTTGTTTCCTAAAAAGAACCTTTTTTTAACAACTTCAACAACTGCAAAGAACATATACATAGATTTCAACAGATTCACAAGTCTTCCTCACTCAACGCAGAAATAACAGCGATAAAAACCTCAAACTGAAAGACGCAGAGAGAGAGAGAGAGAGACAGAGAGACAGAGAGAGTGAGATTTAGCATGATTGACATACAGAAATCATTATCATCATAAACAATAGAACCAGCTCCAGAGCCATCCAACTCCAAACAAAGGGGGAAACACTTGGATTCAACATTACAATCCCAGTAAGATTACTGGTCACTTCGAAATAAAATGCGACTACTCAGAATTTATTCATATCCCCTCTCTCAATCCAAGCTGAGCTTGACCGGCATGCCCAACGTGCCACACGTTCTATAAAAGATGAACACCCAACCACAACCTGAAAATCATAGATCCATGCCGGTACCACTAAAAACTCTGGCTTCTGTGAGGACTACCACACGAGGATGTGACGGTGCTAGAATTTCACTCTTTGCCATCGGCAGCTCGAAGTGAACCGAGCTGAACAGGGGCTTGAGTGCCCACCACTTTCGATGACCCGTAGATTGACAGATCCGTGCCCTGCGCTTTCTCCTTTTCAATCTGTTCCTTGATCCAGAAGTATGTAATTCTCAACCCATCCTACAACCAATTAAGGTAAACAACAATGTAATCACATAAGAAATTGTGATTCAAGTTCATCTCATTATTGATTCGGGGCAAGAAGGATGATTAACAAATAAATTGTGACTTTACTGAATCGGTACCTTCAACCTCATGGTAGGAGCCCATCCGAGTTTCTCCTTAATCAGCGTGTTCTCTGAGTTGCGTCCACGTACACCCTCTGGCCCAGGAATGTGGTGAATTGGGAGCTTTTTGTCCTCAAAACTCAGAACCATCTCTGCCATCTCATTCATGCTCACCATCTCATCACTTCCGATGTTCACAGGCTCACGGAAGTCTGACTTTGTCAATCTGCACATGGATAACAACGGAAACTAAATAGTAAGAACAGAAACACCATTTAGGGCTTAAAAGTAAATACAGACAAATATAAATGGATGATGACAAGTTTGAGCCCAGACAAGCCAGTTTGAAGAATTACCTCAGCACACCTTCAACACATTCATCGATGAATGTGAAGGAGCGAGTCTGCAGTCCATCTCCCCACATCTCAAACTTGTCAGTGGAAGTGATTGCCTTCCTGCAGAAAGCAGCCGGAGCTTTCTCCCTTCCACCTATATGTCATGGCACAACCAGAATGAGCGATAGAAAGGGAGCACAAGATACATTTATGTAGCCAACTTGTGAAATTAAAATGCTTACCTTTCCATGTTCCAAAAGGACCATAAATGTTATGGAACCTTCCAATTCGGCATTCAATTTCAAAATCCTTGGTGTAGTGCTTGCACAACTCCTCTGTTGCAAGCTTTTCCAAGCCATACGCATCTTGAGGCTAAAAGCCAATCACGCAAAAATCAATCTCATTCAGTTACATGACATTGAAGAACCAAAGAGCTAGAGAAGTTGACACGAAAATGACATAACAAAACATACCTCGGCAGGCCAGGCATCGGATTCCTTGAGGCTCACGTTGGTCTCCAGCTGCTTAAATTCTGGATAAATACAAGCACTGGAGGCATAAAAGAACCTGCATGGACCATAGACAGCACATGTTACAGCAGCAGCTCAGTTTAAGATTTAAAAAAAAAAAAAAAAAAAAGATTCATTAATCACATTGGATCAATTACAACAATACATCAAAGACAAGATAAGTCACCTCTTCACACTGTTAATTCTTGACGCCTCAAGCATGTTGAAGCTGATCATGGTGTTGTTGTACATGATAACCGAGTGGTTGGACTGAATGAAACCCATGCCGCCCATATCGGCAGCAAGGTTGAAGACATGGTCAACCCCCTGAGTGACCTTCAAGCAGTTGTCCATGACCCTAAGGTCAACGAGGTGGAATTCATTACAGAACATATCCTCGGTCATGTGCTCATTCTTCTTCCAGTCAGAAGCAATGATGTAGTGACCCTCACTCTTCAAACGCCGAGCAATGTGGGAGGCGATGAAACCCCCGGCCCCAGTGATGGAAATCTTGAGTTTCTGAGATGGCCAGTAGGGCTCCCTCTCGAGGGACTCGTAGGTGTACGCACCATAACTGCTTCCATCGATGCTTCCCATTCTGCAGTTATGAAGAAATAGTATTAGAGACCTAACTGCGATCTGAAAAAGAACTCAGACAAATTACTTCGATCATAATGAAAAATAAACTCATTAAAGCGAAGTGGCAGAACACGAGATATTTGATAATATCATCTGAACATCAAAAAACAATCATTGCAATAGGATCTCTCTTGATGAAGCATCGATGCACAGATGGGAGATTCCACACTAACATATTTACAGACTGAAATTCTTGCAGTAGGAACAATTATTTAACGTTTTAGTCATTAGGATCTTCTTTGGCCATACAAGCAGAACTAAAAACAAACAAAAATCAAATTCTTACTCTTCCAGATGCATTCACATTACCAAAAGAAAAAAAAACAACTTTTAGCACGCAATTACATTACATTCAGGCATTCATTCAACCACAAATCCAGAGTTTATAAAATCATTTCGAAACGCAGGAGCTATCAAAAAGTTAGAAAAAAAAAAGAAAAAAAGGGGCATAAAATTCCCTTTCTCCTTTTCATCCAAGACCGAATCAGGTACTCCAACCAGATTTAAAAGCATGGAACTTTGGAGTGTTCAATCAACCTCTCACTCAAGCAACAAAAGGGTGGCTAAAGCTCCCTCTCATCTTCAAAAAGAGAAGAAAATAAAAGAAAAACTAGGAGGCTCAACCCCCGATTAAAAAAAAAAAAACGATCAGCCGAAACCTTTAACGCCGGAGCAGATTTCATATTTACTAAAAAAAAAAAAAAAAACGTAGCGAAATTGGCCAAATTCCCATAGAATCTCAAAAGGTCCAAACCCACATAACCTCCGACCGCAGCAGGACAGACCCAACCCACAATTTAAGGTTGCCGTCGCAGCAAGCCCATGTAACCCACGACCTAAAACTCCACGAAAGAAGATGAGCGAGAGAAGAACGCAGAGAACCCAGTTGGGAGCAATACCTGAAAAGGACGAAACTCGAAGCTTTCGAGGGTTCTTTCGTTCTTTCGCCCGGTTTCGGGCAGAGAGAGAGAGAGAGGAAAAAGCGAGGAAGAAGATAATGCGGAGGAAAGTGAGGGCTGGAGGAGAGGATGCACTTTGGAAGGCCCTTGATTGTCCCGCTATTTATAGAGTCTTCTGCAGTGACTGACGATGGAGAGCTTCGACCATTCAGTCATTCGGGCAAATTTATTTTATTTGTTTTTCGTAATTATTGAGAGAGAGAGAGAGAGAGAGAGAGAGAGAGGGTGTTTATGGAAAAGACAATCTTGAGTTTCCATGGAAAGATATTCACTCTCCCTACTATTGAGTCGGTTTAATCATTTGGATTTTTCTGTAGCTAGGGCTTTGACCACAAGTGGAACGATCAAATAATAATAGGGTTAAATTAATTTTTTCATCATAAAAAAATCCAAGTTGATAATGATATATCTTGACCACGGAATGCCCTAAATCAATGCATTTATAATATATTTACGTTCCATTAATTTTGATTAAATTAAATTAAATTAATATCACAAAAAAACTACAGACCTATATACTGTGACAAATGAAAGGTAGAACTCTAAATTGGACAAATCCAATTTAATAATTTGATAATAAAATTTAATGAAGAGTATTTTGTAAATTTACCATAAATGTACTTGTTTTGGATTTTTTGTAATACTAACCCATAATAATATTATAATTATAAAAGACAATTTTATTTTTAAGCCCTCATACATTTAAGACTTTTCTAATCAACTCTGCATACTTTCAATTGTTTCAATCAAATTGCTTGATTTGTGTAAATTATCTAATTAAGTTCTTCTGACAATAAGATCAATTAAATCAAGCAGACACATCATGGAGAGTGATATCAACATTACTTTTCAAGGTTAAAAATAAAAGAGCACGCGTTCAAAAAAAAAAGACACAAGAGATTATGAGCGGAAAAAGAGAATTTATTTAGTTATATTTTTTATCCTCCACGCTAGTTAAATGTATGGTACTAGGGCATTATTTGTACCCACATCAGCCATATGCAATGTCGGAGGAACTTGGTTACACGATTTGTGGTACTAGAAAGTTTCTATTAGAAAATGAAAAACAAATAGACTTGACTAGAAAAATATGAAAAATGCATAAATGAAATTGAGAAGTTTGCTTAATATTTTACGCGCTACTCATTATTATATATATTTTGCTTTGATTGTATTATATATATATATATATATTTGTTTGGTCCCATCATATATCTATTTCACAAGTCACTGTGTGTGCTATGTGTTGTGCCTAAGTTACGAAACTCTACTCCTTCACTCAAGCATTCTCACCATAGTCCTCAAGAACATGAGGAATCAAAGTACAATTAATACTTTAAGAATTTAAACATTTCTTATTGAGTATGCTTGATAAGTATCTGAAATTGCCCATGGACAAAAACCTAATCATGTTAGGAATTCATTAAAAATGCCCTCAAGCCACTTACTAAGCAACTAAATTCGGATAAGTTTAAGTTTTAGTAAATTGCATGTAATTTATAATGTCCAACCCACTAATTAGAGGATCCAATCATGGATGGAAAAAAAAAAAGTATGATCCTATTTATACTGTTGAGAGAAAAATGGAATTTGTTTACCTTCATATTACTAAATTACCCTTGCATTATGCCATAATATATTAACAACCATTTAATTACCCACTTTAGGTGATCACCCTCTATCTTGATGAATAGCCACAATCTTTATGGAATTATGTATAGGGCATCTTTGCTGTAATTTAGGGATAAAGTGAAAATAAAATTGCACTTTTTCACAAGCTATATTAAAAATGTCGAATCATAGAAAAATGTAACATAATTTAGGGCAACAGCTTTCATCTATTTTCTTTCTTTCTTTTGGATTTGTTTTGGGTTGGAGCAAAACATGTACATAGATACTTAGATACAGATGATAAAATACACAAATGCACAAATAAACGATCAGCAAGAAGCTGACAATGCCGGCGTGCTTCCCTGTTTGCATGTGGTGATATCATCGGCTCCGCTGCCGACCGGAGAGGAGGATGACCGCCGCCGGCGGGGGGGCGGCCACCTGGGAACCTCTCCGAGGGCAAAGCCTCCTTAAACGACTGATAAGTGGCAATGACTTCCACATGAGTTTAATAAGGAATGAGTGAAAGATAAATTACACAGACGGCGGACTAGTTGTGGCTTTCATTTATTTATTCATTCATTTATTTAATGACTTTTATTCAATTAAAAAACTAAATTAAAGTATAGTTGGACAGAACAATCTTATAATGCACGTGTCGGTGACACTACATTAATCATCACATGTAGTATAAGTAATAATTCCACACACATATATATTTATAAAGCACTAAGTGGTTATTAGGGCAGTAGGTTAAAGCAAGCTTTTTTCAACAAAAAGTAAAGAAAAAATAAATGACTGGAGAGGGAGGAGGCGAAAAATGGATGTCTACTCCCCGAGTAGCAAAAATAGAAATAGACAATCGATAGATGAAAAGTATTTACTTATTTTGTATGTTACAATATATACTCGCATTTTTGTTTGTTTACGAATAATAACGTGTAAAAGCGAAAGGGACAATTTAAGGGGTTAAAAAATCCTTTAAAAAATTGGAGGTACTCTTTTCAATAAAATGGACAGAGCATATTTAATCATTTTGCTATTTAGAAGTAGATTTTAGAAAAAGGATTTTTACGAAAGGATGAATGTCGTTTATTTTGTAAGATACTTCACTCAATGTCACGATCAATTTCCATTCCGATATATGTAAATATAAATGATTTTTATTAATGAAGTAGAGAATTAAAGTCCGACATGAGAAAAATATATATATTTATATGCATCTACATGGGTGAGATTATATGTTTTAAGTAAGTATTGTTATGTCATGAACCGTAATTAACTTATTACATTACCTATGCAAAATAAGGATAATTCTACTGACGTCTTTGGATTTTTAAGCACTTTCCACCTTTGATTTTCTTAATCATGCCCTCCAAATTTTCATAGATTTTAAGTCCCTTATGACACCAAATCCAGCCAAATTCACTAGACGCAAACGTGAATAAAATCTCCTGATATAGATGTCCATGTGGGTGTCCATGTGGGTGTTACATTGACTAAATAATAAATATCATCTACAGCATACCCCGATGCCGTTCACACGATGGCATTTGTATAAGTGGCTAGGTGGATACATCACTTTGTTTTATATACGATCCAAAACATGTGGATGATCTGATGATTCTGTTTAGTCGATTAGAAATTTTGTGAAAAATAAAAACGTTTGATCGGACATTGAAAGTACGAAAGTATTGACTAGAAAATGCTTAAAAATATATGGCCAGACAGGGAATGGGAGCCATTTCGCTCTGCATAGAACATGAGCCTAAATTGATGTATGCGAACATTTTTAAAATTATTGACCAAAGCCAAGAGCCGCCGTCTGTCCTCCATTTCCGATTTATTTCTTTTAAATATTTTGGAGAAATTGACGTATCGCCAACATTCCGGGCTCCTTTCTTCTGGTTCTTTTTTTTTTTTTTTTTCCTGGAATATTATTTGATCCCTTTTTTAATGAATTTTGGGGAAAGAAATAGCTACTTTATTGAATGGATGGAAATTAGGAATAACAATTTTCGAGAGATTTTGAAGATTGAAAAGTAAGTATTTTAAAGGAACTTACTTGCTTCGAATAGAAAATATTACATTTCCAAAGCATGTTCAATAAGTTCAAATAAGTTTCATGGAGGCGTTCATTAACATATTTTCATTCAAAAGAAAGAACCACGGCTATCTTACCTTTTTCCTTCTCTCTTTCATATAATGTTTAAATAAATACGAATTGTGGGACCATCGTGTACAGATCGGACGTAAGATGAAAATGGATGTATAACATATTATTGTTTTACGACTTGTTCCCAGCTGATCACTTACTGTGAAAAAAAAAAAAAAAAGAAATCCATCACTCGAGAAGAAAATCATTCAACGGCAATTTTTTTTTTTTTATTTCGTACACGGAAAATACTCGGTACTCGTGCTTTGTTCAGCGATATTGGCCGTCATTAAATAAATATTGAATATCACATAGATAACCATCGCAGTTCGTCGGTATAAAACAAAGACGTTGGTTGGCCCCGGGTTCCTCAATTTTGACATTTTAAAACTGCTGACAAAAAAGCCAACAGCCAACAGCCGCCCTACGTCCCTAATTTATATAAGAATTAATATCACAAAAAAATTTCAAATGATTTTTACTGTGATATAAATATTTCGAAATTTTGTTTTTGCATTACTGAAATTCCGACCCCTACAATACGAATAACCGAAATTTTCTTTTGGTTCGAATGGAGTTAAAGTAAATGGTATATATACCGCACATGTACAAGTTTGGATTTTTTTTGTAACATAAAAAAATTGAGGGCGTTTATATCACAGTAGGCAAATTCATGATTTTTGGTAACAAAAAGAAAGTGGTTGGAATGCTTGTGTTTCAATGGGCATAATTTATAAAAAATAAAATAAAATGTGACGTACCTCCTTTGTTTGATAAAGTAGGAGTAATAACTAGAATCGATGCATTTTTTTAAGTGTTGGAATTCACGCAATGGGATAGGGAGATGCGATCGGAGCTAGCGGGAAGGTCCAAGATTGGCGACCGCATGTCACATTTGGATACCACACCTAGGCAACACAACACGAACCCTTTAGAATTTTACTGACAACATAAATTGAACTCGTGATTTCATGAAAAATAGAAGACCCCTTTACTGCTAGGCCAACCATATTGGCGGTGTCAGAATTGACATGTTGCCAATGCTCTAGGCTACTCTCTTTCGGTCCTTTTTCTTTTTCCTGGGGTAATATTCGATTTTAGTTATTTTACCTTATTATTTGAAACTATTGATTACGCAAATGCTGCCTAATTCTTCCTGGACTGTAGTGTGATATCAAAAGTTGCATGCTATTCAAATTAATTAGTAAAAAGGATGGGAAGTCGTCTATTTTTCAGTTTTTTTTTTTCTAATCTTGCATATCAATAATCTATAGTGGGTTCAACTACTTCATGACATCAAAGTGAATGCCCCATGCACTTCAGAAATGCCAAGATTCATCCCTCCGTCCGAAACTTCTTGAGAAAACGACTCCCAATTTTTAAAATTAGGTGTCCTCGAGAACTTGAGGACCTACATGATAACATTTCTATTTTTTTATATATTTTTTATCCAAAATAGAAAAAGAATATAAATCAAT
The DNA here is from genome assembly GCA_017140255.1 of Eucalyptus paniculata subsp. matutina. Lineage (NCBI taxonomy): Eukaryota > Viridiplantae > Streptophyta > Magnoliopsida > Myrtales > Myrtaceae > Eucalyptus > Eucalyptus paniculata. The sequence continues at coordinate 48,810,320 of CM029436.1, read as the reverse complement.
TTAGTAGTATCTCTTAATTTTTATATTTCCCATAATAGAAAAGTGGATAGAGAATAGATTTGAAACATAGATAAGAAGTAGAAAAAAAAAATCTTGTTCACAAGAATAATTTTTGGAAATAAGTTTTTTTTCCTCTTCTAATCGGTCGGTGGAGACTCGCCAACCGCCATTGGTTGCCGATCATTGCCGACCGCCAGCTAGAGGAGGAGAAAGAAGAAAAGATAAAAAAGAAACATCTAAAAAATATTAAAATTTTAAAAGAAATTCTATGGCACAAAAAATTTTGCAGGTCATAATAAATGCATTATTGTTCTTTCTCTATTCTAGGAATATAAATTTTGTATAGTTATTAAACATATTATTTTACTCAAAAATTGTTCCATGGAATGGAAATGGAAAAAAGACTATTTCTCAAAAGAAATTATTCCCAAGAATAGAAATATTACTAAATACACCATAAATAGTATTTTCTATATGATTTTGTGGGATGCCGTCATTCTAAAATACTAAAACTTATAAATATATAAAGTTAATATCACGAAAAATATCAAATTAATATGTTTCCAAAATTTGTTAATAAAAACCTCAACCGATACATTTGTGGTAAATCTATTCTTTGTTAGTTTCAAATAAATTGATTTAATACCATGAAAAATCACACCGCAAATCATATACAATTTTATGTGTCATCCAATTTAGTAATTTATAATAAAATTTAACAGAAATTAATAAAGAGTAAATTTGCACTAATTTGAAGTATTGTGATAAGTTTGTTCAAAATATATCGGTTTTGAGATTTTTCGTGATATCAATCTAAATATATAATTGAAGAGACCAATAGACTTTCGGAAGGTAATAACTTTGGAACCTCCTGCCTTGATATCTTGCAAGATTTTACGAGAGCATTGCTCTCAACTGTCATAGAAGTTTAGATCGTTCGAGGAAAGTGCCACTCAATATTTAAAGATTCAGACGTTCTGATTTGACACATTCCAGGCTCGTTCCAGCACGCCCCCAGCACGCTCGAAAGTTCCTAAACCACGTGGATTACGTACTTACGACAGAAAGGAAACCCCCTAATCTAATCAATCTCTAAAACCACGCGAAGCGCGCGGTCTCGACACCAAAATCCCAAGTGGGGACAAGACATCTTTCCAAGCCCCATCCAACGATGTTTCCTTCTGCGAACCTTCCCTCTGCGCAACCCTTTTCGATCCGGATCATCGACGAAATTCACCTCGTGTAGGCCAAGAGATTCGAAAATGGCATCGGACAATTTCGAATTTGAGCAGGAAAGTAGAGTGACTTTTGACTTTTGTTCTGGCGCCAGGAGGAATGCACTCATTAAGATATACGTCCAAAAGTGTTTAACCGGGCATTTAATCTTTGGGATAAGGAGCGGGACGGGTTTCGGATATAGACATATTGCATCCCATGAAGTGTCTAGCTCGCGCATGATTCGAGTGACCAGAACATGAGTTGGTGTGACTTGTTGAGGCTACCGCCACCTTGAGGAGATAAGGGTGGTGGTTGCCTATGTTTCTATGAGGAGATAATTATCCAAAAAATCTTGAAGCTTATTATATATGAGCGATTCGGTTTTAAATCTTTTAATTGTGTCGATTTAGTCGATAATTTTTTGATGATTTGTTAATATAATTATTTCGACTGAAAATCGTTGACATGGATGTTGGTAAATCTTGTGTAGTGTGGCTGAAAATAACATGGAGAATTTTTGCAATTTTCATTTAAATTTTCTAAAATTTTATTATTTTATTATTGATTTAATTACTACTATTATTTTTGCTTATCGGATACCGTGAGTGCTTGTGAGCCCTCCCCAAATTGGCAAAGTGAGGGCTTTGTGGTCCCCACAAGCCACAATGAGAGCTAGTGAGGGCGCTTCGACTTTTGCTCAAATCTAGTGAGGGTTGTGACGCCTTTGCTTGTGGTCCTCGAGGGCTATCATTGGTCGTCGCCCTTGCCTCGAATGGCAGAGGGAAATAGGAAAAAGAAAGAGGAAAGAAAAGGAAAAATAAAAAATTAATCAAGAATTCCAAATGCTAAAAAAATATAAAAACGTCAATGTTGATCATGCCATATGAGATGGCTAGCGTCTACATCTAGTTATTTGGCCACAAATTAGGTGGGAGGATTATATTATCAAATCATCAAAGGTTCTAGGACTAAATTGATAAAATTGACAGTTTTAGAATTAAATTAACCTTTGTACGATAGATTTAAGGATTTTCAAACAATTTTTCCTGTCGGTGAGGTCACCATCACAGAGAAGCCGTGTACAGTGTGTGTGCAAGGAAGGGAATCGAGCAACCACAATGTGGTGGCGTTGATGGTGCATTGTAAGAAAGGAGGGTATCCTAGTTTTATTTCTTTTTCTCTTTCTTAAAAATTCTTCTCATCCTATTCAAATTTATCCCACTTCCTTCGAGACCCATTTTATCATATCTATTCCTACTCCAAAAAAGTAATCAAGCTATTTATCCGGACTTATTCGAGTTCATCCCATCCGAAGTTCCGAAATGCATCACCATACATCGGTTCCTATGCAAAATATCATGTCTAAGCCCAAATTCGGACTACCCAAAGCAGCATATAACAGGAGCAACTTGTCATTCGGGGTGAATAAGGCCCACATACTCATCCAAGATGGGCGGGCTTTTGCGCCCCATCATAACCTTAAGAGCCTGAAAAAGGTTTGAGGAAGGTGTAAGCGGGATGACGCCATTAATGACGATGCATTTCGCCTTCGGCCGATTCAATCGTCAAGCAAAAACCACGAGGACTAGCTGAGGCGACACGTTGTCGTCCTTTTAATTAGTTCTAACATACCTTACAAATTTCGATTAACTCTATGGATGCGGTGACCTATGTCCACATCAAAAACAGCTGAAGAGACATCCTTTAAAAACGAAATCCTTGAGTCTTGACTGTTCAAGAAGATTTGCAAGTTTCTTTTTACTTTAAGAGATGTCATTGGTATAGTGATCTTCATTGCCAAGAAATAAGTGAGTTCTAATATGATTCCTCTGATCCTCTTAATTTTGCTGATTGTTAACTTAGGAATCTATTTGAAGGAATCAACCAACTTAGCCATTTATTAGGGATATGGTATGTTTTAACTTCTAACTCAAGCAACCGCCAGTTCCATGATTTGTTCTCACTACAAGGAAAACATACTAAGGGCGACAACTGTTTGCGACAAGAAATATTTCTCTCGCCTCGGGTACCCCAAAGGTGGCATAATTATGTTATCTAAAGGCATCAAAACATAACTCTTGTCGCCCAAGGTCAATCAAGGTCAACATATGGTGAAGTTTATCAGGTGTGGCAAAATCAAAGTTTTGTCACTTTAAGTTTTGAACCTACGGAGACAAACAAGAAGTTTGGTCTTCTTAGGTGAGACCTAAAGGGACAAAACCATGTTTATTGCCTTAGGTTTAGGCCCAAGCAATAAAATTCAAATGTTGTCACTAGTGAGAAGAGAAAATTTTGAATCTATGGTGACAAAAAAAAAAAAAAACATCCCCTTAAAGTAGAACTTAAAATATGAAATCTTTTTTTTTTTTTTTTTGGTGTCATCTATGGACATATAACCTAAAGCGACAAAATAAGTGTTTCATTACCTATGGATATAGCATAAGGGTGCAAAACTTATGATTTTGTCACTAGGTAAACGCAATGGGGCAAATGTGACAGATGGTTGGCCACAAAATTTGGGTCTAACGCAACAAAACTTACAGCCCATTTTTTAGTTTTTTTGCAATATCTTACGATAAGGACTAACAGGGAGATCCGCTAGTGCATCTCCGAATTCGCCGTCATCATTGTCCGTACTGTTGGCACTTCTCCATTTCACCACTTCTTTCATGATGATTCTAATGGGTAATTGTGCAAGTATTGAAAAGAACCGAATTGTGTCCATAATCAAGGATTTTTATAGTGCGATCCTGTTTGAGTGATCAAAACTACTTAGGGGATGTTCTATTTAATATTTTCCTGTACAAGCTGCAATAATATGGTATCAAGTAGGCACCGCATAGCAAAAAATTGGCAATTTTTGCCAAAAAAAATTCGGCAAGAGAGATAGGGGGTGGACGGGACGGTGTCGTTGGTGAGGGATGTCAAACCTCAATGCAAGATAGAGTTGGTAATCATGAACATGACTTGTCTGCACGACAGGAGGTAAAATGCAAGTTAAAAGGGAAAAACAAATTCAAATATGACAACTTAGTTATATATAGGTTAACATTGATTGACACGAATCAACACATTTCCATCGTAATTTTAAATATTCAACATGTAAAATCAAATTCAAAATGTTTTAGAAAAACATGAAGTGACATGAATTGCAAAAATGGTTATGAGATGTCAACACGAATTGCCAACCTTAACGTGATCCTGTGAAGGCAGGGCATTGGGCGAGGGTCAAATATCCTTATCAGCAAACATGGGTCAGTGAACTCAGGGTGATGGCGCTATCCCTTCGAAACACTAATTTCGCACTCTTGCTCCTCCCTCCCAACTTTTGCTCTCCTTTTTTTTTTTTAGCATTTCCCAATCGTAGCATTCGCTCGATGCCACATCAGTTTCACACGTCTTCAGAATAAAAAAACAAAAAAATAAATAAATAAACTATATGCTAGGTTAATTTATATTGATAAGGTTAACAGAAGAATCGGATTGCACTTTTCGAACCATAATTTAACTTCACAATTAAATTTTTTAAAAAGTTTTTTGTAATGTTGCTGTAAGCTTTGAGATTTCCTAGCACATTCAATTATATAACAATGATGAAAATGTCATGAGAATGTACTAACAAGGTTGAACAAAACGTGCTCGTGCCCTTGCTTAAGTTACTTTGGGAGTGTGTACCAAAATGTCACAAAAAGATTGACAGATAAAAATACTATGGATGTCATAATTTTCGTATAATGTCACATGAGTGCTATAACCTTTTCTCCTATCACTCAATTGCTGTGTCTTAAAAAAAAAAAAACATTAAATATCTTAACTTTCAATCGATTACATAGGTACCATAACTTTAAAAAAAAAAAAGTTTACTTAAGTGTTTGAAATCTTATATGATACGGTCATTCGAAGTAAACGTTTTTAAAAAATAATAATAATTAAATGATTGATTGAAAAACGATAGGTACTTAAGTGATAAAAAAATAATTAAGGCAATTAAGTGAATATCCAACAAAAGTTACGGAAAATCTCAAATAGGGAGTTAAAGTACCCTCCTTTTGTCAAAAGAGAACCTGAAGTACGGTTTGTTTTAAATAATGATCCAAAATAATTATTTAATCTCAAAGAAGGACTTGACTCGTTAGTTGGTGAACAAATGCATCTCTAATGCATACTTTGGTGGCTTGATCATGGGTATTTTCGTCCAAAAAAATTATTTTTTCATTTTTGGTTATCCTATTCTTTTTTGTTTTTTTGGGTCAATGGTTGTCTTGTTCATCATCTTCTTTGTCCCATGTTCATCTTCTTCTTGCCCAGATCAAGAAAACGGGACTTGGAAAGGGTCGGCAAGGCCACCTTTGCTAGATTTGCCAAGTGTTGCCCACACTTGGGGCCAGCGAGGGCTCGATGCCCATTGACGGCAATGGACGGGGGCCGTTGAGCTCTCGTTGGCTATGAGTGAGGGCTTAAGCCCTTGCTAGCCCTTATCAGTGGTCCACAAGCTCTCCTTGGCCACGGGTGAGGGGCAACCCCACTTATGGCCATGAGGGGCGGCCTCCCCCCCTTCTGCCCATTGCTCCACCGACAATCTTGTCTTTTATGAGGACTACAACTAGGATGTCCACATCACCTTCTTTGTCCCTTCCTCCCACTATAGTTTCCAGATTGATGGCTTCTTCGGTTACCCTTTTGCTCTCGAGCACCTCCCTATAAGGCATCAATTTGGACGGCCCTCATCGGCCATGACCGAGGCCACCCTCACAAATTGGCTTGCAAGCCCTTGCTTGCGGCCATGATGGCTCGACAACATTGGCTTCCCTTCCCCAAGTTGGTTTGGGCAAGAAGAAGATGAACCGAGGATGAAGAAGATGATAAACAAGACAACCATTGATCTCAAAAAAAGAAGAAGTAAAGAATAGAACAATTGAAAGAATTTTTTTGGAAGAAAATATCCTAATCAGGCCACCACAATATGCATCAGAGATGCATATGTTCACTCGCCAGTGAGTCAAGTCATTTTTTGAGACTAAATGACCATTTTGCGTCTTTATTTGAAATAGGCTTTATTTCAATTCATCTTGTGAGAAAAAGATTGCATTTTAAGTTCTTATTTGAGATTTTTCCTAAAAATTATGATATTTATGGCATGTAATTTTCCTTCCCTTGGGCAAAGCTCTAACAATGGATTTCAAAAATCAAATGTCCAAGAGTCAAAACCCTCAATTACATTCGACCCTGACGGCCTTCCCATGGTGAAGAACCAGCGGAGGCAATTCCTCGCATCCTAACCCTTTGGCGTCGCCGGAATCGCTATGGTCTACGAATCAAGTTCCTTGAAGAAGTCCTTGAAACGGTTTGAACAAATTGAAAGTTCGGGACCATATTGAATATTAGGCTAAAATTAGGCTAAAATTAAAAGATTATATTTAACAAATTAAAAGTTCAGAGACTAAATTGTACATTGGGCCAAAGTTTAGGGACTATTTTTGTTATTATCTCTATTTTGAGAGGTGCTTTGTCGAGTAATAATCTTCTTGGGCAAGAAATGAGTGGGTTTTAATATGGTTACTCCGACACTTTAGTTTTGAAGATTATTAACTCATAAATCTATCTGAATGATCCGACCAACCTAATCATTTATGAGAAACATCGTATGTTCTAGCTTCTAACTCAAGTAATAGCCACTTCCATGATTTGTCACCTTAGGTACCCAAAGGCCCCAAAATTAGATTTTATAACTTATTTTCAAAGGCATTAGAACATAACTTTTGTCGCCTGAGGTTACCCAAAGGCCACAAACTGTTGAGTTTGTTGCCCGTCGCCTTAGGGTTGATCAAGGTCAACAACAAATTGTGACGTTTCTTGTTTTAGGGTATGGCAAAATCAAAGTTTCGTTGCCTTGAGTTTTGAACCTACAGCAACAAATATGAAATTTGGTCCCTTTAGGTGATATATAAGGTGATAAAATCACATTTGTCGCCTTAAATTCGGGTTCAAGCAACAAAATTCAAATGTTACTGCTAGCGAGGAGAGAAAATTTCGAATTTATGGCTGCAAAAAGAAAATCTCATCCCTTTAGAGTAGAATTAAAGAGACAAAATCATTTTTTTTCATGATTTAATGCGACAAAATAAGTGTTTCGTTACTTTTAAATATTATGTAAGGGTACAAATTTATGAATTTTTCACTTTAGGTAAAGGCAATGGAATAAACACTATGTTCACCACAAAATTTGGGTGTAAGTTTAACCAAAACTTTCGGGCTTTTTTTGTTTTTTGTTTTTTGTTTTTGTCTTTTTTTAGTGTCTTAAGATAAGGTCTAACCTAGAGATTTGTACAGTACCCCTCCCAATTCGCAGTCATCATTGTTCATATCGTTGGCACTTCTAGGAGAAGCCCACCTAGCGCTAAGCTGAACACAGTAGCCACTATCACCAGAGAAAACTAGAGCATTATAGTGGCAATTTACCATTCAGAAAGCTAAGTCATGCGAGAGAGAGGACTGAGCACACAACCTGTACTACAGTCAATAAAAGCAACGCCACAACGGCGATAACCGAGATGATAACCCGCGGGTTACTGCAATAATTGTGCTCGAGCGCCACGTTCCACTTGTTGTAAAGCTTTGGTAATGTTCAACGAGCTCATTGCTGAGGCTGTGGAAGTAGTATTCAGATCTCAACATGCTAGTTTCCTTGCAAAGGGCGTTGATTAGGTTCGTGGGAGCTTCCTTATTACTGAGTTAGTTTTCGATGATTCTCTTGTCCATCAATAGCTCTATTTCAGCTGGGGTATTGACCAGGTGATTCATGAACACTGTAGCTGATCAGATTCCTGTTACTTGCATTTTTGTCGTAACATTGCTCGAAGGCAATAATGTTCCGAAAAAAGGATTCCGTCTCGTCGTGAAGAACTAGACGCGGTATTTTGAGCTTTCCGTCCTTGAATTTGATGTCGAACAAGCACTTGCTCTCACCTAAGAACATTGTTAATAAGAGGGAATAAACGGAGAACAAAACAGAATCAACTACATATTTAAATTTAGAAAACAAAATTACACGGGTCAACCCTCGCCTCTTCTCAGCTTTACTCCGGCCGCCTCCAGCTCTGTCGCCCTCGGGTTGAACTTGGTAGGTTCATTTCCCTATGTGGCGCTGCATTCATCGATGGCAAGAATGAGAACCTGAGTGTATCGATGATGTGCTTCACCTCTGTCAACCTGCACGCCTTCGGCAACTCCTCTGGTAACTCCTCCACCTACGTATGCTGAGAGAAGAACTTGTACATGAGTTCAAGCAGTAACGTCGGCCAGTACCAATTTTCCCACTAAAGGCCTTTTTGAACAGCCTCTTGATGACAAAAAACGAGATCTAGTTCTCCAACAGTGTCATGTCATGGTAGACATCCTTCAAGATCCACGGTCTGCCAAAGATCTGGTCGCTGGGCAGCCTCATCCCGGGAATCGAGACATCAAGAAGATCTGGATCATGAAGATGCCGTCGAGGAGCATCATCTTGGTGAACCCGTTGGAGTTGAGCTCGATCTTCTTATCGTAGTAGCTCCGGGTGTCTTTCTCATAGGACTTGACTATCTAGATGCACTCCTCAAGGCGTTCGACCTCCTTGCGGGGGAGGAGTTTGACCTCCTTGAAGTTGAGGAGGTCGAAGAGGTCGAGCTCTTTGAGGTTCCGAACGACTTGGTTGTCCCGTAGCCGGTCGATGAGGCGGGAGGGGACGCTGCCCTGGTTGTCCTTGGGCCGGACGACCTCCTTGAGGTGGAGGTGGCCGACCTCCTTAACCTGAAGGGGTTCGACCTGGTCATCCTTTAGGACCTGGTCGTCCTCGAGCCGGATGAGCTCCTTGAGGTGGAGGCGATCAACCTCCTTAAGGTGGAGGGGTTCGAACTCGAGGCGGTCAAACTCCTCGAGGGGGTCGAACTCCAACTCCTCAAGGCGGCGATCGACCTCCTTGAGGCGACCGACCTCCTCATTGAGGTCGTGGGCCTTGAGGAAACTCTGCAAGTACAGCAACTTGTGATCTTCCATGGGCTCGAGGCTTTTCAAATGATGGTGATAAAGTCCAATTGCGACCATGTGGGGGAGTGTAGGCCTCTTCATTGCTTCGCCGGAGCCTCTCTGGAACGGTGAAGATGCAACAATCAGATGGCAGTGGTAGTCCCATAAGTCTCTTGCATATTGAAATTGTGACATGGACATTTGCAGATGTTCCAACTCTAGCTATCTCTTTTTTTCCCTGCTCAGTCAATCAAGGAGGTCGACCGCCGCCTTGAGGAGTTGGAATTCGACCCCTCAAGGAGTTCGACCGCCTCGAGTTCGAACCCCTCCACCTCAAGGAGGTCGATTGCCTTCGCCTCAAGGCGCTTGTCCGGCTTGAGGACGACCAGGTCGAACCCCTCCAAGTTAAGGAGGTCGGCTGCCTCTGCCTCAAGGAGGTTGTCCGGCCCGAGGACGACCAGGGCGGCGTCCTCTCCTACCTTATTGACCAACTACAAGACGACTAGGTCGTTCGGGACCTCGAGGAGCTTGACCTCCTTGACCTCCTCAACTTCAAGGAGGTCGAACTCCCCCACGAGGAGGTCGTCCGCTTCGAGGAGTGCATCTAGATAGTCAAGTCCTATGAGAAGGACGCCCGGAGCTACTACAATAAGAAGATCGAGCTCAACTCCAATGGGTTCACCGAGATGATGCTCCTCGACGGCATCTTCGGGATTCAGATCTTCCTGATTTCTCGATTCCCTAGGATGAGGTTGCCCAGCGATCGGACCTTCGGCAAGCCGTGGATCTTGAAGGATGTCTGCCGCGACATGACACTGCTAGAGAACCATATCTCGTTTTTTTTTTTTTTTTTTATCATCAGGAGGTTGTTCGAAAAGGCCTTTAGTGGGGAAAATTGGTATCGGCCAACGTTGCTGCTTGAACTCATGTACAAGTTCTTCTCTCAGCATACACAAGTGGAGGAGTTGCCGGAAAAGTCGCCTGAGGCGCACAGGCTGACAGAGGTGAAGCACATCGTCGATGCACTTAAGCTCTCATTCTTGCCATCGATGAATGCGGCGCCACATAGGGGAAATGAACCTATCAAGTTCAGCCAAAGGGCGACAGAGCTAGTGGCGGCCGAAGTGAAGCTGAGAAGAGGCAAGAGTTGACCTGTGTAATTTTGTTTTCTAAATTTAAATATCTACTTGATTATGTTTCGTTCTCCATTTATTCTCTCTTATTAACAATGTTCTCAGGTGAGAGCAAGTGCTTGTTTAACGTCAAATTCGAGGACGGAGAGCTCAAAATCCCGCGTCTAGTTCTTCACGGCGGGACGAAATCCCCTTTTCGGAACATTATTGCCTTCGAGCAATGTTATTACAAATATGCAAGTAACAGGAATCTAATTAGCTACATGGTGTTCATGGATCACCTAATCGATACCCCAGCCGAAACAGTGCTGCTGATGGACAAGGGAATCATCGAGAACTGGCTCAGTAATAAGGAAGCTCCCATGAACCTAATCAACGCATTTTACAAGGAAACTAGCATGTTGAGATCTGAATACTACTTCCACAACCTCAGCAACGAGCTCGTCGAGCATTGCCAAAGGCCTTATAACAAGTGGAAGGCGACACTCAAGTGCGATTACTACAGTAACTCGTTGGTCATCATCTCGGTTCTCGCCATGGTGGCGTTGCTTTTACTGACTGTAGTATAGGCTGTGTGCTCATTCCTCTCTCTCGCCTGACCTAGCTTTCTGAATGGTAAATTGCCATTGTAATGCTCTAGTTTTCTCTAGTGATAGTGACTGTTGTGTTCGGCTAAGCGTTAAAGTGGGCTTCTCCTAGAAGTGCTGATGACATGAACAATGATAACCGCGAATTGGAAGGGGTATTGTACAAATCTCTAGGTTAGACCTTATCTTAAGATACTAAAAAAGACAAAAAAAGCCTGAAAGTTTTGGTTAAACTTAGAGCCAAATTTTGTGGTGAACAGGGTGTTTAATTTCATTGCCTTTACCTAAAGTGACAAATTCATAAATTTGTACCCTTATATAATATTTAAAATTAACGAAACACTTATTTTGTCGCATTAAATCATGAAAAAAAAATGATTTTGTCTCTTTAATTATACTCTATAGGGATGAGATTTTCTTTTAGCAGCCATAAATTCGAAATTTTCCCTCCTCGCTAGTGGTAACATTTGAATTTTGTTACTTGGACTCGAATTTAAGGTGACAAATGTGATTTTATCACCTAAGGGGATCAAATTTCATATTTGTTGCTGTATTTTCAAAACTCAAGGTGACGAAACTCTGATTTTGTCATACCCTAAAATGAGAAACGTCACGATTTGTTGTTGACCTTGATCGACCCTAAAGTGATGGGCGACAAACTCAACAGTTTGTGGCCTTTGGGTAACCTCAAGTTGACAAAAGTTATGTTCTAATGCCTTTGAAAATAAGTTATAAAATCTAATTCTGGAAGGTGACAAATCATGGAAGTGGCTGTTACTCGAGTTAGAAGTTAGAACATACGATGTTTCTCATAAATGATTAGGTTGGTCAGATCATTCAAATAGATTTATGAGTTAATAATCTTCAAAACTAAAGTGTCAGAGTAACCATATTAAACTCACTCGTTTCTTTCCCATGAAGATCATTACTCTGACAACACCTCTCAAAATAGAGATAATAACAAAAATAGTCCATAAACTTTGACTCAATGTACAATTTAGTCAATGAACTTTTAATTTTTTTGTCGCGACCTACCTTCGGAGGGAGGGAACAAGTTTAGGGGTATTGCCTAAATGATGGGCTTAAGGCCCATCATTAGACGCGGGCTCTTTCAAGCCCATACCCCTCGTGACATTTGGATATTCTTAAAAAGTTTTGCACAAAAGGAGTCGCCACTAGCCTATTAAGGTCGGCTAGAAGCCAAGTGAGGCATAGGAGTGTACCTCACTTCCTACGCAACCAGATAATCTAGGGTCGGGGACTTGTTTACACTAATTGACCAATTAGTGTCCTTTCGGTATCTAATCTTGTTCATTTTAACAAAATGATTTTCATCAGATAATTTGGATTGATTTTACTTATCCACTATCATATCAAATGATCATATGGGTGCACAATTATTAAACCGACAATCATAGCTAACAATGTCCTAAATGCCATAAGACTACACACATACCATTAAACATAACAAAATATGTAATCTAAACATGTGATGTAATCAAAATAAACGCATAATTACACTTAAAATGGAAATACATAGCAATTTCCAACCAACCCAAACAATTTTGGATTTTTCGAAATTTTTTAATTTTTTAATTTTTAAATAATTTTTAAATAATTTTAATTTTTTTAATTTTAATTTTTTTTTTAATTTTTAGGGACCGGACCGGGTCGGGCCCGGTCTGATCCGACTCGGCTTCAGCCGGGTTGGGACGACCGGACCCGGGTTTGACCCGGCCGGGCTTACTGCGCGGGCCCGTAGTTCGGGCTCGGCCCAGGATCCTCTCTTCCTACTTCCCCTCTCTTTTTTTTTTTTGAGAAAAGCAAGCTTGGCCCGAATCGAAATTAACCCTATTCCCTAAAAAAGAGATAGGCCCGGCTCAGTAGTGGATCAGCCCATTCGCATGGGCCTGAAGCGAAGCCCATTTCTTATTTTTTTTTTTAATTTTCAGCCCCTTTTGTGTTTTCTTTTCTCTTTTTCTTTTATTTTCTTCTGCCCTTTTTCTTTTGGGCGTCCTTCTTCGAGAACTCTCTCCCGCAGCCACAGCTCGGCGAATCTCCTGCAGCTCCTCCACCGGACCGACGCCGTCTATGCCATGAGTACTGACCACCCTAAGGAAAGTCGCCGGGCCACCGCCTGGCGTCGGTGGTTCTGTCCGACCGACGCCGAGCACTGCCGGCCGCTAGTTGGCCGGCGTTCCGAGAGTCGCCGGGTAGACTCCGACGAGATGCACACACCTCGTCTCACCCAAACAGCGCAAAGGAACCTACCAAAAAAAACTAGGAAAACGACTGGAACGGTACGTGACAGCAATATAACTCCGAGCAACGCAGAAAAACCAAAAGCCAAGCTTCGGTCGAGGGTTGGGTTCGGCGATTTCGATGAGGCATTTCGTCGAGCAGCTACTGGGCACTATCGAATTCAAAGGTCTTCGGCTCAGACGAGCCTCAAACATGCCTTAGGAGATCTTCGAACGTGACGTATGAGGAACGCGGGAGCAAAATACAGAAGTGGCGAGGGCCGAAGCTTGCGCGAGCTGGTCGGCCGCGAGCTTCGGCCCGGCATTTTCCGGAAACGGGACAATGGGTTTCAGGGGACCTACCTTGTCCGGGGAAGAGCTGCGGCAGACGATGGCGCGCGTACGGGCCTCCGGTAACGGCTCGCTGCTCCCTCAAGCGTCTCTCCTCCTTCTGGTTCGCTCCTCTCTGGTCCGGTGTTTTCTTTCGCTGGCTCCTCCGTTCGGTTTGTTCTGTTTCCTGAAGTTCTGGTGGGGTTGAAGATAGACGGCACCTCCAGTGGCGATCAACCGCAGCGATTGACGGCCAAAGGGGTTTACTCCTCCTCTCCTTCCCTCAGTGTTTCTCTCTGTGCTTCGTGTGTTCTCTCTCGCTCGATCTCGGCTTGGTGTATTTTTGGTGCCGATTCCTCTCTTGGCGTGTTCTCTCCTCCGGTTTTATGCCCGGCCACCAAGCGCGCATGGCCTCTGCAACTGCCAGCTTGCTGGCCGTACTGCACCCCAGACCCGCGGATCATGCCGCTCGCATGCCACCCATCCCCTTGCTCCCTCTGTTGCTGCTCTGCTTCTGTTCTTTCTTTGCAGGTCTTGCAGCGAAGACCGGTTGGGGGAGACCACCAGCTCGCTCGCGGGCTGGGCTGAAGGAGGAAATGGGCTGGGCCAAGCCCAGCGCAGGGAAGAAGAAAAGGAAAGGGGCGGGTCGGGCAAAGGCTGGATTCGGCCCGACCCGACCGATTTCGTTTTTTTCTTTAAATAATTTAATTAAATAATAATAATTTTTTTAAAAATTCCTTTTGTGACTAATTCCTAACATTTAATGCTACTTTAAATTAATTAATTTAGGTGAAAAATTAGGTGTCAACATTGTTCAATATAATCTCTTAATTTTAGCCTAATTTTAGCCTAATATTTAATATGGTCCCGAACTTTCAATTTGTTCAAACCGTTCCAAGGACTTGTTCAAGGAACATGATTCGTAGACCATAGCTATTCACCTAAAAATAAGTTCACAGACCGCAACCAAGTCGGTTAACAATATGTCAAGTCTCCTCAGAAAAATTGAAGGCATGGCGAGACATGCCGATGGTTATTGTAGATAGACCATATTTGTCAAGAACTAAGCGAGCAAAAATCAATTCTCCTATTCTCCAAGGAGGAGAGAGGAGCGATCACTTCATATTAATCTAAAAGGCAACGCAGAAATTTTACCCATTAAAGTTAAAATAAAAGCCACTTTCTCACAGCAGCCTACTTCATCAAAACAAATGATTCTTGCAAGTGACGAAACACTTTCAATAAAGCATCGAAACCGAAACTCACCATATAAGATAGCTAATGTTTACGTTTGTGTTATTTGGCCAAAAATTAGGTGGGAGGATTATATTAACAAATCATCAAATGTTTTAGGACTAAATTAATGAAATTGAAAGTTTTATGATTAAATTAACCTTTGTATAATATATTTAAGGATTTTCAAACAATTTTCTTTTTCTGTCGGTGAGGCCACCATCACAGAGAAGTGCTGTGTACAGTGCGTGCGCGAGGAAGAGAATCGAGCAACCACAATGTGGTGGCGTCGATGGTGCATGGTAAGAAGAGAGGAGTTTTATTTCTTTTTCTTTTTCTTAAAATTCTTCTCATCCTATTCAAATTTATCCCACTTCCTTCGAGACCCATTTTACCATATCTATTCCTATTCCAATAAAGTAATCAAGCTATTTATCCGGACTTATTCGAGTTCATCCCATCCAAAGTTCCAAAATGCATCACCATACATCGGTTCTACGCAAAATATCACGTCTAAGCCTGAATTCAGGCTACCCAAAGAAGCCTTCGGATACAACAGAAGCAACTTGTCATTCGGGTTGAATAAGGCCCACATACTCATCCAAGATGGGCGGGCTTATGCGCCCCATCATGACCTTAAGAGCCTGAAAAAGGTTTAACGACGGTGTAAGCGGAATGACGCCATTAAGGACGATGCATTTCACCTTCGGCCGATTCAATCGTCGCGCAAAAACCACGAGGACTAGCTGAGGCGACACGTTATCGTCCTTTCAGTTCGTTCTAACATACCTTACAAATTTTGATTAACACTACGGGATACGGCGACCTATGTCCACATCAAAAACAGCTGAAGAGACATCCTTTAAAAACGAAATCCTTGAGTCTTGACTGTTCAAGAAGATTTGCAAGTTTCTTTTTTACTTTAAGAGATGTCATTGGTATAGTGATCTTCATGGCCAAGAAATAAGTGAGTTCTAATATGATTCCTCCGATCCTCTTAATTTTGATGATTGTTAACTCAGGAGTTTGTTTGAAGGAATCAACCAACTTAGCCATTTATTAGGGATATGGTATGTTCTAACTTCTAACCCAAACAACGGCCAATTCCATGATTTTTTCTCGCTACAAGGAAAAGATACTAAGGCTACAACTTTTTGCGACAATAAATATTTTTGTCACCTCGGGTACCCCAAAGGTGACGGAATTAGGTTATCCAAAGGCATTTAGGTTATCCAAAGGCATCAAAACATAACTCTTTTCGCCCAAGGTTACCCAAAGGCCTGTCACATTAGGGTCGACATTAGGGTCGACCAAGGGCAACGTACGGTAAAGTTCATGATCTTTAGGGTATGTCAAAATCAAAGTTTCGTCATTTTAAGTTTTGAACCTATGGAGACAAACATGAAATTTTGTCTTCTTAGGTGTGACCTAAAGTGACAAAATCATGTTTATTGCCTTAAGTTTAGGCCCAAGCAACGAAATTCAAACAATGTCGCTAATAAGGAGAGAAAATTTAGAATCTACGGCAACAAAAAAAAAAGTATATATATATCCCTTAGAGTAGAATTAAAAAGATGAAATCATTTTTTTTCGTCATCTTTGGGCATAAGACCTAATGCGACAAAATAAGTGTTTCATTACTTATAAGGGTAAAAACTTTTGATTTTATCATCAGATAAAAGTAATGGAGCAAAAGTGACAAATGGTTGGCCAAAAAATTTGGGTCTAAGGCAACAAATGGCTTTTTTTTTTTTTTTTTTTTCTTAAGATAAAAGACTAACCCGGAGATCTCCTCCGGCTGCCGGCCGTGCGGGGGGTTCCTGGGTCACCAAAAGAAAAAAAAAAACAAAGACTAACCCGGAGATACGCTAGTGCATCTTCCAATTCGCCGTCATCATCGCTCGTATTGCCGACGCTTCTCCATTTCGCCACTTCTTTCATGATGATTCTAATGGGTAATTGTGCAAGTATTGAAAAGAAACGAACTGTGTCCATAGTCAAGGATTTCTATAGTGCGATCCTGTTTAACTGATCAAGAATGCTCAGGGGATGTTCTATTCAATATTTTCTTGGACAAGCTGTAATAATGTGGCATCAAGTAGGCACCGCATAGCAAAAAATTGCCAATTTTTGCCAAAAAAAAAAAATTGGCGAGAGAGATAGGGGATGGATGGGGTGGCATCATTGGCGAGTAATGTCAAGCCTCAATGCAAGATAGAGTCGGTGACAATGAAACGACATGAGGTAAAATGCAAGTTAAAAAGGACAAAAAATTCAAATATGACGACTCCATTATATGTAGGCTGACATTGATTGACACAAGTTAACACATTTTCATCATAATTCAAATATTTGACATGTAAAATCAAATTTGAAATGTCTTAGAAAAACACGAATTGTAAAAATGGTTATGACATGTTAACACGAATTGCTAATCTTAACATACTCCCATGAAGATGAGACATTGGATGAGGGTCAAAGGGCCCGTTTAGTTCGGCTTTGAAAGACCTTTATTAGCAAACATGGGTCAGTGAACAAAGGGTGATGGTGCTATCCCTTCGAAAAAACAATGCTGCAATCTCCGTCTCACTCTTTGCTCCTTCCTTCCCAACTTTGATTCTCCATTTTTTCATTTTTAGCATTTCCCAATCGTAGCATTCTCTCGACACCACATCAATTTCGCATGTCTTCAGAAAAAAACTAAATAATATGCTAGGTTAATTTATATAGATAGGGTTAATAGAAGAATCGATTGCACTTTTCGAGCAAGAATTTAACTTCACAATTAAATTTGTTTTTTAAAGTTTTTTTTGTAATGTTGCTGTAAGTTTCAAGATTCTAACACGTTCAATTATATAACAATGATGAAAATGTCATGGGAATGTGCTAACACATACAAGGTTGAGCAAAACGTGCTCGAGCCTCTGCTTGAGCAACTTTTGGAGAGTGTACCAATGGCACGGATAGATTGACAGATAAAAACACTTTTCATATAATGCCATATCAGTGGCATAGCTTTTTTTTTTCTATCACTTAATAACCATGTCTTCAAAAACACGTTAAATATCGTAATTTTCAATTCATTACTTAAGTACTATAATTTTAAAAAGAAGTTCACTTAAGTGTTTGAAATCTCACGACACAATTATTATGTTTAAAAAAAATTATAGGTACTCAAGTGATAAAAAAATAATTAATGCAATTTAGTGAATATCCAAAAAAAGTCATGATATTTATGGTACGTAATTTTCCTTTAAGCTCTAATTTCAAAAAATCAAATGTCCAAGAGTCAAAACACTAAATTGCATTCGACCCCAACGGCCTTCCGACGGCGACGAACCTGCGGCGGCAATCCTCGCACCCCGACCCTCCGTCGTCGCCGGAATCGCTCCGGTCTCGAGACGGAGACGTAGGTCGGTCCATTTCGAAGTTCATGAAATTCTCGCATGTTCATCGGCGGTCGGTTCGATCCCATGCTCGTCAACCTCGCTCGCAGAGCCCTGCTTCAAGCTAGGAGTGGGGCCCTCGCGCTCCCCACCGCCGGAGCTCAACCGCCGCCGCTGCTCCGGTAGTCCTCGACCTCCTCGGAGCCGCGCTCCTTCACGGTGCTGTACCTCGTCAATGCCTGCGGGCTGTCTCCGGAGTCCACCGTCTCGGCGTCGCGGCGCATCTGCTTCGAATCCCCTTCGAGACCCGACTCCGTCCTGGGTTTGCTCAGGAAACGAGGCTTCTCTGGGACCCATATCGCGGACGTCGTCGGCAGATACCCCGGGGTGCTTCTGGCGAGCCCGGATGCGATCCTCTTGCCAAAGATCAAATTTTTACGCTCCAGAGGCTTTTCTGATTCTGATATAGCCATAGTCATCAGTAGACCCGTTAAACGGGTGGGTCGGGTCGGGTTTGGGTCGGGTCATAAATGGTCCGACCCAAATCGACCCATTTAACTCGTTTATGACCCGTTTATTGCAATGCAAAAATTTTGACCCATACCCGACCCGACCCAAACCCAACCCATACCCATACCCGACCCATTTAATTAAACTTAATTTATTATATATATATATATTTTTAAAATGGTATTGCTAAAATAATTTTATACAACACAAATTGAATGGACAAGCCGGCGAGCTCGAGTCTCGCCAGATCGGCGAGGCTCGAGCCTTGCTAGACGTCGGCGAGGCCTCCGCCTCCCCAGATCCGGCGAGCTCGAGGCTCGCCGACGTCGGGCGAGGCCTCCGCCTCGCCAGATCCAAGGAGCTCAAGGCTCACCGGCGTCGGGTGAGGCTCGAGCCTCGCTGATCTGGCGGGCCTCGAGGTCGCCTGGCCGATCGGCGGCCATGGCCATGCCGACGACCGGAGGAAGAGGAAAGAAAAAAAGAAAAAGAAAAAAGAAAAAAAGAAAAGAAAAATAAATGGGTTGCACAACCCATCTTTAGACTTTAATGGGTTTGTAAATGGGTCTTAAATGGGAACCCATTTAAGACCCATTTATTTTAGTTCTTTTATTTTTAAAACCCATCAGGGTGCCTTATTTCTCAAGGCCTGACCCATTAACGACCCATTTATGCTTAAATGGGTCCATAAATGGGTTGCACAACCCATTTAACACCTCTAGTCATCAGTGCAGCCCCGAGGTTGTTGACCAGGAGTTTAGACAACCATTTGAGGCCTACTTTGGACTATATTGTCGAACTGGTGCAATCCGGCGAGGATGCCGTTGCAGCCATCAAACGTTGTCCGAGGATGTTGTATGAGGATCCGGGAGTTCTACACGTTCCGAAAATTGCAACCTTGAGGGAAAATGGAGTGCCTCCAGCAAACATTGGGCACTTGGTTCTGTACCATCGGTCGATATTCCTGGCTTCGCCTGAACAGTTAGCCGAGGCTCTGAATAGGGTTAAGGCGTTGGGTTTTGAGCCTTCCAAAGTGGGTTTCGTCACGGCTTTGTCTGTAATTAGGGGCATGAGCAAGCCGTTGTGGCAGAGGAAGATCGGTGTGTATGGCAAGTGGGGTTGGTCGGAGGAGGAGGTTGCTTTGGCTTTTAGGAGGCATCCGGGGTTCGTGACCTGTTACTTGAGAAAAGCTCCCCAGTTGTTGGATCTTTATAAGGAGAAGATGGGTCTTGCAAGCTAGTTCTGAGCTTTATGCCCTTGTTCGGGCTAATATATGATGCCTATGAAAGCAAAGGAGATCATACACCTGCTGTTTTGGTCTATGTTTGATAATTGGCGATGCTGAGTTTTGTGTTACTTACCTTCTCTGTTTCATCCCTAAAGTTCTCCATGTCTAGCTGTGTTCTATTATAACCTGCTCTGTTTTTTTCATTGGGAAAGTGTGCTCGCTCATGAAGAAAGCTTTGCTCTTAATTGAAACTAAAGTAATTCTCTGCAGCTTGTTGAGCGTGTAGTCCGAATTTACCTCAGTTTAACCTAAACTTAAGACTTCACCATTTATTTCTTTCTATTACCGAGGTTACCTAGTGCCATGCTTATTGATCTTCATGAAAGACCAGCTTTCTTTATATTAATTCTCTGAGTAGACTTTGCTAATTTGTGCAATTCCAACTCTTTGGGGCGATAGCTTCTGTTATTTTACCTCCAGATAAAAACATGTATGTATAGTAAGTTTGCGGTTGTTCTCAGCTTCATGATAGGGTTCCCATCTGAATGCTTATCGAAATTGCTCTAATTTGTACTGTCACTGCTTCCGTCATTTGATTTATGGATCTTGGGCTTATGACATGGTCTCATATGAGCTGAGTTTCTATTCTGTATTACGGCTTGATTCGGGGTTTGATGATGCTGTGTATTGATCCTGTTTTATGTGAGTCTATTGCTGTGTTAAGAGGCTAACAGAGCAGAAGTCAATTCTTGAAATTGCTGCATCTGCTTCATCTATCTCGTCTAAATTGATTTTCCAAGCTGTTGATTGAGCTTTTGCAGAAAGTTATTAGCTATTTATTGTTGCTACTCTAATGAGAATGCAAAGTGTCTGCAAGATTCACTGAGTTGTAAATGGATAGGTAACTTGCTTTTCTGCAAGCTTTCCCACTATTGATCCCCAGAGTGGCTAACCTCATTTGATTCATGTGATTATATACCTTTTCTAGCTCAGAGTTGAAGTGATGTTAATGCAGAACATCCATGTGTTCTTCTGTTTCTTCTTTGACTTCAGTGGCCCATTGAACTCCCTTGTGGCATCCACAACTTTTGACATGAGAGAGCATCTTGCATTTTGTTGCGAAAAAGCGAGCGATCGAACAATAATATAGATTAAAGTAGAAAATAAATGGGACACCAAATTTACGTGGTTCAGTCATAAAAACCTACGTTCATGGGGAGAGCAGCAGCGAATTTCACTATAGATCAAGCAATACAAGGAGATTATAAACTCGAGTCACTCAAACACTCGGTATTTTCCAAGCCCCAATTACACCTAATAATGCACGCAGTGTTTAGCCCAGAAATTCCTCAAGAAATAATCTCTCAATTTCATGAAAGAATTACACGCAAATCTTATCACAAGATTTAAATAAGCTACAAACACTAATATTTCTTGGATGTAATTCATGGACAAGAACGACAAAGGAAATCCCTCCCAAGCACTTGACGACAAGCCGGCATTTCAAAACCAATTCTTCATGATCAACGGCGGAACACCAAGCACTCACGTGGCACTTCAAGACAATTTGTGATCCACCTCCACCACCCACGGTCACAAGTCTATATATAAGTAAAACCCTTATTCTTTTGTCAACTTCTCATAGGATTTTGTTTCCTATCTTAAACGATTTTATCCAAAACATATCTCTGTATGTTTTAAACAAAATCCAAATCCAAATGAAAGTTGGACTTTCCTATTTCAGTGGCCAAAGTCTTCAACATAGATTCAAATTTGGGAAGTTGATCTTCAAATCTTCTTTGCTCAATTTCGAATGTCCGCAACATATCCAATTTGGAATATTCATAATTTCACATTGGGCTCAAACTCAAGACATATTTTAACAATCTCCACCTTGGTTTGACATTTATGCCAAGTTGCAATCGCTTCGTAAAAATTCAAACTCTGCTACTACTCTTCCATAGTCTCCGATAAGTTCAACCGCCACAGATATTATCCAAGTCCAAGCCTCGCTTGAACTTCGCCATAACCGAGGACCTTATCAGAATACCAACTCCACATGCACCTTTAACTACTCCGCAAGGATTTTTTGATGCAACCTCCTTAACCGCAGATAAAACAAAACCATTGTTGCATCCATATTTGTTAGGAGATCGAATACGTACCTTGTCAATATCAGCAGTTACAGCAACCATTGGCTCTATAAGCTCCATCTCGCTACGAACACCATCTGTGTCAATTACTTTACTAATACTCGTACTCGCAACCTCAGGAGTTTCTGGTAGCAACTCCACCTCAAGCTGAACACCGTCTAGATCCATATTAACACTGTCACAAACACTCATAGCCAGAAATATTGGAGAGACTTGTCAAGGGTAACTTCTCTGCTGTTAATAAGTGAATTTATATCTAGGTACCACAACTGATCAACCTGCTCACCTTGTGCATAGCCATGGAATATGCACATTGCCCTCCAATCGAGCTTACCATCACTCACTCGAAAATAACATAGGTAATCAAACATTTTAATAATAGAATAAACAGCAACGTTACTTAACCACATTTCTTCAAGAGTTCGCCTTTCAATAGCAGTTGATGGAGATCTATTCACTAGGCAACTTATCGTCCTAAGCACATCAGCTAAGATTCTCCTAGCAATACCAGCACTAGAGATAATTTTTCAAGTCGTCTCTAGTAATATTCTGCTCATCAATTTTGCAAATTGTTGTGATTTATTGGCACTAGTGCGATATTTCACTATGCCATCTTTCATGTAGAATTTATTTACCAGCTTCAAGCAAAACTCCATGCTATTGTCAGTCCGCACATGCTTGATCGACTTACCAGTCTCCGTCTCGATCAAAACTCTCAACCGTGTGATCCTGACACTAACATCAAACTTGTGCATTGGCACAAACACTCAGGTCTTCCTCGAGTAGTCAATAGACTCTCGAACAGATGCATTCGACGTCTCCGCAACGAAGTTTGTCACTATCTCACATTGAAGTTTATATAGGTCTCCGTGCTTGATTCCTTTCATTATTACCAAGGCACCTAGAACAATCTTCAAAACTCTACATTCTAAAGAATACCTGCAACCAGCTAAATCTAGGACGCCCAAGGAAATTAAATTCTTTTTCAATTCTGGAATGTGTCTTACTCCAGTCAATGTCCTCACAATACCATAATGCGTTCTGATTTTAATATCACCAACACCCACAACATCGCACTCAGCGTTGTTCCCTAATTGGATTTTACCACTACCCGTGCACTGATAAGTGATAAACCAATTTCTATTTGGTGTGAAATGAAAAGAACAACCAGAATCCATAATCCATCAATCAAACGATGAATAATTAGTGACAGACAAGACATAATTAGCATAATCGTAATCATTTTCAGCTATAGCTACAACATTAACTGTAGACTCAAATACAATTTCCTTACCCTTCTCATTCTTCAGCTTAAGGCAATTCATTCTAAGATGCCTCCTCTTGCCACAGCTCCAATAGACAACATCAGCAGTCCTAGATTGACTACGTCTGTTCATATAAGTACTATTCTTACCCACACGTGTTATAGATTTTCCTCTATTTTCACCTACTAAAACAGCAAATACAGATTTGCCAAATTCTCTTCTACAAATATTCTCGCTCAGAATCTTAAGTGTGACGTCGGGGAGGTGGGTCCTCTGCTAGCGTCATCCCAGGTTTACCTCGCCGGCTGTCGGCTGTATGGGGGTTCTCGGGTCATAAAAAAAAAAATCCTCGCTCAAAATCAAATCTCGAACCCCATCAAACGTTAAATTTGTTGACCCAGAGAAATTACTAACAATAGTAACAGTAGTATTCCAACTATCAAGCAATGAGGATAATAGAATCAAAGCACGTATCTCATCTTCAAAATCAATTTCAACTTAACTCAATTGACAGTAGTAACAGTAGTATTCCAACTATCAAGCAATGAGGATAATAGAATCAAAGCACGTATCTCATCTTCAAAATCAATTTCAACTTAACTCAATTGACTAACAATTACTAGAATTCATTCTGCAACTGACGCACCTTCGCTCATCTTCAAATTAAACAGACGTTGCATCAAATAGACCTTGTTGATCGCAGAGGGCTTCTCGTACATACCCGACGGGGCTTGCATCAAATCCGTAGTGGTCTTCTCCTTCAAGATATTAAATGCGATGTTACGAGCCAACGTCAGCCGAATAACACCCATAGCTCGTCTATCCAGCAAATCCCAATCAGCTTGCTTCATCGTCTCTGGTTTCTCCCTAGATAAAGGCAAGTGTAGTTTTATTTGGTAAAGATAATCTTCAATCTGCATCTTCTAGAAACTAAAATCATTTCCATCAAATCTATCGATTCTTACTTTTACTTCTTCTGTCGTCATCGATTTGCTTCAACTCAGCCAAACCTAACTCTGATACCATTTGTTGCGAAAAAGCAAGCGATCGAACAATAATATATATAAAAGAAGAAAATAAATCGGATACCAAATTTACGCGGTTCAGTCGTAAAGACCTACGTCCACAGGGAGAGCAGTAGTGAATTTCACTATAGATCAAGCAATACACGGAGATTACACATTCCAGTCACTCAAACACGCTTTTGGTGTTTCCCAAGCCCCAATTATACCCAATAACACACGCAGTGTTTAGCCCCAAAATTTCTCAAGAAATAATCTCTTAATCTCATGAAGGAATTACACGCAAATCTTTAAATCGGCTATAAATTAATCTTTCTTGGATGTAATTCATGGACAAGAACGACAAAGGAAATCCCTCCCAAGCACTCAACAATAAGGCGATGCTTCAAGACCAATTCTTCTTGATCAACGGCGGAACACCAAGCACTCACGCGGCGCTTCAAGACAATTTGTGATCCACCTCCACCACCCATGACCACAAGTCTATATATAAGTAAAACCCTTATTCTTTTGTCAACTTCTCATAAGATTCTGTTTCCTATCTTAAACGATTTTATCCAAAACATATCTCTGTATGTTTTTAAAAAAAATCCAAATCTAAGTGAAAGTTGGACTTTCCTATTTCAGTGGCCAAAGTCTTCAATGCAGATTCAAATTTGGGAAGTTGATCTTCAGATCTTCTTATGTCCGCAACGTATCCAATTCGGAATATTTGTAATTTCACATTGGGCTCAAACTCGAGATATATTCTAACACATTTAATAGGCGAGCTTCAATACTTGCAAGCATCACGCAGGTTGCGGGTTGCGACTGTCTGGTGAGTTTCGATTTTGATGTTTTATCGAAAGTGTTTCATCACTTGCAAGAATAATTTGTTTTGATGAAGTAGCCTGCCGTGAGAAAGTGGCTTTTATTTTAACATTAATGGGTAAAATTTCTGCATTGCATTTTAGATTAATATGAAGTGATCGCTCCTCTCTCCTCCTTGGAGAATAGGAGAATTAATTTTTGCTTGCTTAGTTCTTGATAGATATGGTCTATCTACAATAACCATCGGCATGTCTCGCAGTGCCTTCAATTTTTTTTTTAGGAGACTTGGCGTATTGTTAACCGACTTGGTTGCGGTCTATGAACTTATTTTTAGGTGAATAGCTATGGTCTACAAATCATGTTCCTTGAACAAGTCCTTGGAACGGTTTGAACAAATTGAAAGTTCGGGACCGTATTGAATATTAGGCTAAAATTAGGCTAAGATTAAGAGATTATATTGACCAAATTAAAAGTTCAAGGAATAAATTGTACATTGGGCCAAAGTTTATGGACTATTTTTGTTATTATCTCTATTTTGAGAGGTGTTGTAAGAGTAATGATCTTCATGGGCAAGAAACGAGTGAGTTTTAATATGGTTACCCCAACACTTTAGTTTTGAAGATTATTAACTCATAAATCTATTTGAATGATCCGACCAACCTAATCATTTATGAGAAACATCGTATGTTCTAATTTCTAACTCAAGTAACAACTACTTCCATGATTTGTCACCTTAGGTACCCAAAGACCTCGAAATTAGATTTTATAACTTATTTTCAAAGGCATTAGAACATGACTTTTGTCAGCCTGAGGTTACCCAAAGGCCACAAACTGTTGAGTTTGTCGCCTATTGCCTTAGGGTCGATCAAGGTCAACAACAAATCGTGACGTTTCTCGTTTTAGGGTATGACAAAATCAGAGTTTCGTCGCCTTGAGTTTTGAACCTACAACAACAAATATGAAATTTGGTCCCCTTAGGTGATATATAAGGTGATAAAATCACATTTGTCGCCTTCAATTCGGGTCCAAGCAACAAAATTAAAACGTTACCGCTAGTGAGGAGGGAAAATTTCGAATTTATGGCTACAAAAAGAGAATCTCATCCCTTCAGAGTAGAATTAAAGAGACAAAATCATTTTTTTCATGATTTAATACGACAAAATAAGTGTTTCGTTACTTTTAAATATTATACAAGGGTACAAATTTATGAATGTCACTTTAGGTAAAGGCAATGGAATAAACATGTTCACAACAAAATTTGGGTCTAAGTTTAACCCAGAAATTTAACAAACCTTTAAGGCCAAAATATAACATTTTTTACTTTAACACAATATGTTCAAAGCAAAAATATACAAGATAATAGTAGGCAAATGCCAATAGTCTAATCCCATTGGTCGAGCTCCAACTCCTCGAGGCGGCGGTCAACCTCCTCGAGGCAGCCGACCTACTCATTGAGGTCGTGGGCCTTGAGGAAAGTCTGCAGGTACAGCAGCTTGTGATCTTCCATGGGCTCGAAGCTTTTCAATTGACGATGATAAGGTCCGATCGCGATCGCACGGGGAGTGTAGGCCTCTTCGTTGCTTCGCCGGAGCCTCTCCGAAACGGTGAAGATCAACAATCAGATGGCAGTGGTAGTCCCGTAAGTCTCCTGCATATTGAAATTGCGACCGGATGGAGATCATGGACATTTGCAAATGTTCTAGCTCCAGCCATCTCTTTTTTTTACTGCTCAGTCAATCAAGAGCAAAGTTTTAGCAAAATCCTATCTTAGAAATAGGCGTCGACACTGTTGCTCTGCAGGTGGTTGGGACCCACCAAATCTCGGCTGCTCAAAATATTGGACGCGTTTAAGTAACGGCTTGGGTGCCTAGAAAAGCGACACGTGTCCCTCTCGTGGGACCAACAATCGTTGCCAAAATTTTCGAAATTTGGGAAGAGTGCACTCCTCATCCCTTCTGATTCTGATGCCCGGGCTGAGAAATGCTGAACCGCGTTGATAGCCATTCGTTCGCGACCATACACATTATTTGAACACGAGATATATCTACACTGGAATGGGGGATGACACGGCCATTCTTCCACTTAAAGGACGCAGCCTCAAAGCTCCCAAAATCAAACTCTTAAAAGTCCCTGCATCCATATCGCTCCCGTACCTACTCTTTGTTAGTCGAAAAACCTGAAAAAATATTGGAAAAATAAAGGGGCGAGCAACCACGGCTCAGTGAGTAGTGCATCTCTTCTAAGTGGATCGAGCACCTACTATGCATATTTACAAAACCAAACCGCAACTCTTTTAACTCAAACCTAGGATATAACAAACATACAGTAAAAAAATAAGTTACATACGCTTCAACATAGCTATATTTATAGCAAAAATAATCATTTCATAATAACATTGAAATAAACATCAACGGTCTAATCCACTGATCAATCTCATTAATTCACACGCCAATGGTCCATTGCATTGGTTAATCTCATACCACACAAAACCCAGAAATTTAACAAACCTTTAAGGCCACGTTAACATAATATGTTCAAAGCAAAAATATTCAAGATAATAGTAGGCAAATGCCAATGGTCTAATCCCATTGGTCGAACTCTAACTCCTTGAGGCGGCGGTCAACCTCCTCGAGGCGGCCGACCTCCTTATTGAGGTCGCGGGCCTTAAGGAAAGTCTACAGGTACAACAACTTGTGATCTTCCATGGGTTCGAAGCTTTTCAACTAACGATGATAAGGTCCGATCGTGACCGCGCGGGGAGTGTAGGCCTCTTCATTGCTTTGCCGGAGCCTCTCTAGAACGGTGAAGATCAACAATCGGATGGCAATGGTAGTCCCGTAAGTCTCCCGTATATTGAAATTGCGACCGGATGGAGATCATGGACATTTGCAGATGTCCTAGCTTCAGCCATCTCTTTCTTTTACTGCTCAGTCAATCAAGAGCAAAGTTTTAGCAAAATCCTGTCTCAGAAATAGGCGTCGACACTGCTCTGCAGGTGGTTGGGATCCACCAAATCTCGGCTGCTCAAAATATTGAACGCGTTTTAGTAACGGCTTGGGTGCCTGGAAAAGAGACAAGTGTCCCTCTCGTGGGACCCACAATCGTAGCCAAAATTTTCGAAATTTGGGGAGAGTGCACTCCTCATCCCTTCTGACTTTGATGCCCGGGCTGAGGAATGCTGGACCACATTGATAGCCATTCGTTCGTGACCATACACATTATTTGAACGCGAGATATATACGCATTGGAATTGTCACACCCCAAAACCATCAAGAATGGGGGATGACACGGCCATTCTTCCACTTAAAGGACGCAGCCTCAGAGCTCCTAAAGTCCAACTTTTAAAAGTCCCCGCATCCATATTGCTCCCATACCTACTCTTTGTTAGTTGAAAAACCTGAAAAAAGATTGGAAAAATAAATGGGCGAGCAACCACGGCTCAGTGAGTAGTGCATCTATGCTAAGTGGATCGAGCACCCACTATGCATATTTACAAAACCAAACCGCAACTCTTTTAACTCAAATCTAGGATATAACAAACATACAGTAAAAAAAAATAAATTACATACGCTTCAACATAGCTATATTTATAGCAAAAATAATCATTTCATAATAACATCAAAATAAACATCAACGATCTAATCCACTGATCAATCTCATTAATTCACACGCCAATGGTCCATTCCATTGGTTAATCTCATACCACACAAAATTCAGAAATTTAACAAACCTTTAATGCCAAAATATAACATTTCTTACTTTAACACAATATGTTCAAAGCAAAAATATTCAAGATAATAGTAGGCAAATGCCAATAGTCTAATCCCATTGGTCGAACTCCAACTACTCGAGGCGGCGGTCAACCTCCTCGAGGCGGCCGACCTACTCATTGAGGTCGCGGGCCTTGAGGAAAGTCTGCAGGTACAACAGCTTGTGATCTTCCATGGGCTCGAAGCTTTTCAACTGACGATGATAAGGTCCGATGGCGATCGCGTGGGGAGTGTAGGCCTCTTCGTTGCTTCACCGGAGCCTCTCCGGAACGGTGAAGATCAACAATCGGATGGCAGTGGTAGTCCCGTAAGTCTCCCGCATATTGAAATTGCGACCGGATGGAGATCATGGACATTTGCAAATGTTCTAGTTCTAGCCATCTCTTTTTTTTACTGCTCAGTCAATCAAGAGCAAAGTTTTTGCAAAATCATGTCTCCGAAATGGCGTCGACAGTGCTGCTTTGCAGGTGGTTGGGACCCACCAAATCTTGGCTGCTCAAAATATTAGACGCGTTTAAGTAACGGCTTGGGTGTCTGGAAAAGCGACACGTGTCCCTCTCGTGGGACCCACAATCGTAGCCAAAATTTTCAAAATTTGGGAAGAGTGCGCTCCTCATCCCTTCTGACTCTGATTCCCGGGCTGAGGAATGCTGGACCGCATTGATAGCCATTTGTTCGCGACCATACACATTATTTGAACCCGAGATATATATGCACTGGAATTGTCACACCCCAAAACCATCAAGAATGGGGGATGACACGGCCATTCTTCCACTTAAAGGACGCAGCCTCAGAGCTCCCAAAATCCAACTCTTAAAAGTCCCCGCATTCATATCGCTCCCGTACCTACTCTTTGTTAGTCGAAAAACCTAAAAAAAGATTGGAAAAATAAAGGGGCGAGCAACCACGGCTCAGTGAGTAGTGCATCTCTTCTAAGTGGATCGAGCACCCATTATGCATATTTACAAAACCAAACCGCAACTCTTTTAACTCAAATCTAGGATATAATAAACATACAGTAAAAAAAAATAAGTTACATACGCTTCAACATAGCTATATTTATAGCAAAAATAATCATTTCATAATAACATCGAAATAAACATCAATGGTCCAATCGACTGATCAATCTCATTAATTCACACGCCAATGGTCTATTCCATTGGTTAATCTCATACCACACAAAACCTAGAAATTTAACAAACCTTTAAGGCCAAAATATAACATTTCTTACTTTAACACAATATGTTCAAAGCAAAAATATTCAAGATAATAATAGGCAAATGCCAATAGTCTAATCCCATTGGTCGAACTCCAACTCCTCGAGGCGGCGGTCAACCTCCTCGAGGCGGCCGACCTCCTCATTGAGGTCGCGGGCCTTGAGGAAAGTCTGTAGGTACAGCAGCTTATGATCTTCCATGGGCTCGAAGCTTTTCAACTGACGATGATAAGGTCTGATCGCGATCGCGCGGGGAGTGTAGGCCTCTTCGTTGCTTCGCCGGAGCCTCTTCGGAATGGTGAAGATCAACAATCGGATGGTAGTGGTAGTCCCGTAAGTCTCCCGCATATTGAAATTGCGACCGGATGGAGATCATGGACATTTGCAGATGTTCTAGCTCTAGCCATCTCTTTTTTTTACTGCTCAGTCAATCAAGAGCAAAGTTTTAGCAAAATCCTGTCTCAGAAATAGGCGTCAACACTGCTGCTCTGCAGGTGGTTGGGACCCACTAAATCTCGGCTGCTCAAAATATTGGACGCATTTAAGTAACGGCTTGGGTGCCTGGAAAAGCAACACGTGTCCCTCTCGTGGGACCCACAATCGTAGCCAAAATTTTCGAAATTTGGGAAGAGTGCACTCCTCATCCCTTCTGATTCTGATGCCCGGGCTGAGGAATGCTGAACCGCGTTGATAGCCATTCGTTCGCAACCATACACATTATTTGAACACGAGATATATCTGCACTGGAATTGTCACACCCCAAAACCATCAAGAATGGGGGATGACACGGCCATTCTTCCACTTAAAGGACGCAGCCTCAAAGCTCCCAAAATCAAACTTTTAAAAGTCCCTGCGTCCATATCGCTCCCGTACCTACTCTTTGTTAGTCAAAAAACCTGAAAAAAAGATTGGAAAAATAAAGGGGCGAGCAACCACGGCTCAGTGAGTAGTGCATCTCTTCTAAGTGGATCGAACACCCACTATGCATATTTACAAAACCAAACCGCAACTCTTTTAACTCAAATCTAGGATATAACAAACATACAGTAAAAAAAAATAAGTTACATACGCTTCAACATAGCTATATTTATAGCAAAAATAATCATTTCATAATAACATCGAAATAAACATCAACGGTCTAATCCACTGATCAATCTCATTAATTCAAACGCCAATGGTCCATTCCATTGGTTTATCTCATACCACACCAAACCCAGAAATTTAATAAACCTTTAAGGCCAAAATATAACATTTCTTACTTTAACACAATATGTTCAAAGCAAAAATATTCAAGATAATAGTAGGCAAATGCCAATGGTCGAACTCTAACTCCTCGAGGCGGCCGACCTCTTCATTGAGGTCGCGGGGCTTGAGGAAAGTCTGCAGGTACAGTAGCTTGTGATCTTCCATGGGCTCGAAGCTTTTCAACTGACGATGATAAGGTCCGATCGCGACCGCGCGGGGAGTGTAGGCCTCTTCGTTGCTTCGCCGGAGCCTCTCCGGAACGATGAAGATCAACAATCGGATGGCAGTGGTAGTCCCGTAAGTCTCCCGCATATTGAAATTGCGACCGGATGGAGATCATGGACATTTGCAGATGTTCTAGCTCCAGCCATCTCTTTTTTTTACTGCTCAGTCAATCAAGAGCAAAGTTTTAGCAAAATCTTGTCTCAGAAATATGCGTCGACACTGCTGCTCTGCAGGTGGTTGGGACCCACCAAATCTCGACTGCTCAAAATATTGGACACGTTTATGTAATAGCTTGGGTGCCTGGAAAAGCGACACGTGTCCCTCTCGTGGGACCCACAATCGTGGCCAAAATTTTCGAAATTTGGGGAGAGTGAGAGCACTCCTCATCCCTTCTGACTCTAATGCCTAGGCTGAGGAATGCTGGACCGCATTGATAGCCATTCGTTCGCGACCATACACATTATTTGAACGCGAGATATATACGCACTGGAATTGTCACACCCCAAAACCATCAAGAATGGGGGATGACACGGCCATTCTTCCACTTAAAGGACGCAACCTCAGAGCTCCCAAAATCCAACTCTTAAATGTCTCCGCATCCATATCGCTCCCGTACCTACTCTTTGTTAGTCGAAAAACCTGAAAAAAGATTGGAAAAATAAATGGGCGAGTAACCACGGCTCAGTGAGTAGTGCATCTCTTCTAAGTGGATCGAGCACCCACTATGCATATTTACAAAACCAAACCGCAACTCTTTTAACTCAAATCTAGGATATAACAAACATACAGTAAAAAAAATAAGTTACATACGCTTCAACATAGCTATATTTATAGCAAAAATAATCATTTCATAATAACATCGAAATAAACATCAACGATCTAATCCACTGATCAATCTCATTAATTCACACGCCAATGGTCCATTCCATTGGTTAATCTTATACCACACCAAACCCAGAAGTTTAACAAACATTTAAGGCCAAAATATAACATTTCTTACTTTAACACAATATGTTCAAAGCAAAAATATTCAAGATAATAATAGGCAAATGACAATGGTCTAATCCCATTGGTCAAACTCCAACTCCTCGAGGCGGTGGTGAACCTCCTCGAGGCGGCCGACCTCCTCATTAAGGTCGCGGGCCTTGAGGAAAGTCTGTAGGTACAACAGCTTGTGATCTTCCATGAGCTCGAAGCTTTTCAACTGACGATGATAAGGTCCGATCGTGATCGCGCGGGGAGTGTAGGCCTCTTCATTGCTTCGCCGGAGCCTCTCCGGAACAGTGAAGATCAACAATCGGATGGCAGTGGTAGTCCCATAAGTCTCCCGCATATTGAAATTGCGACCGGATGGAGATCATGGACATTTGCAGTTGTTCTAGCTCCAGCCATATCTTTTTTTTACTGTTCAGTCAATCAAGAGCAAAGTTTTAGTAAAATCCTGTCTCAGAAATAGGTGTCGACACTGCTGCTCTGCAGGTGGTTGGGACCCACCAAATCTCGGCTACTCAAAATATTGGACGCGTTTAGGTAACGGCTTGGGTGCTTGGAAAAGAGACACGTGTCCCTCTCGTGGGACCCACAATCGTAGCCAAAATTTTCGAAATTTGGGGAGAGTGCACTCCTCATCCCTTTTGACTCTGATGCCCAGGCTGAGGAATGCTGAACCGCATTGATAGCCATTCGTTCGCGACCATACACATTGTTTGAACGCGAGATATATATACACTGGAATTGTCACACTCCAAAACCATCGAGAATGGGGGATGACACGGCCATTCTTCCACTTAAATGACGCAGCCTCAGAGCTCCCAAAATCCAACTCTTAAAAGTCCCCACATCCATATCACTCCCGTACCTACTCTTTGTTAGTCAAAAAACCTGAAAAAAGATTGGAAAAGTAGAGGGGCAAGCAACCACGGCTCAGTGAGTAGTGCATCTCTTCTAAGTGGATCGAGCACCCACTATGCATATTTACAAAACCAAACCGCAACTCTTTTAACTCAAATCTAGGATATAACAAACATACAGTAAAAAAAATAAGTTACATACGCTTCAACATAGCTATATTTATAGTAAAAATAATCATTTCATAATAACATCGAAATAAACATCAACGGTCCAATCGACTGATCAATCTCATTAATTCACACGCCAATGGTCCATTCCATTGGTTAATCTCATACCACACCAAACCCAGAAATT
Source organism: Eucalyptus paniculata subsp. matutina (assembly GCA_017140255.1). Taxonomy (NCBI): domain Eukaryota; kingdom Viridiplantae; phylum Streptophyta; class Magnoliopsida; order Myrtales; family Myrtaceae; genus Eucalyptus; species Eucalyptus paniculata. The sequence goes on along the minus strand of CM029436.1, from coordinate 48,776,543 downwards.
TAACAAATTTTTAACGCCAAAATATAACATTTCTTACTTTAACACAATATGTTCAAAGCAAAAATATTCAAGATAATAGTAGGTAAATGTCAATGGTCTAATCCCATTGGTCAATCTCATAAAACATATATCAATGGTCTATTCCATTTATTAATCTCATTAAACTACACATTGATAATATAATGAAATTACACGTCGATGGTCCATTCCATTGACCCAACTCATATCACATGTCAATGGTCCACTCCATTAATTAATCCGTTACTCAATATCAAACCATGGTCACGATACAATGCCTGGTGATGAGGCAACTTAGATTCCCCTCTTGGTAATGTTTCCACCTATTATTAGCTGGTGGCTTGACCCACAATGATATCCTAGAATAGTATGCGCATACCCACAAACCCCTTGCTGGGCTCACAGTGATATTGAGCATCTACATCAATCCAGAACAACACTATCTATAATTCTCAAACCAAATCCATAAAACATTCCATATATCATGAAAAGATTTCACAACTTAGATTATCCGCCAGAAATACTTTTCATAAAACATTTTCAAATAATTTCAAGACCCGTTTCATAGATCAAACTCAATATATAAAATACATATCAAATCATATAAAAGTGATTTCTTATCATCAAAGCCTTATACTAATATGAAAACTCATTTAAATCATTATCAAAAGTCAAGTATCAATGGTCAAGTCCATTGAATAATCTCCATCAAAAACACATATCAATTTCAAATCAAATACATATCAAAAAGCTTATTACAAATCAATAACTATATAACATTCCATAAATCATCTCAAAGTCGAGCTTTTCGTAAAATAGTTTCACAAACCCAAAACATGTAATATTTCTCGACTCCGTTCATCAAACAGAATATATATTCATAAAAAGTTCTCTCACTATTTTCAAATATCAAAACTTAGTAAATGCCCGATCTAACTTTTATGCAATAAACATGCTTATTTATAACTCATAAACTATCAAATCTTTATCATTTTGAAGACATGAGCTTATAAATTCTTAGTAGAGATAGCACCACTCACTTGGGAAAGTCGAAAAATCAACCTATGACATTCACTTGAACCAGCGCACTCGGATCCTTAACAATTAATGGAAAAACAATATCAAAAGGCCGAGTAAAAAGGATATTCGCATAACGACTCGCCTATACTAGGCCTATTTGTCAATAAAACGATACCTATGTGCCACGAAAGCTCACATTTATCAAAACCCATCGATTTCCCGCTAGGCGCAGCCCATGCACCAACTTTGTCGCGCCATAACTTCCTCCACAAAATTCCGTTTCAAGCTGTTTTACAGTCTTTAGAAAGCTCTCTTAACATACAACAACAACCCTAACTCAGCCACCCCAAAACAGTACCAAAAATAACAAAAAACAAACTCAAAGCTACTGTTCGGTACAGTACCACAATGCGGCCCCAACTTCAAAATTTCATTCTAGACAAACCGCAAGCTCAAATCACGATCTGTAGAATGCTATAACTTCACAACATCCCAAAGTACAATTTCTACAAAAATATGTAGCTCAACAACTCAAAAATCATACTTTGCCGTTCGATTTTTCCAAAATTCTTAATTTCAAGCCCTAGGTTCAAAATTACTCCAATTGATCGAATGGGCAGCATGAGCGCTTACCGGGCGTTGTGTTATACGGATTGGCGAGGCTCCATGATGAAAAATGCACAAAACCCTCTTTTCTTCTTCTTCTTCTTCTTCTTCTTTTCTTTGAGCGGGAGCTCTCGGCTCTCCCTTTCTCTCTTTCCCTTTTATCTCCTCCTTTTCCCCCTTTTTCTTTTTCTTTTCTTTCTTTTCTTTCTTTCCTTCTCTCTCTCCCGAAGACTCTCGATCTCTCTCCTTCTTTCTCCTTTTTATTATTTTTTTTTTGACTGGGTCAAAACCCATATTTTTCAGAAACTACCTAGGCATGATCTATGTCAGCAATGAAACACAACAAACCCAGATGACCTTGTTTTGTTAGTGGGGAGGGCAGATTGCATTTTGATAGAAGGAAATATTAAATTTTGGATGGGAAACACCCTTTCTTTGTTGTCGTCCATTTCTAACAAGTTCATTTTCCACTCTTACCTTAGGATTTGTTTGTGTTATTAATGAGGAAGACAACTTTAGTTGCTCAGCTTTAAAGCTGAACCATACCGATTAATACAGCTCTCCTTTTCTTTTCAAATGGGTAAGTCAAGCTTTAATTTCGCAAGACAAATGTGGGAATACTAGACCTACAAGTCCATAGAGCCAAAAACTTGCTCGCATCATGAGAGCTACTCGAGTGACTCGTGCATGCTACGAGTAGATAATGCAAAGTCGGTTTTTGAAACTTACAGTCCGAAGAGAACCACTTTTTTCCCCAAATGGAAATGAGCATAATAATAAGATTTGAAAAAGAACGACCCTGTAAACATCAACCGACTAATGAAATGCTTATCATATATTTGTATTTCATACTCAAGCCCTGCACATGATCTTATAGTTGGAGTTGCAGAGAGGAGTGTTTGATTTAATCACGTTTGTACAGGAAAAAAAAATAGAAGGCCGAAGATGTAGATGTGCGGTTAGCCAATGTCTAAAACTCGAATCTCATTTGAAATTCATGTGCTGGCTATTTTATATTTTAATGTATCCTCATGATGCTTTAACATCATTTGGTGTCTAGTACTATTAACAAGAAAAATAAGTATTGATGATAATATTAAAGCATAAAAAACTGTTAAAAATTTGACAAAAATAGCCACTTTTAAGAACTAAATAAGATATGTTCAGAAAAAATAAACCGACACAAATTAAATAAAAAGGGAGAAGACCTCGGCAGAAAAAAGAAGAAGCAAATGAACAAAATTGATTACTAATATTTAAAGGATTTATTAGTGTAAATAATGATTTAAAAAAATATTTTAAAAAATCTATGGAGAAAAATATATGGAAATAATGGCTAATTTGGAAAATGTTGGTGACTTACTCTGACAAGAGCTAGTAATTGGATAAAATAATTTGTTACTTATGCTCTAAAGCATGAGATCGATGAAAGCGGCGGTAATTTCATACTAAAAAAAAAAAAATGTTACCAACATTGACACACACGGTAAGCTCGGAATATAAATGTGGATGGATGATTACAAGGGTTAATGATTACGGTACTATTTTTTCAAAACCTGTTTGAACGCAAAAGTCGCTCGATGGATAAGAAACTTTGCTCAAGGTCAGGTAAAAGTCAAAGCTATCATCTTTCAGGAGATATCCCTGGTGAAGCAGTGGCTGCTGCGCGTCCCAGACAACATTGGACATATTGTTCAAATTAAATCTTTGTACAAGATTATAGACCCTAGTTTCGATTGTTACCCAATAAACTGACACGATCTGTAGTTGTTCCGAAGCTGTAGATAAGTCTAGTCTGAAGCAGATATGAGTCGAAATGGAGGCAGAGAGAGAGAGAGAGAGAGAGAGAGAGAGAGAGAGAGAGAGAGAGAGAGAGAGAGAGGCATGAAATGCATTACACCCCAAATCAGGAAATTACACAAAGTGATGGAAGAGAGAGCACAGTGAGTGGAGAAAAGTTTTTTTTTTTTTTTTGGTAAACGAGAAAAGTTTGAATCTACGGGCAACGAAGAAAAAAAAATCACCCCTTAGAGTAGAATTTAAAATATGAAATCATTTTTTTTAGTCATCTATGGACATATAACCTAAAGCGACAAAATAAGTGTTTCATTACCTATGGATATTGCATAAGGGTACAAACTTATGATTTTGTCACTAGGTAAAAGCAACGGGGCAAATGTGACAGATGGTTGGCCACAAAATTTGGGTCTAAGGCAACAGAATTTACAGCCCTTTTTTAGTTTTTCTGCAGTATCTCCTAATTCGCCATCATCATTGTTCGTATTGTCAACACTTTTCCATTTCGCCACTTCTTTCATGATGATTCTAATGGGTAATTGTGCAAGTATTGAAAAAAACCGAATAGTGTCCATGATCAAGGATTTCTTTAGCGCGATCTTGTTTGATTGATCAAGACTACTTAGGGGATGTTCTATTTAATATTTTCTTGGACAAGCTGTAATAATGTGGTATCAAATATGCATCGCATAGCAAAAAATTGCCAAATTTTCCAAAAAAAAAAAAAAATTGGCGAGGGAGATAGGGGGTGGACGGGGTGGCGTCATTGGCAAAGGATGTCAAGCCTCAGCGCATGATAGAGTTGGTAACGATGAACATGACTCATTTGCATGACACGATAAAATGCAAGTTAAAAAGAAAAAAGATTCAAATATAACAACTTAATTATATATAGGTCGATACTAATTGACACGAATCAATACATTTCCGTGATAATCCAAATATTCAATATGAAAAGTCAAAATCAAAATGTTTTAAGAAAATACGAATTGACATGAATTGCAAGAACCATTATGATACGTCAAGACGAATTGCTAGTCTTAACGTGATCCCGTAGAGGCAAGGCACTGGCCGAGTCAATGACCCTTATAAGCAAACATTGGTTAGTGAACACAGGGTGATGGTGCTGTCCCTTCGAAACACCAATGCTGCAATCAAGGTCTCACTCCTGCTCCGCCCTCCCCAACTTTTATTCTCCATTTCATTTTTAGCATTTCCCAATCGTAGTGTTCTCTCGACGCTACATCAATCTCGCATGTCTTTAGAAAAAAATAAATAATATGTTAGGTTAATTTATATAGATAGGGTTAATAGAAGAATCGGATTGCACTTTTCCAACAAGAATTTTAACTTCACAATTAAATTTATTTTTTAAATTTTTTTTTTGTGATGTTGCTGTAAGATTCGAGATTTTCTAGCACATTTGATTATATAACGATGATGAAAATGTCATGGGAATGTGCTAACAAATAAAAGGTTGAGCAATACATGCTCAATCCCCTACTTAAGCTACCTTGGGAGTGTTTACCGCAATGGCACAAAGAAATTGATGGATAAAAACACTATGGATGTTATAATTTTCATATAATGTCATATTAGTGTTATAATATTTTTTATCACTTGATTGTCGTGTCTTCAAAAAAACGTTAAATATCATAACTTTTAATCAATTACTTAAGTATCATAACTTATAAAAAAAAAGTTTATTTAAGTATCTAAAATCTTACGTGATATTGTCATTACGTTTTTAAAAAATTATAGTAATCAAGTGATCGATTGAAAAATTATAGGTACTTAAGTGATAAAAAAATAATTAAAGCAATTTAGTGAATATCCAATAAACGTCATGATATTTATGGTATGTAATTTTCCTTACCTTGGGCAAAGCTCTAACGATGGATTTCAAAAATCAAATGTCCAAGAGTCAAAAACCCTAAATTGCACTCGACCCCAACGGCCTTCCCACGGCGAAGAACCTGCGGAGGCAATCCTCTCATCCCGACCCTCCGGCGTCGCCGGCATCGCTCCGGTCTCGAGACCGAGATGCAGGTCGGCCCATTTCGGAGTTCATGAAATTCTCGCATGTTCATCGCCGGTCGGTTCGATCCCATGCTCGTCAACCTCGCTCGCAGAGCCCTGCTTCAAGCTAGGAGTGGGGCCCTCGCGCTCCCCGCCGCCGGAGCTCAAACGCCGCCGCTGCTCCGGCAGTCCTCGACCTCCTCGGAGCTGCGCTCCTTCACGGTGCTGTACCTCGTCAATGCCTGCGGGCTGTCTCCGGAGTCCGCCGTCTCGGCGTCGCGGCGCATCTGCTTCGAATCCCCTTCGAGACCCGACTCCGTCCTGGGATTGCTCAGGAAACGAGGTTTCTCTCGGACCCAGATCGCGGACGTCGTCGGATGATACCCCGGGGTGCTTCTGGCGAGCCTGGATGCGATCCTCTTGCCAAAGATCGAATTTTTGGGCTCCAGAGGCTTCTCCGATTCTGATATAGTCAGAGTCATCAGTGCGGCCCCGAGCTTGTTGGCCAGGAGTTTAGAGAACCATTTGAGGCCTACTTTGGACTATATTGTCGAACTGGTGCAATCCGGCGAGGATGCCGTTGCGGCCATCAAACGTTGTCCGAGAATGTTGTACGACGATCCAGGTGTGCTGCTCATTCCGAAAATTGCAACCTTGAGGGAAAATGGAGTGCCTCCAGCAAACATTAGGCACTTGGTTCTGTACCATGGGAAGATATTCCTGGCTTCGCCCGAACAGTTCGCCGAGGCTGTGAATAGGGTTAAGGCGCTGGGTTTTGAGCCTTCGAAAGTGGGTTTCGTCACGGCTTTGCATGTAATTAGGGGCTTGAGCGAGCCATCGTGGCAGAGGAAGATCGGTGTGTATGGCAAGTGGGGTTGGTCCGAGGAGGAGGTTGCTTTGGCTTTTAGGAGGCATCCGTGGTGTATGGCGGCGTCGGAGAGCAAAATTACGGAAGTGATGAACTTCTTTGTCAATGAGATGGGCCTTGATTCTTTGCATATTGCGCAGCGTCCTGTGGTGATCTCACTGAGCTTACGGAAGCGAATTATTCCTAGGTGTTCGGTGTTTCGAGTCCTATTGTCTAAGGGCTTGGTCCATACGCATAGCTTGGCTACATCCTTGATAGTTCCGGAGAGTAGGTTTATAAAGGAATTCGTGACCTGTTACTTGAGAAAAGCTCCCCAGTTGTTGGATCTTTATAAGGAGAAGATGGGTCTTGCAAGCTAGTTCTGAGCTTTATGCCCTTGTTCGGGCTAATGTATGATGGCAATGAGCAAAGGAGATCATACACATGCTGTTTTGGTTTATGTTTGATAATTGGCGATGCTGAGTTTTGTGTTACTTACCTTCTCTGTTTCATCCCTAAAGTTCTCCATGTCTAGCTGTGTTCTATTATAACCTGCTCTGTTTTTTCATTGGGAAAGTGTGCTCGCTCATGAAGAAAGCTTTGCTCTTAATTGAGACTAAAGTAATTCTCTGCAGCTTGTTGAGTGTGTAGTCCGAATTTACCTCAGTTTAACCTAAACTTAAGAAATCAGTTTAACCTAAACTTAAGACTTCACTATTTATTTCTTTCTATTACCGAGGTTACCTAGTGCCATGCTTATCGATCTTCATGAAAGACCAGTTTTCTTTATATTAATTCTCTGAGTAGACTTTGCTAATTTGTGCAATTCCAACTCTTTGGGGCGATAGCTTCCCTTATTTTACCTCCAGATAAAAACATGTATGTATAGTAAGTTTGCGGTTGTTCTCAGCTTCATGATAGGGTTCCCATCTGAATGCTTATCGAAATTGCTCTAATTTGTACTGTCACTGCTTCCGTCATTTGATTTATGGATCTTGGGCTTATGACATGGTCTCATATGAGCTGAGTTTCTATTCTGTATGAGCTTGATTCGGGGTATGATGATGCTGTGTATTGATCCTGTTTTATGCGAGTCTATTGCTGTGTTAAGAGGCTAACAGAGCAGAAGCCAATTCTTGAAATTGCTACATCTGCTTCATCTATCTCATCTAAATTGATTTTCCAAGCTGTTGATTGAGCTTTGCAGAAAGTTATTAGCTATTTATTGTTGCTACTCTAATGAGAATGCAAAGTGTCTAGAAGATTCACTGAGTTGTAAATGGATAGGTGACCTGCTTTTCTGCAAGCTTTCCCGCTATTGATCGCCAGAGTGGCTAACCTCATTTGATTCATGTGATTATATATCTTTTCTAGCTCAGACTGCCGGGGATCGCAGAGTTGCAACCCAACAAGAAGTGATGTTAATGCAGAACATCCACGTGTTCTTCTGTTTCTTCTTTGACTTCAGTGGCCCATTGAACTCCCTCGTGGCATCCACAACTTTTGACATGAGAGAGCATCTTGCATTTAACAGGCGAGCTTCAACACTTGCAAGCATTGCGCAGGTTGCGGGTTGCGACTGTCTGGCGAGTTTCGGTTTCGATGTTTTATCGAAAGTGTTTCGTCACTTGCAAGAATCATTTGTTTTGATGAAGTAGCCTGCCGTGAGAAAGTAGTTTTTATTTTAACATTAATGGGTAAAATTTCTGCGTTGCCTTTTAGATTAATATGAAGTGATCACTCCTCTCTCCTCCTTGGAGAATAGGAGAATTAATTTTTGCTCGCTTAGTTCTTGACAGATATGGTCCATCTACAATAACCATCGGCATGTCTCACCATGCCTTCAATTTTTCTGAGAAGACTTGGCGTATTGTTAACCGACTTGGTTGCGGTCATTGAACTTATTATTAGGTGAATAGCTATGGTCTACAAATCATGTTCCTTGAACAAGTCCTTGGAACGGTTTAAACAAATTGAAAGTTTGGGACCATATTGAATATTAGGCTAAAATTAAGAGATTATATTGAACAAATTAAAAGTTCATGGACTAAATTGTACATTGGGCTAAAGTTTATGGACTATTTTTGTTGTTATATCTATTTTGAGAGGTGTTGTTAGAGTAATTATCTTCATGGACAAGAAATGAGTGAGTTTTAATATGGTTACTCCACACTTTAGTTTTGAAGATTATTAACTCATAAATCTATCTGAATGATCTGACCAACCTAATCATTTATGAGAAATATCGTATGTTCTAACTTCTAGCTCAAGTAACAGCCACTTCCATGATCTGTCACCTTAGGTACCCAAAGAACCCGAAATTAGATTTTATAACTTATTTTCAAAGGCATTAGAACATAACTTTTGTCAGCCTGAGGTTACAACAAATCATGACATTTCTTGTTTTAGGGTATGACAAGTTTCCTTGCCTTGAGTTTTGAACCTACAGCAACAAATATGAAATTTGGTCCCTTTAGGTGATATATAAGGTGATAAAATCACATTTGTCACCTTAAATTTGGGTCCAAGCAACAAAATTCAAACATTATCGCTAGCAGTGAGGAGAGAAAATTTCGAATTTATGACTGCAAAAAGAAAATCTCATCCCTTTAGAGTAAAATTAAAGAGACAAAATCATTTTTTTTATGATTTAATGTGACGAAATAATTGTTTCGTTACTTTTAAATATTATATAAGGGTACAAATTTATGAATTTGTCACTTTAGGCAATAGAATAAACACCATGTTCACCACAAAATTTGGGTCTAAGTTTAACCAAAACTTTCAGGCTTTTTTTGTTTTTTTTAGTATCTTAAAGATTCTAACCCAAAGATTTATACAGTACCCCTCCCAATTTGCGGTCGTCATTGTTCATATCGTTGACACTTCTAGGAGAAGCCCACTTAGCGCTCAGTCGAACACAACAGCCACTATCACCAGAGAAAACTAGAGCATTATAGTGGCAATTTACCATTCAGAAAGCTAGGTCGAGAGGACTGAGCACACAGCCTGTACTAGTCAGTAAAAGCAAACGCCATCGCAGGGATAACCGAGATGATGACCCACGGGTTACTGCAGTAATCGCGCTTGAGTGCCGCCTTCCACTTGTTGTAAAGCCTTTGGCAATGCTTGACAAGCTCGTTGCTGAGGCTGTGGAAGTAGTATTCAGATCTCAACATGCTAGTTTCCTTGCAGAAGGTGTTGATTAGGTCCGCGGGAGCTTCTTTATTGTTGAGCCAGTTCTCGATGATTCCCTAATCCATCAGCAACTCTGTGTCAGCTGAGATATCCAGTGATCCATGAGTACCATATAGCTGATCAGATTCCTGTTACTTGCATTTTTGTAGTAACATTGCTCAAAAGCAATAATGTTTCGAAAAAGGGACTCCGTCCCGTCGTGAAGAACCAGACGCAGGATTTTGAGCTCTCTATTCTCGAATTTGATGTCAAACCTATCAAGTTCAGCCCGAGGGCGATAGAGCTGGTGGCGGCCGAAGTGAAGTTGAGAAAAGGCGAGAGTTGACCTATGTAATTTTGTTTTATAAATTTAAATATCTAGTTGATTCTATTTCGTTCTCCATTTATTCCCTCTTATTAACAATGTTCTCAAGTGAGAGCAAGTGCTTGTTCGACATCAAATTCGAGAACGGAGAGCTCAAAATACTGCGTCTAGTTCTTCACGACGGGACGAAATCCCTTTTTCGGAACATTATTGCCTTCGAGCAATGTTACTATAAAAATACAAGTAATAGGAATCTGATCTGATCGGGTACATGGTGTTCATGGATCACCTGGTCGATACCCGACCCACACAGAGTTGCGATGGACAAGGGAATCATCGAGAACCGGCTCAGAATAAGGAAGCTCCCATGGACCTAATCAATGCCTTACGCAAGGAAACTAGCATATTGAGATCCGAATACTACTTCTACAACCTCAGCAACGAGCTCGTCGAGCATTGCCAAAGGCCTTACAACAAGTGGAAGGCGACGCTCAAGCGCGACACGCAAGTAACTCGTGGATCATCATCTCGGTTATTGCCGCGGTGGCATTGCTTTTACTAACGTAGTATAGGTTTGTGTGCTCGATCATCTCTCTCGCATGACCTAGCTTTTCTCGAATGTACTTGCTCTCACCCGAGAACATTGTTAATAAGAGGGAATAAACGAAGAACGAAACGGAATTAACTAGATATTTAAATTTAGAAAACAAAATTACACAGGTCAACACTCGCCTCTTCTTAGCTTCACTTCGATCGCCACCAGCTCTGTCTCCCTTGGGCTGAACTTGATAGGTTCATTTCCCCTATGTGGCACCGCATTCATCGATGGCAAGAATGAGAGCCCTAAGTGCATTGACGATGTGCTTCATCTCTGTTAGCCTGCGTGCCTTCGGCGACTCCTTCGGCAACTCTTCCACCTGCATATGCCGAGAGAAGAACTTGTAGGGGTGTCAATGGATTGGGTCGGGTCGGTCGGGTCGGGTTTTGTTGTGACCCGACCCGACCCAAAACACAGTGGTCACACACTGTGACCCGACCCGAACCGACCCGAAACACATTAAACCATCTAATGTGTTTTGGGTCAGTTTGGGTCGGGTCGGGTTGCTGGGTTTCCTTTTATTTTTTTTTTGTTTCTAGGGTTGGTTAAATCCTTTTAAAAGCTCGAGAATTTGAGGCTGCAGTTCTTTGTCACAAAGCTTCTCAATCTTTTTAGATGAAGTATAGTGTTAAACCTGAGGTAAGCATAAGTGAACATTATGAGATCCTCCCTGCAAAAGAAATAAGATTTTTGAGTACAGGATAATTCTGCCATGAAATTAACCGTACAATATGCTACCACAAACCAATACCGCTAATGCAGAAAAAAGGGTATGGGCAGGCACATGTAATGGTGACATGAAGAAAAGTCCCCATATTTCTGTTTAGCCTGAAGTCAAAACACAATGTGTAGATCTATAACTTAAAAAATACTCACAAAATCACCACCAGCCTTGATGATCTCCATAAACACTGAACAGCATAAATCATATTGCTTTTAGGGGACCATATTTTGAAGACAGTGTTCCATCATTTAATATGAAAATGGCCAAACAAGGAAATATGCTATCAGAAAAGTGACGGTTCAACAATAGCATCTGTTGTAATATCTTCTGAAAAGTAAGGAAACCAACTCTAGTCATATTACCAGACAGCAGCCAGAAGAATATTTGATTCATGCGACAAGAAGACTGGATATCCACAAGGCAGTCAAACATTCCAGATCTAAAGTACCCATTCAGCACATGTGATTGTAATATGAGTAAATCAAGCTAAGGAAATTTTCTCCTCTGAGACATGAAGTTCAATTCATTTGTTAACTGAGATTATTGTAACATTGGATGGTTGATAATGGACCTTCTCCAGCAAATGAAATGATCTAGAAGAAGCTAAACAGAGCACGAAGATATATGAGACTGTAAGATTGAAAAGGATCCATACCATAGTTTACTTAATACAAACACCATGAAGGATAGATAAAACAAGTGATTAACACGCGTGGGGGCTCAAAAAAATTACTGAACCTGATTAAAAGAGACAGATACAGGTGTAGAGCCAGAGGAAAGCTGAAACTCCAGATGCAAGTGCAATTTTATCAGCAAGATCAAAGTCAGTAAATGTTGCTGAACCGATCTACGACGCACCCAAGAAACCGAACCGAGGACGGAACGAGAGGGGAACCCAGCGCGCGCAGATGAATAATTGATGACACCATAGAATACAGAAACTAAACAGAGAGCCAGAACCTGCATATGAAAATAGATTAAATTCAAAAGCACATGACAGACAACATCATGGATAGTCGAGGTAAGAAGAAATATTCGATGGTGACGCTAGAAACAGAGCACGAAGAAAGATTGAGATGTGAAACCAAAACACATCTAGATCGTCAAGGTGAGAACTTTGCCAAAAAGCAGAGGCTGAACTGGAAGCACGAAAAATGAAGCAGGGAAATTTTTCAGAAGAAAGGAACAAGATGGACACAACAAGACACATGCAAGAGGCGAAAAAGACGACATTTTTTTTCCCCTGTTAATGGCAGAACAAGGTGCCGAAACCGATCAAATAGAAATCAGAGAAGAACGATCCAAACCCACTCCGAAAATCCCAAGAGTTCACATGTCATTGCCAATGCCGAGGTTGAGCAGAGCGTAGAGCGAAGCAATCTGCGAATCAAGATCCGAAGAATCGAGCATTCCCACCAACGGTGGGATCGCCCCGAGCATCGCGAGCGTCGTCCTCGCCTCGGAGTCCTCCTTCGCGAGCAGCCTCACTTGTCCAATCTCCCACAGAACTCGAACCCTAAACGTCACAGAACTCGAACCCTAAACGTCAAAATTTCAGCTCGACCCTTAACATGGGAAGGGGAAGGGGAGGGGTTTTCGGCGACGGACGGCGACGATCGACTGATCCGGCGGCGGCTAGGGTTCCGGCGTTGACCAGGGGTGGCGACGGCAACGGCGAGGGGGAGGCGCGTCGATCGGAGGGCGGCGGCGGAATCCACGAGGTATGTGTTTGACTGATTGGGGTAAAGATCAGAACGTGTTTGGGTTAGTTGAATTTGAAGTAACGTGTTTCGGATCGAAAACCCTGACCCGACCGAAACATATTTCTGACCTGTTTTATGTTTGTTATCCGAACAATTTTAAGATCCGAAACACATACTCAACTTGTTTTGTGTTCGGGTCAAGTTGGGTCGGGTTTTTTTGACAGCCCTAAGAACTTGTATATGAGTTCAAGCAGCAATGTTGGCCGGTTTCCAATTTTCTCCACTAAAAGCCTTTTCGAACTTCTCGTGACAAAAAATGGGATCTGTTCTCCAGCAGTGTCATGTCGCGACAGACATCCTTCAAGATCCACGGCCTGTTCAAGATTCGGTCGCTAGATAGCCTCGTCCAGGGAATTGGGACAGGAAGATCTGGATCATGAAGATGCCGTCGAGGAGCATTATCTCGGTGAATTCGTTGGAATTGCGCTCGATCTTCTTATCGTAGCAGCTCCAAGCGTCCTTCTCACAGGACTTATTATCTAGATACACTCCTCGAGGCAGACCACCTCCTTGCGGCAAAAGTGGATGACCTCCTTGGAGTAGAAGCGATCAAGGAGGTTGAGCGGTTCCGAACGACTTGATTAGCCAGTCGATGAGGCGGAGGGATGCGCCTTGGTCGTCCTCGGGTCGGACGACCTCCTTGAGGCAGAGGCGGCCGACCTCCTTGACGAGGGGTTCGACCTGGTCGTCCTTGAGCCGGATGAGCTCCTTGACGCAGAGGCGGTCGACCTCCTTGAGGTGGAGGGGTTCGAACTCGAGGTGGTCGAACTCCTCGAAGGGGTCAAACTCCAACTCCTTGAGGCGACGATCGACCTCCTCGAGGCAGCCGACCTCCTCATTGAGGTCGCAGGCCTTGAGGAAAGTCTGCAAGTATTGATCTTCCATGGGCTCGAGGCTTTTCAGCAGTGGTAGTCCCGTAAGTCTCCCGCAAATTGAAATTGCGACTGGATGGAGATCATGGACATTTGCAGATGTTCTAGCTCCAGCCATCTCTTTTTTTCCCTGCTCAGTCAAAATCAAGAGCGAAGTTTTAGCAAAATCCTATCCAAGAAATAGGCGTCAACGCTGCTGCTCTACAGGTTCTTGCAGAATGGGACCCCCCAATCTCGGCTGGCCAAAATGCTGGACGCGTTTAAGTAACGGCTGGGTGCCTGGAAAAGCGACACGTGTCCCTCATGGGACCCACAATCGTAGCCAAAATTTTCGAAATTTGGGAAGAGTGCGCTCCTCTATCCCTTCTGAGACTCTGATGCCCGGGCTAAGGAATGTTGGACCGCATTGATAGCCATTCGTTCGCGATCATACACATTATTTGAACGCGAGATATATACGCACCGAAACTACCTAGGCATGAATCGCATGATCTATGGAAACACGCTTTCTTTGTTGTCGTCCATTTCTGACAAGTTCATTTTCCACTCTCACCTCAGGATTTGGTTAGTGTTATTAATGAGGAAGACAACTTTAGTCGCTCAGCTTTAAAGCTGAACCATACCGATTAATTCAGCTCCCCTTTTCTTTTCAAATGGGTAAGTCAAGCTTTAATTTCGCAAGACAAATGTGGGAAGACTAGACCTACAAGTCCATAGAGCCAAAAACTTGCTCGCATCATGAGAGCTACTCGAGTGACTCGTGCATGCTACGAGTAGATAATGCAAAGTCGGTTTTTTAAACTCACAGTCCGAAGAGAACCGCTTTTTTCCCCAATGGAAATGAGCATAATAATAAGACTTGAAAAAGAACGACCCTGTAAACATCAACCGACTAATGAAATGCTTATCATATGTTTGTATTTCATACTCAAGCCTTGCACATGATCTTATAGTTGGAGTTGCAGAGAGGAGTGTTTGATTTAATCGCGTTTGTACGTAAAAAAAAATAGAAGGCCGAAGATGTAGATGTGCGGTTAGCCAACGTATAAAATTCGAATCTTATTTGAAATTCATGTGCTGGTTATTTTATATTTTAATGTATCCTCATGATGCTTTAACATCATTTGGTGTCTAGTACTATTAACAAGAAAAATAAGTATTGATGATAATATTAAAGCATAAAAAACTGTTAAAAATTTGACAAAAATAGCCACTTTTAAGAACTAAATAAGATATGTTCAGAAAAAAATAAACCGACACAAATTAAATAAAAAGGGAGAAGACCTCGGCAGAAAAAAAAAAAAGCAAATGAACAAAATCGATACTTATATTTAAAGGATTTATTAGTGTAAATAATTATTTAAACAAAAATATTATAAAAAAATCTACGGAGAAAATATATGGAAATAATGGCTAATTTGGAAAATGTTGGTGACTTACTCTGACAAGAGCTAGTAATTGGATAAAATAATTGGTTACTTATGCTCTAAAGCATGAGATCGATGAAAGCGGCGGTAACTTCATACTAAAAAAAAAAAAAAAAGTCACCAACATTGACACACACGGTAAGCTCGGAATATAAATGTGGATGGATGATTACAAGGGTTGATGATTACGGTACTATTTTTTCAAAACCTGTTTGAACGCAAAAGTCGCTCGATGGATAAGAAACTTTGCTCAAGGTCAGGTAAAGTCAAAGCTATCATCTTTCAGGAGATATCCCTGGTGAAGCAGTGGCTGCTGCATTGGACATATTGTTCAAATTAAATCTTTGTACAAGATTATAGACCCTAGTTTCGATTGGTACCCAAGAATCTGACACGATCTGTAGTTGTTCCGAAGCTGTAGATAAGTCTAGTCTGAAGCAGATATGAGTCGAAATGGAGAGAGAGAGAGAGAGAGAGAGAGATGAAATACATTACACCCCAAATCAGGAAATTACACAAAGTGATGGAAGAGAGGGCACAGTGAGTGGATAATTTTTTTTTTTTTTTTTTTGGTAAATGAGAAAAGTTTGAATCTACGGCAACAAAAAAAAAAAAATCACCCTTAGAGTAGAATTTAAAATATGAAATCATTTTTTTTTTAGTCATCTATGGACATATAACCTAAAGCGACAAAGTAAGTGTTTCATTACCTATGGATATTGCATAAGGGTACAAACTTATGATTTTGTCACTGGGTAAAAGCAACAAGGCAAATGTGACAGATGGGTTAGCCACAAAATTTGGGTCTAAGGCAACAAAACTTACAGCCCCTTTTTAGTTTTTCTGCAGTATCTCCCAATTCGCCGTCATCATTGTTCGTATTGTTGACACTTCTCCATTTCGCCACTTCTTTCATAATGATTCTAATGGGTAATTATACAAGTATTGAAAAGAATTGTGTCCATAATCAAGGATTTCTATAGCGCGATCCTGTTTGATTGATCAAGACTACTTAGGGGATGTTCTATTTAATATTTTCTTGGACAAGCTGTAACAATGTGGTATCAAGTATGCATCGCATAGCAAAAAATTGCCAAATTTTGCCAAAAAAAAAAAAAAAATCGGTGAGGGAGATAGGGGGTGGACAGGGTGGCGTCATTGGCAAAGGATGTCAAGCCTCAGCGCACGATAGAGTTGGTAACGATGAACATGACTCATTTGCACGACACGATAAAATGCAAGTTAAAAAGAAAAAAGATTCAAATATGACAACTTAATTATATATAGGTCAATACTAATTGACACGAATCAATACATTTCCGTGATAATTCAAATATTCAACATGAAAAGTCAAAATCAAAATGTTTTAGGAAAATACGAATTGACATGAATTGCAGGAACCATTATGATACGTCAACACGAATTGCTAGCCTTAACGTGATCCTGTAGAGGCAAGGCACTGGCCGAGATCTACGTCTCACTCCTGCTCCTCCCTCCCCAACTTTTATTCTCCATTTTCTCATTTTCAGCATTTCCCAATCGTGGCATTCTCTCGACGCCACATCAATTTCGCATGTCTTTAGAAAAAAAAACTAAATAATATGTTAGTTTAATTTATATAGATAGGGTTAATAGAAGAATCGGATTGCACTTTTCGAGCAAGAATTTAACTTCAATTAAATTTATTTTTAAA
Source organism: Eucalyptus paniculata subsp. matutina (assembly GCA_017140255.1). Lineage (NCBI taxonomy): Eukaryota > Viridiplantae > Streptophyta > Magnoliopsida > Myrtales > Myrtaceae > Eucalyptus > Eucalyptus paniculata. The sequence goes on along the minus strand of CM029436.1, from coordinate 48,759,657 downwards.
AGTTTTTTGTGGTGTTGCTGTAAGTTTCAAGATTTTCTAGCACATTCGATTATATAACAATGATGAAAATGTCATGGGAATGTGCTAACAAATACAAGGTTGAGCAATACATGCTCAATCCCCTACTTAAGTTACCTTGGGAGTGTGTACCGCAATGGCACAAAGAAATTGATGAATAAAAACACTATGAATGTTATAATTTTCATATAATGTCATATCGTTGCTATAATATTTTTTTATCACTTAATTATTGTGTCTTTAAAAAAACGTTAAATATCATAACTTTTAATCAATTACTTAAGTATCATAACTTATAGGGAAAATCTCAAATAAAGGCTTGAAGTGGGTTCATTTTCTCAAAAAAGAATATAAAGTGGACACTATATTAAATAAGGACCCAAAGTGACTAATTTTGTCTCAAATAAGGACCCAAACTATCAATGTATTTACAGCTTGGGGTAGTTTTGTCCAAAAACATTTTTTCTTTAATTTTTTTTTCTTTCTTCATCTTCCTCACACCTCCTCCTTCACTCTACATTGCCTCCTTCTTCAACACCATAATCAAGGCTCCTACCAATGGCCTCAAGAGCTTCATGTCATCACGTAGTTGGTCCTAGTGACAAGAAGTCGGATTGGAGTTATTTGCTACTAGCCACCTTCTCGGCTCAATTCCTCAAGATGCATCAAATCTTAGCTCACTAGTGCTCAGCCTAAAGCTCAGATTGATCTCCATCTAATGACGATGATGCTGGATTTTCTATCAAGGGCAGTGGTCGATGAGGTCAAGAGCTCGAATAGGATTTGTCAATGGTGGCAATGGGACAACAAAGTACAACAGTTTCTACAGTTAATGATGTCAGGTATGACTAATGATTAATCTCAAGATAGGGTATCGATTGAGGAGAAGAGCTGTGTTGATAAGAATGACAAGAGTGTGAGTGGGTGTTCCAAACTAGGGATTATTGAAAGGACTCATTGGCATTGCAAAGGGGAAGGGGGATCTTTGAAAGATTGAATTTACGCAAGAGAGGCAAACCCAAATTTGAAATTGATGAGGCAAACTCTTGTCGATGTTGAAATAGTTGCCAACTACAACAAAATTGTTCTTTTGCATGAAATTGTTAATCACCAAGTGTTAATTGAATAGAGGCATAAGTTAGTCAAACAAGATGATTTGGTGATGCTTGGATATTGCTACTTTGTTGTTGGCAAGCAGGATTGAAAACAACACAAAAAATGACAGTTGCTGGGTTAGTGGAAGGCCTAGAATAAGTAGAGTTTGATACACTTTCGAGGTGAGAGAAATACGTCGCCAAAGGGATTAGTTGCATAGCTTGGGAGTTGGACAAGAAGTTGAGTCTCAACAAAAGCATATTCATATTATGGTTTTAAGATCATAATTTGCAATAAATGTTGGAATAAAGAGAACTTATTTTGAAAGTTCATTTCAACTTCATGGAATTATCTATAAATCATTTTGAGGAATTGAAATTTAAAATTTTCAACGTGTTATAATACGTTGTAATGGCTTGTGTTGTTAAAGAAACCCAATTAAATACAACGACATTATTAATAAAAGAAAGAATGGATGAATTGATAATGGAGGTGATGTAAAGAAGTGAGAAAGATATGTGAAAAAAAAAAAAAAGAAAAAGAAAACAAAAAAATAAACAACAAATGTTCTTATCACAAAAGTCACACGATTGTGAATAAAAGTAGAAGTTTGGAGTCGTTAATCGGAAGTAAGTTAGCGCTCCATCTTTATTTGAGGGAGTGTCCATTTTGTCGCTTTTTAAGAAAATAGCTCCACTATATTCTTATTTGAGATTTTTAACTTATAAAAAAGTTCTTTTAAATTTGCCTAAAATCTACAATCTTATTTTAAAATTATAGTAATCGTGATTGATTGAAAAATTATAGATACTTTCAAGTGAATATCAATAAACGTCATGATATTTATGGTATGTAATTTTCCTTACCTTGACAAGCTCTAACGATGGATTTCAAAATCAAATGTCCAAGAGTCAAAAACCCTAAATTGCACTCGACCCTTCCCGGCGAAGAACCTGCGGAGGCAATCTCATCCCGACCCTCCGGCGTCGCCGGCATCGCTCCGGTCTCGAGACCGAGATGCAGGTCGGCCATTTCGGAGTTCATGAAATTCTCGCATGTTCATCGCCGGTCGGTTCGATCCCATGCTCGTCAACCTCGCTCGCAGAGCCCTGCTTCAAGCTAGGAGTGGGGCCCTCGCGCTCCCCGCCGCCGGAGCTCAAACGCCGCCGCTGCTCCCGTCCTCGTCCTTCGGAGCTGTTCCTTGGTGGTGATGTACCTCGTCAATGCCTGCGGGCTGTCTCCGGAGTCCGCCGTCTCGGCGACGCGGCGCATCTGCTTCGAATCCCCTTCGAGACCCGACTCCCGTCCTGGGATTGCTCAGGAAACGAGGTTTCTCTCCGGACCCAGATCGCGGACGTCGTCGTCGGGGTGCTTCTGGCGAGCCCGGATGCGATTCTATTGCCAAAGATCGAATTTTTACGCTCCAGAGGCTTTTCCGATTCTGATATAGCCAGAGTCGTATCAGTGCAACCCCGAGGTTGTTGTGGAGCGACAACCATTTGAGGCCTACTTTGTTGTCGAACTGCGCAATCCGGCGAGATGCCGTTGCAGCCATCAAACGTTGTCCGAGGATGTTGTATAACGATCCGGAGTTCTCCATTCCGAAAATTGCAACCCTTGAGGGGAAAGGAGTGCCTCCAGAAAACACAGGCGCTGGTTCTGTACCATGGGAAGATATTCCTGGCTTCGCCCGAACAGTTCGCCGAGGCTGTGAATAGAGGTTAAGGCGTTGAGTTTTGAGCCTTCCAAAGTGGGTTTCGTCGGCTTTGTCTGTAATTAGGGGCATGAGCAAGCGGTTGTGGCAGAGGAAGATCGGTGTGTATGGCAAAAGGGGTTGGTCGGAGGAGGAGGTTGCTTTGGCTTTTAGGAGGCATCCAGGGTGTATGGCGGCGGGGAGAGCAACATACGGAAGTGATGAACTTCTTTGTCAATGAGATGGGGCTTATTTCTTTGCATATTGCGCGGTGTCCCGTGGTGATCTCACTGAGCTTACAGAAGCAATTATTCCTAGGTGTTCGGTGTTTCGAGTCCTATTGTCTAAGAGCTGGTCCATACCCATAGCTT